>CM030369.1:5367507-5818577 GCA_003604175.2 Clonorchis sinensis | reverse complement strand
TATATATATATACTATATACTTATTGGGTAGCAAACCACTACAAGGAAATATGCCGTGAGTTTCTTGTCATCCATGTCAGATTTTGTGAGACACAATATGTCGAACCGTTCCAAATAATCTTCTACGTCTCGTGCAGTTTAATCAACATCTACTGGTTCCATTTCGGCAGGCATGATGAATTGTTCCAATCGCGACGCCAAAGTGTGAGAGTTAAGTTCCGCACGTATATCAGTATAACCAGACGAACTAGAAATCCAGAATTCAGTGCAGCGCAACAAGTAGCACGCATGTATTCTAATCGGCGTATATGTACAACATATGGAATATTAAAACAAGAGAATAATGAATAGAGTAGTGAATAGAGTATCGGTCATGTTCATTACAGTCAGCCAATGCAGCAGAACACCTTTCGCCTATAAATACGAAAAGCATTTCTCAGCTTCTGCTAGCATAATCTAGTTTGTCGTTATCCTACCCGGCCTGTCCATAGGTGCGTTTGGACTCATCCCCTATAGGGAAACCAATCTGAATGATAATCTGTACAGCCCTGTTGGGGTCAACGTCAACACTTTCTGATTTTTTCCGCCATGGTTTGGTGACTGGACCTCTGAAAAGCTGTCTACTGCGCAAGCGTAGGTACTTGCCTCTATAAAATCGCCAAAAATCTCAACGGTTAGGTAGTAGGACTCGTGAAAAACGATGCTTTTGTTGTCAAAGGCCAAGATACAATGCCATAACCAGCAACGCTGACGAACGAGTTTTTTCAAGGTAATATGCTCACACCCCTGCTGTTTGCGGTCCAGCGATGTGCAGCAGCAGCACGTACCTCCAGTTAGCATATGATGTAAAAACCATTAGTCGTTTGACTAGTGCATTACAGGTCCAAAGGGATCTGCACAAATTTGCCAAATGGTATCTCAAACGGGAGTTAAAAGTGGAAGCTAACAATGTCCATTTCAATCCAATCATAAGAGTGGTTATTTACACTTGGACTGTAGTATATTGACCAGGGCCTCAAGCACGAAAAGCTTTAGTGTGGTGCATGGCCAAGATATATCATGATTAGCCCTAAAATGGTAGACATTGACGGAATTCATCAGTGTTTATTTGTGCTGAACTGGCAATCTGAGACTTTTTTCAACACTGGGTCAAGCCCCTATGCTCCTAGATCTGCAAAAGGATGTCGAGAATTTCGGGAATTAGCAACAAGTGAACGCCTTCTGAAGCTACATACAAAGCATTTTTGCGTTCTAGTACACGACACACGAGTTGAAATACCCTAGAAGTAATTATCCGTGGTCACCAACTGGCATTATGTCCAAAAATATTGGTCAGCGCCTGGTGCGCACGGCGGATGAGTTATCCTTTCATATGCACGGACACTACATGAAAACGGGTTCAAAATTTTGTTTCTCTCACCCAGTTGATGTTCCTTTAGCTAAGTTTGATAATGAACAAAGGCACAATAAGAAGATACGGAGAGTTGATAGTGTAACCTTGAGTAGAATGCAAAACTTCTTAGGGCAATCTTTCATGTGGAAAGTACAAAAGTTGCAAACAACTCAACCTGATCGATGGTTCTTGTGGATTTCCTATTAGAATTGGTGCTTTGGATTCGTCAGAGTGAACACCACCTACCGCGTTCGAAGGTGTAATTAAATTCGGAAATACTTCCGTACGACTTATAATCGGTGCTGTCATCTTATAGTGGTACGCGACCACTTGATCTGACGCAGTTGTATGGACTGTCAACGGTATCTTCCACCGCGTCACACCTCTGAAAGATAGGCTAATCTTTCATCTTGGAGTAACCCTAGTTTTCATAAACCCAATTATGCCAAATATCTGTATGACCTGAATGCTTGTCACATTTGATGCAACCGATGGACGGAACAGTAAAAAATGATCTACCTGGAAGATGAACCCAAATGTCACAAACACTTGAACCTGTCATTCTGTTAGAAAAGTAACGGTCACTACCAGAGTATCAGTGGAGTACTCAGGCAATTTAACCCAAAGGCTTCGGATGTCTCAAAACGATACGGTCGTAGTCCTGGCGCCTTTTTTTAGAAAAAGATATCCGTCTCTCAAGAGATGTAAAACACTTAATTGTAAAGTATATTGGTGCCACTAAGTGGCTCAACTCTCTGTGATATTTTCAGCTGAGTGTGCTGAGCAGAGAATGTCTCATGTTTCAGCTGGAACGGCATTTTTATGCTTTCTTCACGCAACACACTGCTTACAAAGTTGTTGAAAACTCTTTGTCAAACCACCAGCAGTTTTCCCTTTCTTGAAGCCCATCAGGTGAGCATAGTTCCGGATTCTACATCACTCTTTCCACGTAGGTGAACACATTGTTGTAGGCAAGTGGGTTAGACCTACTTGATTTGTCTCAAAAAGTGAAACCGGCAGTGAACTTCCGAAGAAATTTCATGAACCGTATAATTGGTGTCGTATGTGAAGAAATTCCTGGTTTAGTGTTTTGAGTGAGAAAAGATTATTACTAAATAGAGGAAGGGACCTGCCACCATATCAAATTAGTTGTACTCACACTGTCAGTTATTAGCGCTATTTTTTAACAAAAGGCTGTAACGCGATTGAAACTGGACGGTATCCCCGACGAGCCCCAGACAATGAGTAACCCGATTGGAACCCCTTTAAGTTAACCTTGAGCCATTGTCAGCCCTGTACTTGACTTGGCTGTTAGTTTCGGTTTCAGTATAAGCACGTTGTCGCTTCTCTCCGGTCTTCTCTCCTTCGTCATCCAGTTTGTGCGAATGTGTGCTCTCGTGGTTCCAATGATATCAACTGTCATATCCGCACACTTTGAAACCAGCGTGTGCCGTCACTACATGCTCGCGAAAGTCGAATATCGCTGCCCTCCCGACATCCCACGCTACAAGATGGTGTTTTATCGGCGGCGGTTTTCCCATCATTGTCATTTAGCAACTCTCGAACTTGCTTGGATTATGTGAAAGTTGACTGATACGAAATAGTTTTTAACTGTCACATAGTGAAATACACGCTTATTTGTAATGAAATACAATACTGATTGTTAAACCATGTACGCGTCGATTTAAAGATGTGAAAGCAGACCACACAAACTGTCACACACAGACTGCCCGAAAATATTAGGCATGACAGAATGCCTACTCACTATGGGTGGATCTGCTGTTTTGTACTCAGAGTAATATAAGTTGTTTTCGTACGCAACGACATCAGGCATCTTTTCAGCCTTTGGTCCGACACTCGTCAATTAATCTGGATTTCATTTAGGATGGGAAACCACTCACAGTCGTTACCCACATGTCCCAAACAATTTGCCTAAACCAGTGCACTACAAAACCACATGTCAGCTCATAATGCAGTACCCGGTACACAAAATTCTTATCTTTCTTATCTTTTTATTTTAGGCAAGATGACGTCAGTGCGCTTCCTTCAGTCAGCTGTGAGGCAGTCCTTACAACGTCGAATACACATGTCTGTTATTTGCATTCGCGTGTGCGAATTGTGTGGACTGTTTTTGTTTGCTTGTATTGACACCTACTTATATGAATGAAGTTTCCGGACTTCAGACCAATGGGTATCATCGGTGGATTTAGGTGACGGACCCTAGGGATGATACTTGCAGTTTACGAGCAAATACATCGATCAATTACCACTGGACCACTATAAATGCTTCAAAGTTGACAACCGATGCAAACTGCACTCACATTCATTCCCACACTTGTCAGGCACGCCGAAGGTGTTGGTATGCTTCTGAAATTTAATTGAGATAATTTACTCCAGCAATCCATATCAGTCTGTAGCGCGCATAGAGCAAGCATTACTACGGGCACTTTGTAATCACACAGTGTAGGTATCTGTCGTATGAACTGCAAACTACTGGCGCATTCACTAACATCATTATATCTTAGCAGACCACTGTTTATTTCGCCTCTACAGCGCTCTACTTCCATCGTTGCCTGTAATAAGATGCACCATACGAAGCAAAACTTGATTTAGACGGGAAAAACAAAAACGATGAACTCGAAGTAACCAAGAAGCCACACCAGTTTCGTAATCGAACACAGATTAGTTGGAAAATGAGGATGCGTGACGGGCGAATACGCCATGTCACATTTCCTTTCTCTCAGTATACTTGAGCCATTCCGTTTCCGAACCTAGATAAGGGCCAACGTTCAAAGCAGGACGTTTTCAAAAACGGTCACATCAGGTTAGAAGAACTAACGACATCGTTAGAGTTGACCAATTCGAGCCCAGCAACCAATGAACTAACATTAACTGAAGGATCTTCAGTGTCCGCTGTTAAACTATCGATTGTGCCTATTTCATAAACTAAGTTAACAGATAAACATAGCCTGTTCTATTCACTGCATACCTTCAAAAAAGCCAGCTGAAATTTCAGTGCGAACGATATAAAATGTCGAATATCGTTTGGACACTACTCACAAAGCCGGTGAAAATGCTGTGAACCCAACAGCGGTTTCAGCCTCTTTGAAGTTCTTCAGATAGGCGTAGTCCCGGAAAGTCCATTAAACTTATTTTACTCTCGAAAACCGTAGTCAGCGTAAGTTACACTAAATACTATTTCGCAACTCTTTTTCGCAACCAACGTACACCTGGAGGTTCAAGTAGGAGATAAGTTTGATGGGGAATCAGTGAGCGACAAAAAGTCAAAGCCAGCATTGGTTCACCCAGCGTTTCTATGAGCCTTATGAGCGATGTTCAAATTCACCATTTCAGTTTATCCTTTGAAGCTCCTGATATACTGATGTTGCATTTAAAACTACTTGGTGCGAATTAACTAGCAAAACATTTGGTACTCTCGTCAAGCCATCTGTTTCAGGAAAAACGGCGTCACTTAAAAGTTTTGGGTATTAGACGCGTCCTTGACTATCATAGTGTATGGCTGGACAATGCGTATGTAATTCCAGTGTAATGTTTCGGCAAGTGAATACTGAGGCTTACTCGTTCGGCAGAGCGCATTCCACCCGTTTAACAGAGTATGGCAGGACTGCGCGTAGCAACACTTTCGGACTCTGGTAAGAAAAACGCCCCAATTTTTTGCTCCCGTGTGGGGAATTCGTGAGTTCCGTTGTGCCGTGATAGTTTGTCCCTCCCACCGTACTAAGATAATGCAGGGAATTTTAAACCGGGTTACCCCAAACTCTTAACCTTGATGGCCACTCCGGCCATTTTCGCCAGTTTCATTTCCTTCAGGCAATTGGCCGACCCAGTTGGGTTCCTAGTGATGGTAATACCAATACCATGCACCAACGACGTTAAATGGCCACACAGTCCTTGCATATTTTAGCAATTTTTAACACCGTTCTTACATTAACTCCCCACAAACAACAATCAGCATAGCAGTTCCCATCCAGTCTGAATCAATCAGTTCCCGGACTCAGGATAACAACTCTAGGATGACAAAGGTAACAACGGACTTGAACCGCAGCACTAGTGCCTTCCGTCTGCAGTACCCGGTTCGGGCTATTAGTGTTCCTTTGAAGCAATTGACGTTGATTCTGTTCACATAAGTCACAATCTGTTTAGCTGTACCCCGCACAGAACATTGCTTCATCGCTGAAGAGACAAATGTTTCTTTCTTGTCGCGATGGACTCAGGTAATCATTCATCTCCACAAAGTATGACATTGAACCAACATTTGCTCTGGATCTTGAATGCAAATTTCACATTAGTGCGTCTGAATGGGACTTCTCGTAAGCTGGGTTATTTGAATTTGGACTTTTAATATGGCATCGTAGTACCGCGCATCACCCAACGTAAACTCCTTGAATACAGAGCGTAGTCAGCGACTTTTATTAAGGAATTGCTCATTTGAAAGTGCGTCGACAACTGTTTTGACTGCTGTTTATTTGCACTAGAGTTTCTGAAAATGAACTCTCCCTTTTCCTGCAAGACTAGGATTTGTGAAATGCATTTAATTCAGATATAATTGTTGGGCTAGCACTAGCTACGAACCCCTCAGTGGCAACTATTGCCCGTGGTTTATTTCTTTCTTTCCGTCTGTTTCCTATTAAAGCATTACCCATCCCCAGGACCCTTGACGACTGCTTACTCTGCCACATCAACCGACATCAGTCGAGGTCGCTCTTGGCCGATAAATTAGCATTGTCAGAGAATACGTTCAATCTCTGTTGCTCACAGTAGAATGTGTACTGCCTTGAGTAAGAAATTGCTGTCATATCAACCGAGCAAATGATCTAAAGTGTGTAGGCCGATAACACCCCGAGTTTGGAGTGGAGAATTGGTTGTGGTTAGAGAAATCGATTATTATTATAATTCATTAGGCTTGCAAGCAGTGCTAAAAATTTCAATTCATATTTTATCCTATACTTGAAGCCAATATATGTCGAGAAACAGTGTGCAACTGTTCCATCCTTAATTGGAATCGCTAGCAGTGCGCATCTCACAGATTTCCAGTAAGGTATGAAACATTTCTGACTTCCCGGTTAGCAGTCGGAGGCTAAATCGTTGAAGCACGTGCTGATCAAAAGTGTGATTAACGCGCATTTAAGTAACACAGTCAGGATTAAAGTCCACTCAGTGAGTTCGAACAAAACTAAACCCACTCGACAAATCTGTTCGTCTCTCTTTATCTTGTGGAGTCGTGGTAGATGAACACAGAGAGCCTATATCTCGGATACGCTAACCACAGCAGGGTGTGATTCACCTAGGGCCCTCATACACACGTACATTCGCGCTTGTGTTGTGTGTGGAGTAACTCATCTACGGTCAGTTAGCGGATCTGAAGACAGTCAGCCGACCAGACGGCCTTTCCACACACAAGCATCATTAGCGGGTGAAGGTGGATGGCAGGTTGGCCTTGAGCAACAATACCGAAGAGCTGAATGTTTCACACTCCGATTTTGGAGCGACCACTACTGGATCAGCAAACTAAGCACTTTCTCCCACAACATGGGTATATTGGCTCACATTGCCAACCATATGGCTGCGCGCGGCTTCAATAAGCTACCTCAGTAGACATCTGTCAGGAAATCTTGATTATTTCATCACATCCCAGGTAACCAGAAACTAGTCGGTTCTGCCTAAAAAGACTCCGTATGCTTACAAAATTGTTGGATGTCTTCCGCAGAAAATAATTTACGGAACAAACACAGTTCTGCGATGACACTTTTGAGTATCTCACTTTTGATCCTCATATAGCATCGA
Source organism: Clonorchis sinensis (assembly GCA_003604175.2). Lineage (NCBI taxonomy): Eukaryota > Metazoa > Platyhelminthes > Trematoda > Opisthorchiida > Opisthorchiidae > Clonorchis > Clonorchis sinensis. Next base: position 5,811,379 of record CM030369.1, on the reverse strand, counting down.
GACCTTTACTTTACTCCACAATGAGGACAGACAAAGCCATTCCGTAGAATCCTAATGGGGCTCCCCAGCGAACAAGACCATGGCAACATGATCAGCAAAGAAATCATTGTCCAGTGATTAGGGTGTTCTGATGGCAACCACAAATGTGAAGGCTCGGCTGAACAAAAAACATTGAGCGCAGAATTAGCTTGCTAGGCATATGCAGTTACTTTTTAAGGAAAGCATCTAAATGTAGATGACCGGAATTGTCGCAAATTCCATGAAAATTCTCGTGGTGAGCATCGTTGGCATACTACTCACAAATACTATCTCACTAGAAATCTCCATTTGAGTGACACTTTTCTTTTGTTCCGAGGAAAAGCTACTCAACTGGATTATACATATACATTGAAACTGTAATGGGCAATCTCATGCCCGTTAGTTTGGTCTTCAGACTTCGTTCAATAACCACAGCCAGTTTGTCGTCCTTTTGCTGTTCCAACTTGAAGAATTAGTTTGGACTGGAACCAGTCAGTTGATATCGTGTTTGCGAATAAACTCTACGATACAAAACATTATGAATCAAAAAAGTTGGTCACGTAAAATCACTCATAATTGATAGTCATGGTGGTTAAAGTCTCATTTGGTGGTGGGTCATGAAAAACAGGGCTAATATTAATAAACCACGTTTGAGCGACTGCAATACAAAAAGTGAGTGAAAGATGCAAAGATAATATGGTGATGAGAACCTGAATAATGGCTTAGCAAGCAAGAATCATCTCAGTTTGATGTGTTCGGTGGATCAATTCCACGTACTCACCAAGTAAGTGCACGATCTTCACTGTAGACCGGTTATCTAGCTTGTCCATCTATACGGTTCCCTCAGGATTGCACCCAATTCCTTCAGTTTTTGAAGAGCAAACATTCTGATAACCGCAAAACAGGTCCACTGGTGCGGCGCCATATCAGCGTACTTCGCTAGTCCAATGATGGAGTTTTTTCTCAAACACTTATTTACTCACTGCTTTATGCAATGAATGCAGCAACGTAGTTCCCCAGCTGTAGCAAAAAAGTTGGATTTGAACTGAATTTCTCAAGATAAAAAACTAAAACATTTCAGGTTACATGACTAGTTCATACCTAATGTATGTTGCATGTTGTGCAGCTTCGGGCATGCACACTAGCAAGTGGACTACCACATTTCTTTATATCAAGTTTGATAAATGAGGAGCCGGTGGAACGGAAAAGGTGATCGTCATCGGACAGAGCGAGACGTTATCTGCAATCGGACTCACCACCATCGGAATTTTAAAAGTAGCAAAGTACGCACGCGAATCATCGCATAAATGTTTCTGTCGTTCTTAGCTAGTACTGAAACAGTTTCGTTACCCTGGTTTTGTTTACAACAGCAGACCACAGAACGTAAGTTCTTTAGTGAACGGGGCTAGAAGTAGCATTTCGGTAGGTATTACACTGAACCATTATTGCCTTCAGCTTGAGCAAAGTTGTATCCCTCGTAGAACAAGGTGGTACATTACGATCCAAGAATACCGTGGGTCATGCGAATGTTTTGTGGACCCCACCACTCGTAGTGATCACTGTGATGACCGGTTGGAACAGTTGCCGTGGTATTTTTCTTCAAATAGGACAAAGCGAACACTAATTGGTTGTCCAAAGAAAGGGGTCAAGTCTGGATTAGTGAGGACGGTAGAAAAGAAAGGCCTCACCAGGCGAAACCAAACTAGAAAAGTTGACCAGTTATCAATAATTACACAGAATGTACACGAGGGCAACCGCATCATGTGTTACGACGACCATTTCACCCAACCAACTTGTATCACTTCCTCATACTAAGATCAAAAGTTAATCATCTAAAAGGGGAGAAGTTGCTTTAATAACCATTAGGAGTCGATCAGGTGCCTTGGTAAATTCGTTGGTATTGCGGAGGAAATGGGTGCAAAATGTAAGTGGGACAATGGTAAATAGCCAGGGGAAACAGCAACATCAAAGGCTGCGTATAGCAAAAGTAACCAGCAACAATAGATGTAACGTGGTTAGGGAAACATGGAACACCGTAAGCCAAATGCCATTGAAAACATCCAGCTTTCTTTAATAGCCTGGTCGCGCGAATACTGTCACATAGACCTGGCTTAACCATTGACCATTAACCACACTGTTAAGCAAGAATGTAGTCAGAGTCATCAAGCCAAAAAACATCCACAAAAATCTTTTGCACACAAGCAGCAGGTAAGAGTGAGACGCTCCCATGAAGGTATGATGTATCTTCAATGGCACCCGTTGACAGAACACTATTCCGCGAATGGCTAACCACAGCTATTTTCCGCCTCTGTATGTCAGGAACGCCAGGATTCATGAAAAACTAGTGAGCAGTTATACCCATTATCAAACAAGCTCTCCATCAAATGGTACATCACACATTTGGCTAACGTTCTCGAGTTACGTTTGGGTTCTTTGAAGTCTTAAAACGTGGCAGTCGTATCTCACCTTGTTATCCATTAAAATTTAGGGCTTGATTGAGGCTTCCGGATTATTGGTGAACGCGACAGTGTGCGGTCCCCCAAAGACATGAGTTGTTCAACAATGAAAATAAAATGATAGATTCAATTATTCGCAATTTGCAGCGAGGACTGCAATTATGGATAACGCGTATGCAACGTCACTGCATCTGAGTAAGCTCGACCCTAGCGCATACCCCCACAGAATTCCCACAGCGATGTGCCATAAAATCCATGTGTGTCGTAGACCAACGAACTCACCAGTTCATTCAGTGTGAACCTACATTTGGGAAGCGTTATATGAAACAAGAGATCTGATACATCATTTGATTCTTGCTCATTACGGCTTGCAAACTCGGTCCGGCATTAAGTACGTTGCATGTGCAAGTTGATGTCAATCACCCAAGGGAAAAAACGAACGCCTGATAAATGGCACACTGGATAGGTGATCGTTAAAAGCATTTTGCCACTGCACCCGTTTCACCGCAATCGTACAGGCAAATGTGGTCGTAATCAGTAGCCTACAAAATTTCACCCACTGAATCAGTATCGACTGACGGAGGCCTGTAAACAATTAGTTCATGTTAACGCTACAGGTTGGCTTAGGGGCGACAGAGCCGCACAACACATCACGTGCTTCTCATAGTAAGCGCCATCTAGCCTAGTGAATAGCCTTTAGTAAACTAATCACGATGATATTTGTGACTAGTATCCATCGTACGGTTGTCCATTCACCTTAATTTCCTGGCGCAATGAGACGCCTGAGAACTGTAGTCGATTTTAGCACTTTTTCTCAAGGCCACAAACATCCTGCTTATAAACTAGCAGAACGACACTGTGACAACTTAAACATTCCAAACGCTGCAGTTCTGTGGAATGTACTTGTGGTTACTTTCGTGCTGAGTAGCAGAAAACGCTTGGGTGTTTTGCTTCAAACTAGAAACATCAGAAGCATCTTTGTATACGTTAAGACGCGGTCTGGTCAGATAGAGTGTATTTCAAATTTACGGTTCGATATGCACCGACTGTTTGAGGATGCTTTGACACATGGAGAGAAGGAAAAGAGAGAAACAACTCTTACTTCGATCAGTGGCATCCACAGTCCAATTATCCACCTGTTTTCAACGCCACATAGCTGCAGATTTTATCTTTAGATCTGAAGTTTTGTGATATATACGCCGGTGATAATTAACTAGATTCAAGGGCTTCGTTTCAAATATCTGTATGCCCCAACACATGAGTTGGCCTGTTCTGACGAGGACTGAGGCACGGAAGTTATCGGCATGGGTCGATTAAAATGAACAAGCCCCTACTGACAATGAAAAGTCGCGAAGCTTTGAAACAACTAAAGAACGATAGACTTGACCCTGTCTGAAACAAAGATGTTGGAGCTGTTCTGTTGAACCGACAGGACCATCCAGCAAGATAGTATTTGTTCTCAACAATACTACCAACTATTTTGAGCGCAGAAGACATTACACGTACAACAGAGAGTTGGTTTCGGTGCTTGAAAAATCGGCTGGTAAGCAAAAATAAAGTATTTGATGAAATCAACCCCATTGAAACATGTTTTTGACTTGTGTGGTTTACCTAAACTGCACAGGCCTGATGTTCCCTTCTCCCTCGTTGTGCACGTGTGTATCCCGTATTTTAATAGTACAGTCAAATGACTACGTTGTATTCTCAAGCAAGTTGAGGATTTCGTAGCGAAACGCCTCGGGTTTTGCGTTTGCCTGAATGCATATAAACCCAGACGGCGTCTTCCTAAGATATATTCACTATCAACTTACGTAACTGCAAATGTGAAATAACTCGGTCGAACGATATAAAGGTGTGCCATCATCAGTTTGCGATCTACAGTAAACGTGCGCTACCCACATCCCGGTCGACCCCAGACGCAAACATTGTAGGCAAGCTTTTTGTAAACTAAGTAAATAGGTCTTAGCTAGTAATTGAGAAAAATTCCCTTACTTCATTGCTTTCTCACGATATTACAACCCCCTCGTTCGGCAGTCATTAGCTTGTTTCTTAAATCATTCTCAGAAGCCACCTCACCTTTCCCTTCGGGAAAAAGATTGGGATGCATATTCGCTCATAAAACGGCGAGTCAGACTCTCCAAAACAGTCGAACTAACGGCTGAAGCTCTGTGCATCTATGGAACAATCCTACACACCTTGATTAGAGTAGACAAACCGACCACTGCCAAGCCCGTCCTCACAATTTGTTGCAGCATATACAAATCATATGACCAGGCTTGGCGGCAATATTCTGACTGTTAAGCTCAGTAGTCAGCACTGGCAATGCTTGTTGGAGTTGACCATGATCCGACCGCTCATCCCATTTGCATACACACAGGTCAACGACTGGAGGTGATATAATCTCGGTTGCGTAACCCCAAATGCTTCTCTGTTTGTAGGTATTACGGTGAGATTATCCAGTTACTCGACACTATTGCAATCATATTTGTTAATCTGGCCAAACCTAATTTAGTTTATCACTGAACCATCCAGAGAAAAAAGCTTCCGCCATCGTCATCACAGACAGTAATACACCGCTAGCAGAAATTTGTGCTTAAATGTCACAACCAGAGGAAAAGGGCCCTGATACAGCATGAAAGAAGGAATGTGGACTTACTGCAAAATACCCTGTCCCCGTAAGAAGCATCCAAGAACGATGTGCTCACACTTCCCAATAACATTGAGATAAAAAATTTGAGCACCATGTCAGAGTAAGATGCCATAAGCGGGACTGACCCAGTGCCATTTGCAAACCCCAATCAACACAAGCCTAGCACACGACAGACAAGTGCTAGATGGGTATTTCGGCTGTGGCAAAAAGTTTACTCCTGAGACTGACAGTATGCCATACCATGTCGCGACCTGCATAATTTAATTCTACTAAAACTACTCCGTCTTCGATTTCAAAAGCCAGATTTGCCGTTCCTTGGACAGTCTCGACCAAACTGAACAAAAATGGATAGAGGCGATGTCCGTGCTGAACCTTATTGGTTGTGGGAAAACTTTCGGAGACCTTACTCTATACCCTGAAGTGCCCACAACAGACGGGAATAACAACCTTCAACTAAAACGCCATTTCAGTACCCAGCTACCAAGCTGCCCGAAAGAGCCACGAGAGATGAGATGCGGCTTAGCTGCTCACGTGTAGACGGAAGTAATCGAGGTGTCGCGGCTGGGCTCGAACCGCGAACCTTCTGACCAGCAATCTCGCGCCTAAATCGTTCAGCTTTCTCGAGTACGAGGACACTAAAATCTAGAGGGCATCCCTAGTTGGTTAAGCATATGTCGAAGAGGCAACCTATCAACGGAGTTAAAAGCTACTCGGAAACCAAGGAATATCGCCACCGTTGGCCGGCAGTGTGCATGACCCTGCTTAAGCACTTGACTTAGTGTGAAGATGAGGCCAATGTGCAATCACTGGCACTATGACATCCTTGTAGATCATCAGAGCTTTCGGAGCGAGATGCCTCAGTGGTTACGGCGCGAATTTACTAATCGGAAGGTGGTTCGAACCCGACTTCCCCTACCTAGGCTTGGGATATCTGGCAGTATCCCACCCCCTCGTTCCTCCTTCGGGTGGCATGGCAGCTAGGCATCGAAAGGGTGTTACAACTGGACGAATTTTTCAAATAGAGCTTTATGGACTGAGAAGCACTACATAGCGATTTCATCCTTATTGGAAATCACTAGTAGTGTGCATCCCACCATACTACCAACTAACAATACGTACCTTAGAAGGAAGAGCATTTCACACAAGTGAACCATACATGTGAGTAGTCACTCGAACACCCAGTCAGCAGGTTGACATGTGACGAATTCTATTATTGAAGGGTGAGTGGTGCAATACCCTGTCCAATTTCGAGTCAGTCACATTGTTAATCGATCACTTGTTGGGGACGGTCTTGCCGAGGCTGCGAGCCGGAGATTCATGAGACGCGCATCGTTGATTCTCAATACGAATGAAACAACTGTAGTGCCCTAGGCTTTTCGGCATATTCTGAATAAACACGCACGACGAAATCTCTAATGCCCACTTATTCGGTCGAAATCCTTGCTGCTACTCTGAGACTGCAGTCCCCGGTCTCACCAGCCTGTTGTGTCCCTATGGACGTAGCAGTTACTGTGGGTACCTTTTATAAGCAAAACTGCAGTGAACGCTTAGCCCCATATTGTTGGGAAATATTCTCCTTCCCAGATTAGTTTAAACAACTAGGTCAACGCAAAACAAAAAGACTCACCACCGTCTTTCCAGAACGCTGGTGGGAACTCATCTTGCCCTGCAAGCCAATGAAGATTCGACGTTGAGGGTGTAAGCTCACAGATTACGGTCAGGGATGAGTGGGTAGAATGAGAAATATGGGTACAAGGGGATGGTCGACCGAACTGCTGTCCAAAATATTCAGCCACGCGGTCAACAAGACGGTTCGCATATCCTTTATGACTTCACCAACAGCCAGTTTTGCCCATCAACCTAAAAAGCTTCCGGACATTCTATCCGCATGCAACCTATGTTTGAGCATGTCCCACGTCCTGTTGAGTTGTGATAAGCGTTCAAAGATAGAACGTACAGCGTCGAGAATCGACAGTGATCTTTCTGAAATCCGGTGCCTATTCGATGGGTCTTGAGAAACACCACACACGGAGATCCCGGCCGTATGAATTGCCACCAACGTCCCTTAAGGACACTTCTAAAAGTCCGCAGAGGTTAACTTGATAATTGATTAATTCGTGGGTTAGAAAGTTGTCCAAGGCAAAAATGAGTTTGTTTCCTAGATCTACGAGAAAGCTTGCCGAAAGTATACGCTGGACAGGGACAATATCTGAACCGATGGGAATGGTATATAAAGATGCATGAGCATCGCCACCGCGTGCCAATGTCCCACGGTCATTCACCAGTAGACGGACACCAGCTAGTGCAACTACAGCGTCTGAATCCAGTACTACCGAGGAACTATTGGCAGCCAGTGTAAAGTTGCAAACGACGATCGCCGATGACATTACATCTCAAGTCCGAATTGAATAGGCCATCGAATCGCGCGACTGTTGAACTCGAACGGTCCTCGTATGCAGTAAGATCCCGGCGGCCAGGATACGAGTGGCGACTACCAGTTAGACGATATCTCCAGCCTAATCAGAGCTAGTAGACACGCAAGGACCATAAATAGACGGATGTTACTTCAAGTAAGTAAGCCTCGGTTCGAGAACTGAGAACTACAGCAACATCGACGTAATCTCCTGCAGCAGCACCTGAAGTTCGAAGGCGGCAGTCTGTTTAAATAGGTTGCACTAGGTTACCATGCACGAACTTTCTGTTACCGTTTCAGAAACGTACAGTGCGCACAGTAGTTTGTGTGGCAATACGCTTCACTATTGTCATCATCATCGACAACATGAAATCAGTGTTAAACACCAGTGCTTCGCTGCCGAAGCTTTTTGTGAAAAGAAGTGGATTGGAAAGGAACTTACTGCTAGCTTACTAATCATTCTGAGGTGCCTACACCTCCAGACACTCATTCAGGCAATCTGGACGAAAACTGACAAAAAGAACGCCACTGAAATCGATCAGCAGACATATCATGCAGCGGGGATCTCGCGGTCCCCACCCTGGAAGGCGAGTAGCACCTACAGCACCCAAACGTCTAATCTCTTCCGTACCTCTCTGCCAGGTCAAAGGTTGCTCGGCATCAGGCCACCTTTCTGCTTGCACTACTCTGAATCGGGGACCGAGAACAGCACTCTTCGACAGTGGTTTGACAGGCGCAGTACACGGCCTAACAAACGCAGCCCCTGGTTTTGGACACATTCTTCAATGAAAGTCCCGTGGCACAACCGAAAACTCGCTTTCTAATTGCCTCGATGCGGATTCTGACAGCAACCCACACGAACTATGGTCCTGAAACAATGATTGTCGACCACGTGAAGATGTCTGTTTCGCTGCTCGAACATATTGATTCCCACAGTCATACAACAAAGCAGCCCGCACCGTAGCCTGATACGCACATCCTTTGAGATTCAGTGATATACCACTTTGACGCCATATGTGTCTCAAATTAACAAACGTGACCCCAGCCTTGCAGATTCGTGCATTTACCTCATCTGTCACACTACAATCAGAAACAATACAACTTCGTAGATTAATGACTGTATGCCCTTACAATTTGTGGGTGTAAAGTGCATACCAAAGGACGGGATGACTCCGGTTAGTTAATCCAAAAAAACCTGCGTCTTCTACTCCTTTTCGACGATGGGAGCCATGTCACCTGCACGTTCCCGATCGACAAGGTTTTCGTCATAGGCTATATGAATACAGGGTTTTTGAAGATCTTCCAGCGTTCGTCTCATTACTTCATCGACGAGATTAAATAAGTATGGACAGTGTGGGCACCCTTGACGGACAGAATGCTGATGCTGCTCTCGAGTGAGCGTTTTAGACTCCAACATAAAGCGATTAAACACAAGTGATGCCAACAGCCCCGTTACCACTGAGATCAAGCTGATCCTGGAGACCAAAATGCGCATGTAAAAACGGTGGCGAATCTATTTGACAATCAACTACAGCCATCGACAACGAAATACGCTAAGAGAAAATGAGACGCTTACGAAGTTACCAGAATATGAATTTGGCGGAGTTGCTGGGGGCCGCGATGTTTTGAAATGTAGGAGCCACAGGAAGAGAATAATCCTTTGACTTATGAAAAAGCGTCGTGTGGAACACAGGGCACGTTTCTCAAAAGAAAAAGGACCTCTGCAATAAAAGTAATCATTCGGCTGAAACATCCCACCGGTGCACAGTTGCCATACCATTCAGAGAAAGCACGAGGACTGAGATAGTACCAAATTACCCATGTCTAGAAAGAAACGGAGGCTGAATCCGAAACATGGAACTTTTGGCCAATTACCACTGAGCTGGCTAGTGCTCATGGACTTCAAAAGGATATGTATACCGTAGCAACGAGCTGTCACAATCACCAATGAAATTGTGCTTCAGAGCCACCCCGCTTTTGTTGTTCAAATAGTACTCGCACAGCGATCCGCTTAAATTCCATCTTGGTTCACGTTAACGAAACAGCTGGAACTGCTGACACAATAATGCATACAGGACGACGATGCAAAACGACGAAGCTGGTTGCTTGTGCCAAACTTTCGCGGACTCTTGAAAACAAAAAGGCGTTCGTGAGTTTGCTCCACAATTTTGAGTTACGCATTCGACTCAAGCAACTATCCAGAATTTCATAGACTGTTATCCCAGGATCCACTTTATCAAAACCGCTTCACGGAACCTGGGCGGCACGTACAGGGGACCAGGGTTGTAGTCACATCATCAGATGCCTACGAATTTCTGAAAGCACGTAAACGGCATACAGATGGGACTGCGCTAGTGATACTCTTCATTCGCACGGGACACGAATACCACAGCCCTGAACAAATGCTACCGTGATTCTTCTGATGAAGTGGCCATTCGCCAATGTACCTACGGTCAGTGGTAGAGCATGCTCCAGTTTGGACAACACACGGCCAGAACAAGGGGCACTGCATGGAAAGCATCGCTCGCTCGGTTATGCAGGTCACAACGTCCAGCTTTCATCAACAGGTCTGTCCCAGGATCCTCCAGAACCTCACCGAGAAAACGTGACTTCAGCTAAGCGGCCTGTGTGGGTCAACAGGGCTGGTTACGCATGAGTCGCCACTGAATTTTATTGCGCAGAAGGGCCACGGTCGCAGGTGAAAAAACCGTCATACCCAGCTTGACCACAAATGCTACGTTACGTTGTCTCCCGCTGAACCATTATCTGACAGATAAGGAAGGGAAAGTGACCTTTGAAAAATGGCGACTAAACAAGCATAACGTGGCCAACGCATTAACCCGTTTCCCTAGCGACACCGAACAGATCATTTCACGGCGCAGATCCCCACGTCCACCCGCGGCCAATGCCGGTGTTTAACCGTCCATGAGGAACAATGGCCAGAACAGGGCACAGAAATAGTGCTAATGGGATTTTATTCCTCAAAAATAGTGAAAAACAGGATACCCAGAACATGGAATATCGTCGATACTGAAACGACCAAGTATCATGATGGTGAAGTAAACCATCACTGGTCTGAACTGTCCTTTACAAACCCCACCTAGCATACAACTGCAGCTGAGTAGAAAACGTGCTGGTTTGCTCCAATGAAGAAATGTCTACTTTCCTAGATTGTTGGAAACTCTTCCATAACTCACGACAAGCCACTCTTCCTTGGAGTTCACTATAGAATCGAAACTAACGAGTTTTCACCAGCTTGAAGTTCTGTTTGGACCCAAATTACACACGAGTCGTGAAAACCACTGATGAGTATGCCGACTGGATTTTAGCAGGACTCTGGTGAATCCCAGTTGATCCACTCTTCAATCAATGAGAACGACAGAAACTCGGATTGCGCCTACCTTATGAGCCTCAAACGCAAAACCTGACATGGTCGGTCGAGTGCACAACATTGAGTAGCGTACCATCAAATCACTTTGGAAAGATATATATGAGGTCCCGCTGCGGCTCAGTGGACTCCCGTTAGAACCAAATGAGTATTATGCGAATGTCATTCTTGTTCAACTCTGGAACCGTTCCACGTTTGTGCAAACGCAGACTGTCCGCGCCGATGTACTGGAGTACTCAGGCGTTGCACAGATGCTATGCAACTCATACGGAAACAGCCGAGTCTGTGTTCAGATCGAACCACTAGTGACGTTCGGTAGCCTCACAGCCAATGTAGTGAGCTATGTCGAGCTTAATGGATGATAAGTACAATATAAAACTTCACGTCACCCGGCGGAAGGGCAGTTCCAGTCCGCTGTGGTGCGTATACGAACTAGGCGAGAAACAAATATCTATCATGTGCATGAACCACCTCATCCAGCTGAATGGTAACTGAAACCATCCCCGGTAGATGAGCCCTTTAGTTTCCAATACAACGGAAAGATCCCAATTCGGGTCAGTATTGAAAAGGGAGTCTGGTAGGAAAAACGACCCAAAATGCCACCGGTAACGATTGAAGTAACTTGTAGACAGGAATTCATCAAGACGATCTGGGTTCGAATAGGATGAAAACCAATAAAGCCTCCAGGACCCACAATGCACAGAAAAACAGAAACGGAGAGAAGATTTATTGAACATCAAAGAGACAAACCAAAACGGTATTGTTCGCGCCGACAGGCGCATGAATGAAAGGATCTTCCGCTTGAACGTCTTTCGAAGGATAAAGTCTGCGATTGGCTCACATAGGAAAAGGTTACAGTCCCCGAAATGCAGCCAAGTCGTACTAGCACACAGAGCTAATCCAAGAGGTTAAACGCAAACAAATGAAGATATGAACAGTGTCCTAATTTTTTTTACTCGGGTGGGTTAATTGGCTGATGATCTGTTCGCCGAGCTGACCTGCAAACTCTTCGTTGCAATGCGAGAAGACTCACTCAGCCGCACACTGAGGATATCTCACCGCACGTTGATGAAACGTCTGCAAGCCAAGCTAGACAAATAGGTCAACTGCCAGCTGAAACCAGCCCATTATTCACTTGAACTCAAATTGCAAAGAAGTTAACATTAGATTTTAAGCCAACATTACAAGTTATGTCAAGCAAAATTAATGAGGTTCAGGTGGAGAGGGAATGGATAGGAAAACCAAACCTGATAATATCAGAAAATGGACCATCACACTTCCGGTGTTGAAGCCTGGCTCCGAAAAAAATTAGGATGGGGCTTTCATACCAAGCAATAACGTACCACCCAAGGTTTTAAAACCGAAGACCCCCATAAAAACTCAAGAGGTTACTTCCACCCACGGATTAACCATGGAAAAGTATTTCTGAATCGCGTCACAACAGGTAACCCTGCAACTGGTCTAACCTCAAACCCCTAATTCAAACCTAAGCCAACAGCTAACTGTTATGCAAACGGGGGGAATAATGTGTTCAGATAATGTTAAATTGCCCAGGTCCACATAGGCTAACTTGAACGCGAAGCCCCATCACTTCCGCTGTCAGAACAATGCCTACATCGTAATCTGACCGCAATGTAGACCAGCGTCGAATGCGCCAGGATAAGAATTCTTAGCCTAGAGAGGCCTTGTACCACGAGACCACTGAGTTGCAGTGAAGATTCCGCAATACCGACAATGGACTTTGAGGGACACGCTATATATTGTGCGATAAGAATAACTGAAACGGAGAAAATCAGATTGCTAGATACTTCGACAATCAACGCGCAAGACCCTGTGCCCTACCGTACCAGGTTGAGCCGTCTTGCACCTTCAGACCGAAGCTCCGCACGAATCTACACCTTATATAACGCTGTTACATGCGACATATATGTACAGCTCAGCTGCAACACCCTTTCGATGCCTAACTGCCGTGCCACCCGAAGTAAGCACGAGGGCTGAGATACCATCAGTTTGCACAAACATAGATAGAAGTAAACATGCAGAGGTCAGGTGAGAACCAAGGACCTTCTAGCCAGTGAATTCGTGCTCTAAACACTAATCCATCTCACATGCGCACTCCAGGGGCATCCTCTGGAGACTGAAACCTTTCGGTCCTAATTACCACACGGGTCGATAAGCATGCTACTAGAGTAGCGAACAGGACAGTCTGGCGGAAGGTGAAAACTCCGCGCGACATCCGGAAGATTTAGGTAGAAAAGATAATCGTTCAGCTGTAACACCCTTTCGGTGCCTATCTGCCATGCCACTCGAAGGAAGCGCGAGGGCTGAGATACTGCCAGGTTGCCCAAGCCTAGACAGGGGAAGTCGAACCACGGACCTTCCGGTTAGTAAATTCGCGCTCTAACCACGGAGCCATCACGCCCCCGAGATCTAGATACCGTTAGTGGGCTCCTCAGGCGTACTCGTGACAAAAGCAAAGCTGATTACAGCCTGCCTGCAATCTAGTCTGTGGGTGCCGCACAAGCAGTGACAGAATGCTTGGACTGGCGCAAGCGACACGAACTGGAGCGCGCTCCCGTCTTGCACGAAAGGAGTACCCCAGGGAGTAGTTAAATTGTTAACAACCCATATATCGATGGCTTTGCTGACCGACCGTGAGAAGTAAAATTTCCGACAACCCAAATCGAACTGGCCACTTTCCAAGCACTACCAACTGTTGAAACCAGTGGTGAAAGCTGGCTCACCAGCAGTCACTGACAGCATCCTTTCTCCCAACATCCACTGACTACTGAACACTATATCTGCCGACGTTCTAGGTACGACTAGATGATCGTTTGACACGTTCGGGAACGTCAGTTTTCATTATAAGCCCGTCGACACTCAAGCCACTAAGTGCTACAAGAAAAGCCCGAAGGCAATAGCGTCGAAATCCTCATACCACTCCTTCTGGTCAGAGCTCGCGACGTGCATGACAGCAATGCAGAAGTTAAACACAACCAGATTTAGTGGATACATCGACGAATGACTGCAAAGGAACGTAATACTGGACTCGGCAGTTTTAGGAGCTCGTAATTACGCGACGGACCCATCCTCCAGTCTGCGATAAGACGCAGAAATGAATTCATTACCAAGGTAGTACACTGAAATGTTTCAGAATCACGAGTAAAATAAAAGCCACAAGAGAAACAAGGCACGGTGAACTCTCGATTCTACCCAGGTGTTAGATGCACCTAAAACGTCAAAACCCAAAGCTAACGTTAAAGAATGACTAATGAGTCAGCTGTAGCACCATTTTGGGGCCAAGCTTCTATACTTCTCGCAGGAAGCATAAGACCCCTGCAACTGCCAGGATGCCAAGATTGTTCACGAGCAGTTATGATGCAGAAGCCGGATTCGAACCAGACAATCGTTGAGCCATCGTTGAATGTGAAGAACCCTAGATTCTTCCAAGCCAGCTGAACAACGACGAGCACCAGACAACAAAGCCGTCCGCTGTTCAGCGAGTCGGCTTCAATGGGAAGATGACTCAGTTCGAGCTGGGATCATCAGTTACCTACCTAAAACACAGTATGAACACATAAGGCCTTACTTAGGTCGGGACAACCCGGAAAAAATTGGCCAAAAACATCAAGCCCCTTCAACTTACACACGTAAATTCCAAGCATCCCGGTGTCTCAAACAGTCCTAGACGTCCATTCATGAGGCAGGTGAATCATATGCGTAGTTGCTTTGTAGAAACAGCAATCCAATCCGAAATTTCACGGATGAAACGTACATCTCCTACTGGACTCCTGATTTCTTAAAAACTGGCCTTATTCTGATAGAGTCCGCAAGTTCCATCACAACTAAAAATCCATCCTCCATCCAAGAGAAGGTCCGAATCGAACTGCCACTCAAAAGTACATTGACTCCTCTGACAGATTCCAAAACTTAAGGGACCACTTGGGTTTCCTATCACTTGGATGATCCGTTTAGCCTGCCCAGAGCTTCATCCTCCAATCGCTCGGGATGAGTATCCGGGCTGTTAGCAACCTGTGGAGCAAATCTCGACAGCCGAGTCCTTTCCAGCTGTCCATCCGGTTTCCAGGATTTTTGTATCCTTGGGAAGCCTTCCTATCGCATGCCTCTATCCGGTCAAATTCCATCCACAAGTCCATGTGTAATTAACCTTCAAAGCAAGAGAGAAGCTTTCATTGCTGGTGGATTTACTTGAATGACGATTAAACATAAAACTTAAGGGACGATTACGTACAACGTGACCAAGTTCCAATGTCTCAACGCCTTGGGCTAGCCGAACGTGAACCAGAGTCGTACGAACGAGGTCTTCGTGGAGAGCCGTATGACCTAGAACGAGAACGGGATCGGGATCCGTACGGACGCTCTTCACGAACTCGGATGTAAGAGGATTCACCCTGAAGAATGATATGAGATGGTGAACGGTGCATACCTCGTGTGAACGGAACTTGGAGTCGTCAAGTTTGCGAACTGCGTACTTCATATCCTCATACCTCAGAAATTCCACTACGCCAGTGCCATCCCGAAAGACATCAGCATAACCCACATCTCCGGCCTCTCTCATGTGATCTTTTAGGTCTTGCCAGCTACCAGTTGGTGGCAAACCAGTAACCACGACACGAAAGTCTGAACGTCGAGATGGCCCCCCTCCACCGCGGCCAAACCCTCCACGTCTGAATGAGTTGAAGTTCCCACCACTGCCATTATAGCTTGCTGTTCCACCACGAGGAAACTCAACGCGTAACGCATATCCATCAAAATTGTATCCATCACGACCCCGAACTGCGTCAGCGGCATCACTGATTTGTTAGTGTTTTATAAGCTGCACTTACAGTTCATCTTCGAACTCAATGAAGGCGAATGGCGGTCCTCTCCGGGATTTAAGATCTATCTCAGCAATTGGCCCGTACTTCGAAAACAAATTCTCAACATCTCGCGTCTTCACATCTGGGGGCAAGTTGCCAACGTAGATCTTAGTTGTGGAGCGAGCCATCGCCGTACAATAAATTGCAAAATGACGGACGAACTTAAACAACCTCCAGACACGGAGGCACGAATATGCACTTGAAGAATGAGGAAATTTCGCACCTTTTATCACCCTTTAGGGATAAATTCGGTCTGTATCCCCAATGAGTGTTTACTCAGCGCACGCACGCACCGCGGTATGTTCGAAAGTGGCAAGGTTTTTCATTTTGTTGGCGGAATTAGTCGTTCATTGGTTTTAAAGGAAAGAAATTACTCCATCACGAGGTTTTTCGCTCTTCATCGAGCAATCGGGAGGTATTTCTAGAGAACTATTTCATTTACTGTTAGGAAGACACCCATGGAAAGCCGAATGTCGGTTGTCTCGTGCTAGGATGCGCCAGCATTTCATTCACCAATCCGATAGCCGCTGTTTCCTCTATAACTCAACTTGCGGATCAAAGACTCTAGCTGACAGTGTGATGGAAAGGCGAAAACGTAGCTTTCATTCTTATGAAGTTATGTCAGTGCTCTTTGGTTCAGCATACCCAGCCACTGTTAAAACTAGTTACCGTTCTTAAAACTTGCTGCGAAATGCTATTAGATTACACAGCGGCCATGCTTTGGTCGACGGTATTCCATTTTGGCAAGCAAACCGCAATTTTTGTTTTTGTTGCTCAAACATGTGGTGGTACTTTTGGTCCAACCTTTGCGCGCAAATACGAAGGAAACGGCACGAACATCCAGGTCGGCAACACTCCCTATGTAACTGAGGTTATTGGTAAGAGACATACATTACGTATGACGGTGCACATACTTTAACTGGGGGAATGGTCCATTGACCAAAATAAGCGCCGACTTAGAGGCAAATTGATTTCTGGCACAGTCAACAACGTAGAAGAATGGGGTGTATCGCACAGCTATGCCATCATCAACATCAATGACATAACATCGAGCTAGAACACTGGCTCTTTACTGCCGCAACACTTTGTTATGAAACTGTATCATGCAGACAGAAAAGACTTGCTCAGATATAGGGACCTTGGACAGCTTGCCACAAATATCCAATGTGCGCACATCTCCGACACTCAATGCGGCTGTTTTGATGGAGAATGTCACCACGAACGCCACACACACGTCGCACACTGCAGTTCGTGATAAAGCCTTTATGGGAATCCTTAGACCCTCCCATGAGCCCACAGGTATGTGAAACCACATGATAGTTATAGGCTTTTTGGGCACAACCTGTTACGCAAGGTTTTTGAACAGAGCCACGCGACCAGCAGAAGGAAACTAGTGAAGTCGATGAAAACAAAGCTGGCAAGCTGTTTGCATCAGTTATTGCTTCTCTCAATTACGGTCGCTTTTGGACACTTTCGCGTATATTTTACGCACATATGCAGTTTCACGAACGAGTAGTTCGGCCAGCCGCAACCGCCTCTCTGGCGAGTTCCTTCTAATCAGCCAAGCTGTTCCCCCGGATCCGAACATTCCTGTTCTGCGGGATCTTCGGTCTGTCCTACCTATTAATTCAGGGATTTTCATTACAGCTCTCGTTTGATCCCGTGTGTTAGGGCTGCCCCAACAGCCAAGATTTTTACCTCTTACTACACCCCAACAGCGATACCGGTGGGTCTACCCAGTTCGATGTATCCCACACTTATGAGACGCAACTTGCCATTTGTCCCTACCGCGAATTTCTCCACCTCAGCATCACGGCTTACGTTTTTCATCAGTCCGGGCAAAAAACTTAGACGGCCAAAGGTATCATAATCAGCAAAGGTTTCCAGTTTCCGTTTAAATCAACCGGCCTCATCACCGAAATATTGATACTTCCCTCAGCCCTTTCCCAGCTTTTTGCTTTCTACAATTTAAAATAGCCTCTCACGTCATAAGCATGCCCCTTGGTTTGACGTTCTCTATTTGCGTTTTTGCCCGCAACGTTCAACGTTTAGCGATTCATTCCCTACAATCTGAGAAGTAGACGGTCTAGTATATTTCAACGCATTTCAGACACAGTGGGGCCCATCCATTTATCATCGTCCCTTCTCGACGACGTAAGGGCTCAAGTTTCTTTCAGAAGAAACCTGTTCTCATCCATCTGTTTTTGCCAAGTTTTTTCGACCACCGTGTGAATTTAGCGTCCAAAAACTTTGCGTCCTATCAACTAGACCTACGTCTCGTGACTTCGTGCACTGCACTAGAGCGAAACTTGAGGCGCCCCTTTGTGAACCAGCTGTTTTTTTGCTATGCACCATTCGTTTTCTGGAGTTGACAGCAGTGACTGGGCGACTGGTGATCCTTAATCTTAATCTCCTGTTAGGTCGATGTAGTAGATCTCAGTTAAGCCACGGTTCTTATCCATTTTCTGGGAGCCTGTTGCCTATCCGCTTTTTACTTGTCTACTGTCACTGCTCACATTGACCCCTTTTTTTGCACAACGGAGACCCTATGTCATGATTCTTTGGTAAGCTAAAAACTGCCGCCCGTTCCAACTAGTCCAACGTCTAGCCTCCCTGCTAGCTACCTCGACGACAAAGTTCTTACTATCCTAAAACTATGCACCTACTCTGGCCCAACTAGTACTTGGTTGCTAGATCAGCAAACGTATCCACCTTTCCTGGGTCCATTTAGTTTGCTGTCATCCCCTTTTAGATTTTTTTCCTGTTGACACCGTTGTATTATATGCCTCCTGACACTCGCAACATGCTACCGCTTTCATTCTACTTCGTCCTCGTTGCCCCTCTTCCCAAGCTTCAAACTTCTACTGCAGTTGCCCAAACGCCCTGTAGGACTGTTATTCATTCAAACTGGCTGGTCCCCGGTCTACACTCACACGGTCCTCCAACGAAAGGGAAATTATCTGTGACCCTGCATCCGTCTGACTCTCTGTGTCAATCCCCGTCTCACCCAGATCCAGCTGCCACGGAACTGCGTATCCCTTCTCCGATCGCGGCACCCTTGACGACCGTTACGGGGCTGTCCATAAACCGAAGCATGTCAGTGCAATGATGGCATGGCACTGTCATACCCAGTGTGATGGCACTCCCGCAACTATTCTCTTCAAAATCTCGACCGCAACCCCTCGCCCAATCGAGCCTGTAGTCGCAACTTCGAGCAAATTTTTCAACCGGCCCCGTCTCTGGGACGAGTTCTTTCGTACCCGATGAATTTTCGCCCAAATTTGGCTAGCCTGATTTTCTGCCACAATTTCGGCTTGCCTCTTCCACAAGTTCAAATCCGTATACGATGTTTGGTTCGCCCTATGCATTACCACCACGTCCCCATCCAACCTATCTGCTGCAACTGACTTCCCTACAACAGTGAGTTTGCTTAATTTCAGATTAAGCCACATTTTTGAGACAAAACTCGCCATGTGCTCCCTATTCGAATTATTCTACCTCCATCTCCACTTTTGCTCGTTGTGACTCCAGCCATTTGCCCAAGCGCCCAAGGTCACTCATGGCCAGCAATGGTTTTCAGTTTTAGTTCATGCCATGTTCATGTCTTTGAACTAGTCGGACCTCATGACCATTGTTCCCTACAAGTTGGGAAAGCAACCTATTATTATTTCATCGGATATTTCCCACTGTTTATGACATTGTCCTCTTTTCGCGCAATCCGCACTACCCGCAAATCCCCCAGTCATGCTTCATTCTGACTGTAAACGTATGATCATGCCAGACGGTATGTCACCCAAAATTTGGGAATAAACATGATTATTAATATATGTGACGATCAACCTGTACAACACCCGCCGCAGCCTATTCACTATATCTTCTGTTTCTTTGGCTCCACCGGGTCACGCAGCTCGGCATCAAATAAAATTACCCGTGGTGTCGCTACCAAGGCGACGCTTTTTCTCTACTCAGAGTTGCCCCCTGAGTCCAAAAAGCCTCCTCGCCTCTGAACACTCTGAGACCCTTCATGACAGCTAACGTGGTGAACGACCTACTTCTTGGCTTAGATAGAACATTTTTCAATTTGGCCACTCAGACCGTGCATCAGTTGGACTCATAAACATTACGTTTTCGGTCCATAAAAAACCAGAGCTACCCGCTTCTCGTGGCTGAAAAAAGCCACGGCATTTTCAGTCTGAACTCTCGTTTGCCGTCATGTAGAGGGCTCATAACAGGACTCCACACCAGCATACATACGCATTCGCCTGCAACTATCTAGACCCAAGTAATGCGCTCCTTACCGATGTCCACACACTAACACCTCCCTCCAAATGGGACAGAACTGTCTGCCTCCAACAGGCATCCTGATACCAAAGCCATCCTCCAATTCGCTCGCACACCTTGCACGGTCACAGCATTGGCAAAACCATGACACCGACTTTCAAATCCTACTCGAATCCTCAGCTCTGTCTCATTCTTTCACAACCACCAGCACTCTAACAATCTCTTGCGCCATTTTCCACTGGTTAGTTTCACCACAAAACACTCAACTGGCACTTATTTGCAGCTCATGAATCGCTCAATCGTTTGTGCGTCCTCAGCCCATCATCGCTTATTTTTTTCATGAGGACTAAACCTCTCAACGAGTGTTGACAGATTAAGGCTTGCTTATTCACATCTACGGTGATTGTGCCAATATCTCGAAAGAACTTACCGAGATAACGCTATTCGTTTCCTTCTCGTCCTCCCGATTGCTACTGACAAACGAGTTTTCCCCCGAGTATATCAAAGAACATGGAGTTTCCACCACAGGCTACGAAACAGTCGGGTGTGCTTTAATATACCTTTCTATTCCTGTTTCCAGGACGCACTAGCCATTTCATCGTTTCCGCAATTATTTACAGATTTTCAATTCGTTCACTTCATCATCGTTTCTCATCCACTGCTAAGGATGGTACATTCCTCCCCAATCACTTTTTTCGTCTCATCACACATAACTTCTCAAACCTCAGGAAAGTCGGAGACCTTATAGCCGAAGCTATCAGATGTTGACCCCTAATGGCCATTCGTCCTGCGGATGATTCTAAACACCCTTCCTGGCCCGAAATCTCCTGCAGCTGCTGCGGCCGACGACCCCATTTTCGCCGAGTTGTGGTCTACTCTTCGCTAGGTCAAAGTAAAATGGTGGGGGTGCTCGCGATCCACAACTGAGCCCAGCACATCTAGACTTCTTCTGGGTGGCAATCACCTGAGCGACTGCGTTGACGCCAAATGGTATTCTAGCCCACTGATATGTGTGCATTTCTAGGGTTTTTTTCTTGAGGACTATGAGTTCTAAGTTAACTTTGGGGTTCTGGATGCCGACCGTTTCTGCGTCCATGCCAAAAATGCCATACACTGGCCCCGTCCGAATGATATTAGATCAAAAACGCATAATCTGAGAGCGCTGCGCCCACACTCATTGTGACCTCGATTATTCCGTTACCGGAAAACTCGTCAAAAATGCGTCTTGACTATTTGAACTTACCGAAGAACCAACGGGACCCTCATCACATGAGAGTATTTAGGACCGCTGTTTCGATACCTGCAGCCGTAAAGGTCTGTAAAAACCACGCCCGCGTTACCGACAATGGGCGACGACGCAGCAGATACTCTCGATGTGAAGTTTTTGGTGATTCTGCATCGGCTTACCTGCATTTACTCCATTTCCCACGAGATCCATCCACCTACCCCCAAATCGGGTAGCTCCGCATTCTTTCCTTGTGCATGTTGTGGAAAAACTATTATCACTTCACGACCTGGGTTGGTATACGAAGCCCAAAAGTATCACGGATTCACGGATTCACGGATTGATTTGGTATACGAAGCCCAAAAGTATCAAAGGTTCCTCAAGAATTGTGGCTCCGTCGCTGCACTTCCTGCTTTATTCTACTCTCGTCCTTATCACCACTTTGAAATCGAGCAATCCTGCGCCCCATAAATAGGGAAGGGAGCCGAATCCCCCTTACATCTACAGAATAACAGATCTTACATCCATCTTCTGTGAGGCCCTGAAAATCGTCAACTTATCGGTGGAGTTTCTCCTCGCTAACTTCTTACTGCGTTGCTCCGAGAATAAATTTCTTCCTTCAAAAATGCTTCAGCCAAGCTACTCAATTTTTTCGCCGATGTCTTTGTTGCTAAAAGAAAGCATAAATTTAATGACATCCTTGATTTCTCGAAGGAGTTCTACACGATCTCACATGACAGCTGTAGGTCTTTGGAAGGTATATCTGCAATCGACCTGCTATCCCGGTGGCGAACGTTTGCAGGGCAGCCCGTTCTCTGTGCCTTGCCAACAAGGGTGTCTTCGGAATATTAGTCATTGGACCCAAGCCTCTTATTGCCTTCGTTGAACTACCTATTTTGACAAATCTATCTTTCCTCAAGTCCCAACAGTCCTGCTCGTTGCTGACGATCTGAAGGTGTGGTCTAGAGATAGTGGGAAACCCCTAGAAACAGCAGATGACTCTGACTACCACCGGTTCAAGACCAGTCACCTTTTACACAACCTTTAACGAGCGCACATGTGCGGTTTTAAAAATGTCTTCGCCTTATCGTGATCCTGCGGATCCGGAGCCATCCCAAAAATTAACCACCACAGAAACCATAGAATTCCTATTGTCCCGTTGATGCGTCTCCGTTCCCAAAAAAGCAAATAAAGTTTCCAGTTTCCTCAATCTTGCATCTCTATGGATAAACGCGGCTAAAGTATATATTGTTTTCAGTTTATCCAAACCCCTATGAAAACAGTCGGCTCCTTCATCTTCCCGAGCCAAAGTGCAATAAGAATGCGCTGATGAATGTCCGGCGGAATTTTATAAAGATGGATCAGTGCATCCACACTGGTTATCTTCTCCACTAATGCACTTTTAGCTAGCTAACTAGGAGGAACCTGGTTAACGGGTCCTCAACCAGACGTTCAAGGGTTCGCATTAAAGAAAGGGTGTTACTGATCTCTCTGTAGTTCGAAGTAGCTTGTCTAGAGCCCGATTTGAAATAAGGGCAAGCAATAGATTGCTTCCACTGGGATAGGACGATCCCAGGGTTGATCGAATGATTAAAAAGATTTAGGGCAAGGATTTCGACATACTGTCCGCCATGTCTCAAGGCACAGGAGATATGCCGTCGTTCCCCGGGACGAAAGTGTCCCTGAGAGTTTGAGGAAGGTCTGATATATCAGCTAGTGCGATGGTTACGTTGCTAAGAGACGGGCGGTTACTCTGTTGTGGAGATGTGAAATGTGCGACAGAGTTTGAGTTTGGGAGGTAGGGGCAAGTAGCGGCTGGCGAAGTAGGGGTTCAGGTGGTCGGCTATAACGACGGGATCGGTGATAGATCTACGGTCGGCGGAACGCAGGCAAGTGATGGAGTGGCTGTTTGGAGTACAGCGACCACGGAATAGCCGGCTGAGTAATGTGCGACGAGAAAAGGTCACAAGGGTGGTACTCTCTTCGCGGTAATTCGCGGGACACCCGTAAAGACTCTTGGTCAGTTGAGAGCTTGCTGTTGCGGAGAATTAATGGGAAATCCTTAGATTTCCGATGTTCTCTGCCAGCTTGGTGAATTTCAGTATCCAAGGTTTTTAGTAACTTATCATGCCGGGAGATACCAGGGTGAAAACTCTTAATGAGAGAAGCAAGGTAGCGAAGTGTCAGTGGTTTTTGGTAAACGTCACTAATGAGTTGTGTTTGTTGAGAGAAAGAAGCCGCTCTAGTCCAGGTAGGCCGGCAAGGATGAAAAACCACTAAAATATCTGGAGGAAGGAGGTGAAATAGAGAAAAACTCGCGGGGGTAGTTGCACCACAACTGACGGCGTTGCATGAAACGACGTGGTGGTCGCTTCCTAGGAAGTATGGAGCAACTGCGACCGATGATCCTCATTTGAGAGTATTGGGTCCAAGGTGTGAAGGCCACGAATGGGGCTACGTACAATCATGGAAAGGCCCTCTACAATAAGTGGGGCAAGCAGCAAGGCGTAACGATTAGGACACAAAGTGGGAGACCAGGAAATATCCGTGACTGGCCCTCTCGAGCGGCTGCTTGCTTGGCTGAATTGACTAAGCTGACCCCGCTTTTCCCCGACCGGAAAATATCTGGTAGTCGGAGTCCCTCACTAGTGCAAGAGCCGCAATTATTTGCTTGGTTGATTTCTACCTTAAGGATGCGGTTTCACGCACGGGGTGCGAAGCCCTTTCCTGGTGGTCAGGCACGCTCCTCCGAGAAGGTGACCCTGTCCAACATGGTACGTTCATGCACCCGCCACCCCTCCAGTAGCACGGGTGCATTGCCCGTCGCTAGTGGTTCTGAACCTGGCCTTCAATTCAGGAAAGCCATAATGGAGCACAGGTATTGTCTGCATGTAGCTGCTGAGTTGACGCTTCCCGGTTGTCACTCACTCACATGATGGTAAACTGGCCTTTTGCGTCTTACAAAATTTCAAAAGAAATACATGGGATAGCCTGGAGACACTCTGCGGAGCAAATGGTTTACATTGGCGTGCGAAGCAGTGGCCACCTCCTTCTGATAGGGGTTGCAGCGCATTAAAGCCCATTTCTTCAACCAAACACACGCTTCTCTCTACTTCTCCCAGAAGCAGATACATACAACAAATGAATAAACGATGTGACGGAATTCCTATGCCTTTACTGTTAGCATTCTAAGCTAGCGCTATGAGCTGTTTTCGCCACGCGCCACTTTTTGCCCATCAATCTTGTGTGCTTGCTACCCCTTGACACACCAACTCTCTGCATACGTATATTGGCTTCTTCTGTGCTTCTAGGAACTACAGTAACATTATATTGACAAGCGGAGGCCAGTCTGCGATTGTTAGGCTACTGAGGCAGTTCCTGACTGCTAGACCACTAAGCATAAACCCACGCCTATCCTATCTAATTTAGCCACTTGTTGTCACCAACCTGAGGTGAAAATTAAGTTACTGTTTCTCCTGTTAATAGACTCTATCCATTTGGTACCACCAACCAGGCCCTATTGATATCCTCCCGTGCCCTTCTCTTCCCAGGTTTTGAGCGCTTTTTGGGCCAGCAACCACGCCACGTGTTCTGTGCTTTGCATCTGAAGGGATCGTCGGTCAAACCAAACCTATTAATGATCTTGTATGAGCTTTGTTCTACAGCTATGTATATCCCCGACCAACACAGTGCCCCAGCTCCCACGGAACCATACATCCCAAGTCCGTCATCTCAGACATGGCGTCCGTTAAAGGGTTGTTGAGAACACGAAGTATATCAGTATACCAGTCATGACTCTGCCATACCCATTCTGATTGCTCACTCAACTACTTCCTTCCTACCCCTAACTGTACCGTCTCGCCCGCTCATTAATGGGCTTACAACTATGAAAAATTCTTTGTTTGGCCCAAGCCGCCTCTGGGACGATTTTGTTCTAATCAGCTGAACCATTCTTTCGGGTATAATCGTTTCGGTATACATACAAATTGTGCTCCCCATACCTTCAATCATTTTCTGAACAGTTCGGGTGCTTTCCAGTGCGCTAGCGCTAACCCACTCGTCCAGGGAACTTCCAACTCCCATTTTACCGCAACGGCGACAACGCAACAGCTTACATTACTGCGCAAGTCTGCTGCTAACTTTATCTTATGCAGGTTCACACTACACCAATTTCAGCTTATCAGCAAAGAACAACGCACGAGCTCATCTTTCCTGTTTGCTGGAGCGGACACATACAAATAAAATACAAACACCCAGCAGCCTGTTCAAAATACAGTCATTCTCAGTCAGTGCCGGTTTTCACGCGCTGCTTGGGGTTGATAGCAGTGAATTAGTGACTGGTTACCCGTGTCGGTAACTTGCTGTTCACTTCGTGGCCAATTCCCTTATCTATCACCTCGGAAAATCCCCCTTTACTGTCCCATATTTTCCCGCTGCTCCTCTTCATATTTACCGCCTCTTTGCAAAGCGGAATTCCTCTGGTGAGACTCCGTAAGGGGAATAAAGACTAACACCAATCCCTGCCAAACTCACGCTGTAATTGTTCCCACAAACCCGCCCAAAAGCTTGTCTACTGGCTCGTTACCGTATCGGTTAAACCCCACCTTGCAAAAATTACGCAACTATTCATTGTTTTGTCGCATGCCTGCTGATCGACTGGCGCCCATTGCAGAGCACAACCAATGCTTGCATCGTGCATCGCCATCTGAATGTTCTGCATACTTGCTGAGAAGAAACGCCACTTTAATGCTTTGTTCTATACCTCGTTCCATTTCGGCAAGCTCAGGCAGTCTTCGGTTGCCAGGTCAGCCAACAGAAATCTAGCCCTATTTTGAAGCACCTACGAAATTACCAGCATCGTCCTTTAGATTTTTCATAATAAATACTCCATCTTACCCGATACCTCCTCACACTCATTCCATTCCATCCTATTCCTAAGCTTGAATATTTGGTGGTAGCTGATCCGAACGCCCCGTATGGTTGTTGTCCGTTCTGCCTGGTATCCGATTTACTTCCACATGTCTCCACATGAATAAACATTTCCTGCTACTCTACATAGGCTTGATCCGTTTTTATGGCATAAATCCCGCTTCCCATAGGGACGTGCACACCCTTACAATCACTGAAGCCTTGACGTCCGTTACTGGGCTATCGAGAAACCGAAGCATCGCAGTGTAACGTTGGCCAGGCATTGTCATACCCACTATAAAGGCGCATCCACCAGCATTCTCCTCCCTCCCTCTACTGTACACCCTCGCCCTATCGCGCGTTTACTCGCAACTACGAGTAAGCTGTTTACTCGACCTTCACCGCCCAGTTCTAATCCAGTGAGCTCGTATATCCGAGTTAGATACCCAGGTGTTCCGCTGCAATTTCAGTTTGCCCCGCTCAAGGGTTCAGCGGTCTTAACGTCCTCGGTTGGCCCCATGCATTAACGCTATGTTCCTATTATAAATAATTTTTTCGCCTGACTTCCCTCCAACAGCGATATCAGTGGGCATAACCAGTTTCAATATATACCATAATTGAGACTCAGTTTACCATTTATCTCTACCGCGAAAGTCTCCATCTTTTCATCCCGACTATTTCTTGACACCATCCAGGGTCACCCATAATAATACTGTTCCTTCTTAGCCGGTGGGCAGAATGCCGTCAAGCATGCTCATAAAGATACGGACAGAATACAGGCAACGCTGATAGAATTTGTGGGTACCCGAGATTGTGCGGAAACGGGGCAGTCACACAGATTGTGGGCATCATCCGACGCAAGTGCGGGCATGCCTAAGCTGACAGGATCAAACTGTGGTTACCATCGAGGGCGGAGAGACACAGTGATTAGGGTATTTCTTAAGTTTAGGGAACATATCAGACTTGGCTGAAATTAGACCGTTAGCATTTGAAGATGGTGGGCGACAAGACAATGAAAGTGGGCAAATCGAAGGCATCCTGCCTGGCACATGATAAGTAAACTGCAAACTGCGGAAAGTGGGGAACCAGGTCAACAAAGCCCGTAAAGCGGTAGTGTTTCAGCGATCCGCCCGGGTGGATTGAACTGAAAACTAAAACCATATCCGAAGCAACGCGGACTTCAGTGATTGTGTTTATGACTGGGGTCACGAACAGCGTGAAAATGATGAAGTTTTCAGTTTCCGTTCAAGTCGGCCGGCTTTATCCCTTATGTATTTGTGTCTTCTGCCTCTTGTCTTATTTTCCTATTTCCCATAAGTTAAGGCAACTTGCCCGATGCTAATCACGTCCCCTTGGTCTCACGGTCTCCTCCATTCTGCCATGCTCCTATTGTAGCGGCCCGTTTGTGCTCCAATTTGTACGCCCTATACGAGTTGGGAAATACGCCTATCGTTGTCAACAAAAAAGGTCTGAAAGATAGTCTACCGCTCCCGCTTGTCGACAGGCACTTACTCTCCAAATGGGTTTGAAGATTTGTGTTTCTCCGTAACACAGTGAGCTACACAAAGGAGTCTGATGATTGGGCCCACAGAGCCTCGCATACCAGGCAGGTCTGTGGGTAGGATTCTGACCAACAGAGACTCTCAGTCCTCGATTTTGGGCGGAAGAACATATGTGGTAACTTGCGTTTTGAAGATGAAAATTGGCTGACACTTCCCAACAAAACCTCAGTCTCGCTATCAGACCGTAAGACCAAAAGCTTTGGTCAAACACCCTCATCGTTCTCCTGTATAGGCCGGGCGCCCTGGCATTATCCCAAACCCGCTTACAGTCATGAATTAAGTAGCGATATAGTGGCGAGATGGCTCAGTGGCTCGAGCGCACATTTGCTGATCGGAAGGTTCATCGTTCGAACCCTACCTCTGCGTCTCGTCACAGACCATTTGCAAGCGGTGCTGGCTCTCGAAGCTGACGGGCCCCAAGATGCGGAAAAAACCATTGGAGTGTGCGGTAGGCGTTCCATCTGATGCGTGCAACGCGTAAAAAGAAGCTTCCGGTGGGCGAAACAATAACCGAAAACAATGACTTGCGCCTAAATATTTGCTTGGAACACAATCGAAAAAGATTGAACTGGCAACTCATGGATGCCTAGTGGGATTCACGATCAAAAAAGCATCCCAGAGGGTTAACTTGGAGCATTCAATCTTTTCAAGATGAAACTACGAATGGCGTCCAACCGACTTGGTCTTAATAGAAGAGGACATTCGTTTGCTCTTGCACAAAACACACCCCTTCATCGCGTTGGGGCCAGACGGGGTCCATCCAAGAATGTAGGAGAATATTTCACTCACAATGGCAATGGTGTTCCGTCAGCCGCAGACGAAGGTTACCTTTCCTCTGCTTAGAGGGAAACGATTGTCACGTCAGCCTATAAACCGCCCGGCAGCTACAGGCCTGTTAGACTCACGAGCCTATCGTGCAAGGTGACTGAGCGCATTCTGAAGCGGGCTACCTTAAATCACCTCAGTACCAACAGCTTGATATCCCCAAACCATTCTTGCGTGGCGAACATCTTCAAATTTCTCGACAGCTTAAGCCAATCTAAAGACGATGGGTTTATATCGAATGCCATATTTTTCGACTCCCAAAGGGCATTCAGTCGAGTCACACAAGCCCCGCTGCTACATAAACTCTAGTCTTAAGGGTTTAAAGTAGTAAACGCCTAATTACTGCATTCCTAATGGATAGAAAAGTCAGAATGAAAGTAGACCTGGCCCACACTTCCTTGGCACCTGTTCTCTCAAGTCCATGTCTACTTTTTTCGGGTGAATTTATATCAAATGCCAGCGCCCTCCAAACGTATGCGGATGCTGAAAAGCAATAGTAGTTGGACTGATACCTTCGCCTGAACGACAAAAATTGTACGTCATTCGGGGGGACTTAGCGAACTCCTTTATCGTGCATGATGAGGATAGACTACAAGGCATCACGAAGATAGACACCAGAACTTATTTGGGTGTCTGAATATCTGAAAACAAACCCTCCTCACTACTTCATGAAAAATAGCATGAGAAGGCATTTGTCGCTCTACAGAGGATTCAGCGCACCCACTCCAGTACTATTCGCATGGACCTCCAAACACTCCACGGAGCCTACGTCAGACCGGTTTTTGAGCGGTCAATAAGCGTGTTCAGCGCGCTGCTAGAAAAACGTTTGCCGGCTTCAAATGTGTGGACTATGAAACACGTCTCGCGGTGCTTGACCTCTATTGTCTACCTCTACCCCAATTGGATGTTACACATACTTGCGCCGTGTTGGGACAGGGTTTTGCCAACAGGATTTTCATGCCAAGCGTTAGATGCACACCCAAAATTTCTCCGAAACCATAGTTCTGAAGAAGAAAAACTTTGGAATAAAGTTTCAGAATTTGATGGCATTTATTCTGTCCCTTAAGATCTTCCAATGCGGCCTCAGTTTTCTTAAAAGTTGTTTGAACGTACTCGAGGTCCGCTAATTGCTTCGCGTGATGTCTCTCTGGTGGCGGTGGGAAAGTTGTGGAAGAGCCGGTTTCTTCACGTGTTTTACTTCGCATTGCGTTTGGAAATAATCTCGAAACGACAAGGATAATTATTTCGCCCTCTATGTCGCCGCAAACTGAAAATTGAGCAGCTTTTAACGACCTGTGTATGAAAAGGCCTCCTGTCACTGTGGCAGGTGTCCTGCAAAACCAAGCCAAGGAATTCGTCACAGCTAGTAAGTTTGCGTTTTGTTTTATGGTGGTCAGTACACGCAATATCAGGCGCAAGGCTATACCGAACCATCATCGGTATACCGACTCCCCGATGGTGATACTGGATGGATTTGTGGTGTTTTGGGCAGTGCTTTTAAGTTCTGACAAATTCTACAGATTTAGACGGCCTTATGGGCGCAAGTAATACCTTCGTCCGGGAAATTTTGGGGATATGGTGAACTACGGGCAAGCCATCTGACTGGGTATGGTATTCACGATACCGTCATCACGATGTCGTACTTGGGTTCGTTGACAGCCCCGTGCATGCACATCTTGGGTGAGCCGTCATCGTGGTTAGGAGGTCATTGTACTTAGGATTCGCCAAGGAATCGTCACAAATTAAGACCAGCATGGATCAAGGATATTCTTGGGTCTATTGTGGGCGTTTCGTTGCTGTCATTCAGATGAGGAAATAAGACGGGCTTATCTGCATTGGGGACTCAAAATAGGAAGAGTCTCAGAAAGTCCACTAGAAAAGACTATGACGTGAGTTAGACTGTGGCCCGAAATAACGAAGCCGAAAGTCGTCACTAAAGTCGTCGTCACGAAAGTCGTCATCGTAACTAATGTCTTCCAGACCACGGTTTTCAAATAGCTGACGAAAACCTTGTCGATATGGAGTATGCAGACATCGTTCTCATCTTCAAAGAGGAGGAGAAGGCGCAGATGTTTTTGAATGAATTGACCAAGGCCCTTTGGCATGCACCCTGAACCCACAAAGTGTAAGGTAATAATAATGTTTGTTCACAACTGTTGGGTAGCATGATCATAAGATTACATTTAGAATTGGGCTTGAGTTTGTCCGTGGTTGCAAGTAATGGACCGAGTGGGCGCAAGGGTATAGTCAAGAGTAGGAAGGGATTAGTTGCGGGTGTGCTGTGAAACTGGGTTTGGCAGTGCCGTGCCATCATTACACTGCCATACTTCGGTTTCTGGACAGCCCCATAACGGGCGTCATGTTTGAGATGCTTGGACTGGGACTTGCAATTCTGCGAGCAGCGATGATTTTTTAGTTGGCCAAGTGAATTCGCAAGGGTAGGACGAAGCGAATGTGCGACCGGAGGTATTTTTCTGGTCCGTTTGGGGATCTCTGGGGGAGACAGCATAGCCTCACGCATAGCTTAGGCCTTATTTTCATCGGCCCGCATAGGTATTGGCTTGGTGTTTACTACAGGTGGCGAAGATAACGTACGGTTATCAGTATGAGAGACAGTCGTTGGTCGTCGGATTAGTTTACTGTGCATAGGTGAGGCCTCATAATCAGCGTCGCACATAGACGCGGGCCTAGCAGTTACAATAAGCACTCGAGATGATTGGAAACACGCACAGTTATAAGTATTAAAGGCCGTCATTGGCCACTGAATTAGGTTACCGTGTATAGGTGAGGCTTCATAATCAGCGTCACACATAGACACGGGTCTAGAAGTTACGATAAGTAGTCGAGGTGAGTGACAAAAGCTACTGTTATCATTATGACCGCTTTACGACGTATTCCAAACATGGTGCGTCATATTCCTAATAAAAATGATACCAATATTTTGGTAATTTACCTAAGGTTACGTTTTGACGCAGGTACGTTATGCATAGCTGGGAGATGCAGTCATCCGCAGAGGTGGCCCTCGCATCTCCACTGCAAAATTCGTGCTGTTTTCTGACAAAGTTGTGCCTAATGGAAGCTGAGCTCTATAAGAAAAATTGTTGTGACGAAGTTCGCTGAACAAAATTACCTCGTTTGTTAAATCTGGGGATCATAAAGCAAACAAATGTCAATGACCGATTTTCCTAGATGGAATTTGCTTTGTATATTCTGTGGACGTCATTTTCATCTTTGAAGAACGTCAAAATATGGTAATGTGCGATTTCGTGTTTTATCTCTCGTAAACGGATAACAAAATGAGAGTCGATGCTGGTCTGTGACCTTGAAAGTTCGCTCACTTAAACAAAATGCCATGAGCAACGTATCATCTGCAAGTGAAAATGGATTAGACTAACTCCACGTAAAAGTCACAACTTCGAAAACCCTATAGTTTCGGCGAAAATAATTTCGATGTGCTTCTAGTGAGCAGCGTTTTTCGCTGCTGCCGCAGCTAGCACATTTTGGGGACATGGTAAGCTGATTTTCAAGCTCGAAGCGCACAACATTTTATGCAACAATTTTTATCATTTCGGACAGTTGGCGTGTCAAATATCATTTCGCCGACGGTTGTTCACGCTGCATCTTGCACTCCAGTTAAAGCACTGTTGGACCCTTTTTAGTAAAATCCTCGTGCTGGCAAGCTTAAAGATCCAAACTGAGGATTCAAAGAGCACTTTCACAACGTGTTTTCGCTTGTGCCCCTCAGGTGGACAGATCCAGCGGAATGATATGAACAAACGCGACCCGGGAAGCTTGGGAGAAAGCCTGAATCATGTGTACCAATCCGTGAATCAGCGATTCCATGAGGCGGCCGCTGTCTTCCGCGTCCAGTTGGATGTGGCCGAAATATAGAGGTAGGCAGAATTTGACATGGAAAAAAACGATATAGGATTCTACCGAAGTTTGGCTGTCGTCGGTGGTGTTCGCCTAACAGGATGTGGACCAATTGACCCTCGCTGTTTCGCTGGAGACGAAAATACGGCGGCCGGCGTTCAATTGGTCAGTTTTTATCCACATTGTCTGACTGAATGCTGGGTTTGTAGTCACTTCGTTGACGGTAGGCTAGCCTTAGGACCCCTCCCTGCGCCATTTCATTCTTCTTTCCATCATAAGGATTTATGCAAGCAAACTGACGTGATTGTACTACATCGCGTTTTCATTTTGTCTTGCTGTCGATTGTGATGGTGATTCTCCTGGCCCTAGAGTTTGGTGGTTGGAACGAGTGTGCAATTTGCTCCCGAACTGGCTGCGACCGACTTTCGATCAGACCCCGTTATCTTACTTTTATTGAAGCACATATCCTGGTAACGTTTAAATCATCAGCCAACAAGCTTCTGTTGTGAGCATTCTACGTATACCTTCGGCTGACCTTTTGTAACACAGAATTCAAGTGCAGCCGCAGAGCTTACACTAATCTCTCTATCTAGACAACACCGGCTACAAAATTTGAGCTACTCACAGCCGCTTCAGCGGGTCACGGCGATGTCGGTAAAACCTCTCATTTCGTGGGCCAAATCTCAATTACTCGATTTAACACCAGTCGATACCAGCTGACTTTGTGCAGTCCAACTTTATACTTCGGTGAAAATTGGCTCCAGCTCCTTTTTGTATTTCCAATTCACGCGCCAACACACTGTAGTTTTGACTCACTTAAAGACACTCCGTATGCCTGTTTGCCCCAAAGGCCCCTAGCGCTGTTGGTTGGTTGGCCCTTCCATGTAATCTTGGACAACGAGGAAGGTCCACGCAATTTCCTTACATTCTTCCTGCCCTTAACTGCCACACGTTTGTTAGCGCTGGGTCTCACAGCCAACTGCCCGATTTTCCACATATAGTGGGTTTTGCCAGGGAAGTCCCCTCTACCCGATTTGCTCAGTTTTGCTGTTGACACCATCATAAACTGAATTCTCGACGTAATCTTAAATCGGGTAAGTGAATACCCAACTTGAAACACATTAGTGAAAACGGGTTACCCGGGCAACATTTTATCTCATTTGACGAAAAGGCATCCGCCGCGACTAATTCAACTCGATTCTGGGAAATGGCGCTTGTCTCGGTATACAGTTTACACCCTCAAATTTTAGGGTAAGAATGCAGGATTTCTCGCTCCCGCGTGACGTTTTGACAATCTAGAATGAGGAATTTAGGTTTATTGACAGGTACACTTATCTCATCTGCTCTATAGGCCGTGACTGTATAACAACAAGTGAATCCAGTGCAAGAATCAAAGAGGCACTAGTGACAGAGCGAAACTCTTCGTCGCGAAGTTATTTATTAGCAAACACTAACTTAGCTGTTACAAGCCACTAGACATAGAAGTAAACCTCTCATTCGCACGTAGCTTTCGAAAACTGAACATTATTGCGCGTCTTCTTATACTTTCCTTGTTACACAACAGTAAACAAACACTGAAAATCGGTTCACAACTTGCGCAATACAATTCAGCTTCCATCCGATGCGTAGCGGTGCCTTGACGCCATATCAATGAGTGCTCGCATACTTCGTCAGTAGTTTACACCGTTACACACTTTCCCCAGTCACAGGTTGCGTGCATTACGCCGACGTTTCCTTTAACTCGAATACGGCGGCCCCAGCAGCTGGTCTATTCGGCACATCCTCTGGTGTAACATGCCAATTATAAAGCTGAGCCCCACTTAATCTTTTCGATCCTCGACAATCCTGAATTGTATAGGCGTTCTATCGACGGTCGATAAATCCTTGTCACCGACTGCCCAACTTCAGCGACCCCAGTCCACTCCTTCCAAGATTCTGATAATCCTTCCATTTGACCTTCGCGCCTATAGAAAATAGTCGTGCCTTCATATCTGCCGTTTTCTCTCCTTTTCATTCCCAACTTGAGGTTTACATTTACCGATTTCAATAGTTTTGGACAATGAGTCGCCCTGTTCTTGGCCACTCTGTCTAAGGACACAAGGCTTATTGCTTGCCCTTTCACGATCTTTTCACACTTCAGAGGGCCTTATTTCTCTATGATTGTGTGACAGCTAAGCACCAGTTTCCTACACTGTGATCGTGCTGCCCGTCATGATGATGGTGATGCACGAAATCAGATCTCTTGTGGGCGCCTGTTTTATGAATGTGCCATGTTTCAATAATTTTACCGGCCATATGGAATGTGATCAGTTAAGGACCGTGGCCCTTGTAATCAGACGAAGTTCTAGTCCATGATACATAAGGGACCTGTACTCCATCGGCTTTGTCTATTGCTTGATTAAATCTTCATTCACTGGGTCTCGGCATTTCGTTCCGTCATAATCTTTTCATTGAGACACTCCGTGAATTGGGACAATCCACGTCTTCTTTAGCTGAATTTTGATTAAGGAATCCATATGTATGCCGAATGTAGGGGACTGAGTGCCTCAGGAATTCTGTCCTTTGGTGTTGGGCAGCTAAGAAGACAGTGTTTACGTCTTTATCCGCTTCAAGAGTGATACACAACATGCTTGACTGACCTAGGCGTGGTGATTGAGGATGATGTGACAAGAACGCTGATGTTACAGAAGACGTGCTAGCATCTTTGACACCTTGTGGTCCGTCATCCTATCGAGTCTGCTGTAAGGAGACCATGCAGGATAATGACATGTTGGCACATGTTGCGATGAATTTCATGGCTAGATGTCATGGGTCCGACACCTTAAGCCCCTAATTCTGGAACCGGTCTGGCAATGCTAGACAGGATAAGCAGTGTGCATATGCAGCACGCGTGATAAGTGCAGTGGTGGAATGCTTTAGAAAACCGAGAAGTCTGTTGATAGTGATGTAAGCAAGCGTGCCCCCATTGACTTTCTCTCGTTGATCGTAAGTCCCAATAAACTTTCGATCGATGGCTTACTTGTGTACGCCCAGCAGAATGAGGAGATGTTGCATCTGCAGCGTGTCTCAGAATGGTCCAGCATAAGGAGGATAACGGTTTTTCGCAGCCACTTCAATGTACGTCGTTTCGATCGAAGTTGTTTTAACTACCAAGGACCAATAAAACGCTTACGTTCATGTCACCTGGTTTTGGTTTGTTTATTTGATCTCAGCACGAGATTCGAAGCAAATCCCTTTGTACTTAAAAAATTGATTCCCGCACTCAGTTCTGTTCGTAACAGTCAGCGTGCGGTCTATTGCCTAATGAAAAACATGCACAAAAGATGTGGAACCATTGTGGTGAAATGGGAAAGTTGTGCTGCTCCTCAAGAATCGCACATCACCTCTTGCTTGACGGGGGACGTCGTCGGAGTCTTTTCAGAAGAACGGAATTTCGAGTTTGTTTCTAGTGTGGCAACCACTGTAACAAAAATAGAATAGCAAAGATTTAGATCGTTCAGATCACCACCTGTTACCTCCAACTCGAAATCATATGCAGTCCTCAACTTGTGATGTTCAGATGACTTGTTGCACCAGTCGTTTCATTTAACCTTCGATACTGTCGCGAAATGAGTAGTGAAACGTGTCATCCTAAACGCAGAGGAGAAACAGAATGAAGAAAAGTACAGAGTGGATTCCCAGTGCAAAATTCTACTTGCTTAAAAACGTCTGACAAAGCAAATGCATCTGGCCATTAGGCCGTATCTTATAGTCATTTAAAAGGAGAAGAGAAGATCGCATATCCTTCAGTTTTTCTCGAGAACAAAACTGTTTGTGAGATGAAGATTTATTGATAAATAGACAAACTGTTATTCTTAGCGATAAGTGCGTAAAAAGTGATTCGAGACCTCGTGGGTTGTCTGAGTAAAGAATAAATATTTCAGAAGCATAAACTCGCCATTTTGATCTATATTGACAAACCGACTGAATATTTTGATACCAGAAACCGAATGGGTGAGTTAGTCTGTACGTCCCCAGACTCCCGCCATCAGTCAGATGTCATTGGAGTATTTGATATCAGGGGACTGTAAGGAGTAGTGTAAACAGCTGGGCATTTAACGTTTGATTGCGATGCTACCGAATAAATACTGCATCACTTTCCGAAAATTTTGTTTTCGCTCTGGCAAGAATATCTCGACACCCTATGCTTCACCTATATTATCAGGCGTTGCTCACGTTCAATTAATTACCTAGTCTTTCAGACGATGTATTCACAAGTATATTTCTGTAAACGCTGGTGAACAGGTTTAGCGTTGGTTGTAATTTTTGTTGAACAATTGTGTTTTTTATCTGCGAACATTTTATTTGAGTTTTTTAAGAAGGATAATTTTGGCAAAGCGCGAAATTCTCGACTAAAGTCTCTTAAAGTTAAACGGTGTCATATTCGACGACATATACATATATCAACCGCAATATGACCTGTCAGGTGCCTAGCTCCAAACCCGAAGCATAGCACCAAAATCTGAGAACAGTGTAGATTGATCGGGTGATGACCTAGTACAAAGAGTGTTTTTCATTGGTATCGCAAATGTCATTGATTCCCGGTAGGACGACGTTCCAATCGTCCACATCACACAGTCCACTCGGTTGATAGGGTTACGACATCGCTATGACAACGTCTTTGCTTTTTGCAAACTGTGAGTTTTCGCTAAAAGTTTTACTACTACCACTCGCTTTGTTCCGTCACGATCGATACCCATAATTAGTCGGATGAATGAGGTTCATCTCTGATCCTACCACATATTGTGATAAGTGTTATCGTGGCGGCTGTTGTGTCTACCATCTAGTTTGCGTTGCAGGTCGCTCAGTTTAATTTCTTCAAATCCTATCAAAACACCAACAGTGAGGCTTCAGCCAAGTAATTTTATTGAGTTCCTCCAAAATCTACTCACTGAGGATGCACTCACCCAGGTCTGCTAGTCCCCATGAGTCTCTGCAACGTTCCACCATGGTTGCTCTGATATCAAACATTCAAATCAAATCCCAGCAATCATGACGAACGACGGAATTCATACCGCAGCAAAGGAAATTGGCCTTCAGTTGTCATCCCATTATCGTTGATGTGGCTTACTATGACGGGATGGCTAGGCAATATTCCCTACTATGCTCACGGGAGATTGAATGGATCTCACAAATGTATCCTGTAGTGCGGGCCGTAAGAAAGATGCTCCAAACCTGGGCTTGCGAATGAGTGCCTTGAACTGGCTTGTGTTTCTTCGAGTCTATTCTGTTAGGGGATAGAGAGTTTTCACCACACAGAAGACAGAGGGGGAGCTAAGGGCATTGAGATACTCAGTAGCAGAGAATAAACGTAATGGTGGAAAACAAACGGCATTTTTTTTGCCTGAAAATTAAGAATCGTAGATATTCGCAATCTACCACCGAATTGTTGAAACAGAATTACCGTGTTTCACAAACGGTACAGAAAGAAATGCGAGCGACGAACAGTGTAAAAAGGTATGAATGTATTCCACGTTCTATGAGCACGTTCTTTGTGGTTATGAATCTCTTGAACGTTCCAGTTATCCCTGACACTCCAGCTTTTTCTAACGTGATCCTTTTTCATCGTCATTTTAAAAACGATTGACAAAGTTCACTATGGAGAACTCAATAGAACGACTCCTAAAACACGTGATTCTTTCCTTCTTTATGTGAAGTGTAATCCACTACTGCATACGTGGAATTTAAAATAAACTACAGTAGAACGGGCATGAGAGACGCTTCACACATTGAACATTCAACTAGGTTGGTGACCCCGTCTTGATAATAACGATTTGAAGGAGTGACTGCTCTTTATTTCTCTCTCAGAGACGAGTGAGGATGAGTGGGATCAGTTCTGGGACCACTTCAAGCGCAGGTTTTTCAGCATAAATTAACGATGTCGTAGCAAAGCCTCTTGTGCAATGGACATTCTGGATTATGTGGTGAGTAGCTAGGTTAGAGTGACGGACATTTGGCAAAACTGGCTGACCGGCAACTCAACGCTACTGACGAATGGGCTTCGCGTGTGATTGTTGTGCTCTAGACTTGTCCGCCACATACCTGGTCAACTATCATTCCTACGGAATGCTTCAAACTGGTTCAGAGTATGAAGCAGTTATGCGAAGAGGCTGTGCTGATCTCACAGCACCGTTGAGGTTTTGATGCAATTAACCGGAGTAATCAGAGTTGCAGCTCAAAGCAATAATTGTGAAATTGTTGTAAAACGAGTCCTGCGGCTTCAAACGGTTATCATCCGAAACAAGCCACCATTGGCTCATTTCACTGCTAACTCCTGGTTGCATTTCTATAGAACATATTTAGATGCGGACCGTGACAGCGCTCAAAGTATTGTGCATCTGCAGGAAATGAGAATCTTTAGCATGAATAGACGGGATAGAATGGGCAGTTGCGCCAACACATCCAGACAACCGAAAATTTTATTTTCCAGACAACAGGTGGAACAGCACACCCGAGAGCCAAGGTTTATTAGAAAGCGTTCCAAGGTTCAGTTGAAATGTTGAGAGAGGAAGAGGGAGTTAACTAAAAGGATTACCAGTTTACGAATTCCGGATTTAGGTAGCGCCTCAAGGTTTGGTGGCAAATTTCTGTCCGTGGCCCCGCTAACCAGTTTTGCCGATTTTAGGTAGCCATTAAGTTTGGCAGTCGGACCAAAGTAAATTCCACATTTCTGTAGAACTTTTGTCACGCCTTCACTGCTAAAACTGTTCAAATTCCTTAACTACGTGTGCA
The DNA here is from genome assembly GCA_003604175.2 of Clonorchis sinensis. NCBI lineage: Eukaryota > Metazoa > Platyhelminthes > Trematoda > Opisthorchiida > Opisthorchiidae > Clonorchis > Clonorchis sinensis. The sequence continues at coordinate 5,772,129 of CM030369.1, read as the reverse complement.
TTTGAAAAATTATTTCAGTAAGACAACCAATCGCATACCTAGCTCGCATATCTTGACTCACATTTCCCGGTTCTCTGTGGAAATGAGGAGGAATTTAAAAATGTGATGAAGTCTCGTAAGCTGTAGATAACTACACCTAGATTCTTCACTTTACTGACAAACCAGTATTTTGCCGTTAAGCCCTGTATTCATTTACTGACTTATCGCTACCAGCATTATCCGTACGATTTACCGGCATTCACCTGTACACCAGTTTCATGATTGCTTTTAATGGGAAACTAGTAGTCCAGCGCAGTTCTAAGGACGATGCGTGAATCCTGTGATTGATTGATTGATTGGTTTTTGGTCACGGAAGACAGGTTTGCAAGTTTCTGTGGTGCTGTTACAGTGCAGGAAAGGTCACTCTGACCTACAAGGAAAATCAGTACTTCACGTGCGTTCATTCTCACAGGGATAAAAGGCTTTAGGGCAGAGGGATTTGCCACACCAAAACTATCATACCTATATATAACAACCACCATATTCTGCTTTCCTGGCATGAATTCCCTCGCGCGGTTTATGTGCACGCACAAAATATTCTTTCGGATTGTTTTCAGAATTGCCGATCACAGTAGGTAACTACACTAGCAGGTGGTGATTTCTGACTTTACTGGTTCACAAAAACCCGAAGGAATGAAATTATTAAAACCAATTAAGGAAGTTCCCTCATTAACAGGATGGCCGGCTGTGGACAAATACGCTGCTCACAGACGACGTGATGAGTCGACTATCAACAGAACTTTCTAAAATGCATGAGGAAAACACGGGCATCTGATGGACTGTGAAAACTGATTGTTGACAGCGTCGGGAAAGTCACTGTACTTCCTAGACGTAAGTTAAAGCAAATAAACACATTAACACCACGACTAAGATGGCTCGGGGATAACTTTATTAAAGGCCTGCATTTACCCACAAGCTTTTTTGGCTTCAGTGCCATATCGACGCCTGGTGATCAGAGCTGCTTTCTATGAGGAATGTTACTTAGAGAGGTATATGGGACTAGTGCCAGACAACTAAATTAGATGAACTCCGTCACTAAGTTTTACTTCAGTATGGCGGTTAGAGGCCGAAGCAGAATCAGATTTTTAGTATCTTGTCATATTATAATCTTTGATTGGGCACGCTCACGTCAAACTGTCAGCTGGGCTATCCTTTTTTGTAAGTGCAGAATTGTTATCGGTTGTTCCGGCCAATCCTGGTAATGTCATCACGACCGACGTACGAACTGTCTCAGTAGGACAAGTGAATCTTTCGGCAATCTGTTAAGAGTCTTTGGCAACGACCAGTAAATTTCTAGGGGTTGCGAATGTTACACATTCCCCTAGTGATCAGAACACTGCCTAACCTCTACGAAATCTTCATAGCTACATCCGAAATCAGCTAAGTTTGCCAGTGTGTCAGCACATTATTCGGCCAGATTCCATATGTTGTGGGTTCAAGCTGATCGGGAGAAAAAAGAGTTAATCCTGATGGCATTGGAACATCAAATGAGACAACATAGCATCGATACAAAGCACTTGATGCCACAGAGTATGGAGAGGATATATGCTCAACCCGATATGCGGAAGCCTGCATAAACCCACGTTTGGTGTTTGTACCATTTTTATCACTTTATTTTTGTATCCAAAATGACAAAACTTGCGCTTGCAAGTTTTTGTGGTCGACTCCCCTAACCGCTGGACGTAACCGATAGTATTCAAACCGGGGATATTCTGTGGATCCGTGACTTTTACTGACTTCTGGATGCGGAAGAGATTAAATCCAAAGGGAAGGAAGTGCGATTTGATGGTTTACTCCGAATGCCGTCGAATTTTGAATCTGAAAACTGTTTGGACACTGAGTTTGACAGTTTTGTTCTCTGACTATTTTTGATTAATTCGACATTCTCGCCCTAAGCCAAGTGTTGTTGGTGGATAAGAATGCAGATAGAGTTTGTGATGGAAATGAAAGAGCTGGAGATAAGAAAACAGAGATTAGCTTATCAGAAACAGATGTTTTTGGATTACACATCCTCTGATGAAGAGTGGATTATGACGGATGTAAGCATGGGTTTTAGTCTAATAGGCGGAACGTTGAAACCTTTATTGCAAAACTCATGGTGGAGAAACAGAACATCTGCGACCTGCTACAAGTAAGAAAATGTTGTCGCCATGGTTCAACATTTTGTAACGTTGTTATTTAACTTGGTATCTACTCTATGTAATCTAGTAGCAATTCGCTGGATATAACAGTGAGAACAGTGGTGTAGCAACGGCCAAAGGAGAGTCATGCGATGTTAACATTTTGACCGTGTGGTCGATTTTATCGGGAACGTCGCCGCCATCTTACTCAGACAGCCTAAGTACTCAATTTGCATCCCCGAAGCCCTGAAGTATGCGTTAAGATATCAAATATTGACAGGGTGTAGCCGTAGCGGAAGAACTAAGTGACCAAGTTTTCAAGGGAGACTAACGACGATTCTGGACCCAAAGTAAATGTTTTCCGGTTTGAAACGAAAGTAATATCAGCCTGTCTGTAGACTGCTCTTTTTTCATATGGACTTCACTTTGCTTTGTGGTATTGTGGTATTCTCATCACTTTCAATGGATCACCAATCTACCTTTAGGACCTCCACACCCTCTCTCCTTCAGCGAACTCTATGCGACAGGCCTCAGCACTAAAACCGACAATGAGCTGGGCATGCGACCAAAAGACGACTCACACCGAGACATCTTCTGGGTCAACTTTGATTTTCTACTCTAGTACCACACTTTTAGTGAGTGCACCGAATGGAATTGAGAGCAACATCACTGGTAATTTGCCGAAAAGTTGAAAATACCTTAAGGAAGGTTGCACAGTTCTGGGATGATATTTCCCCACGTCACAAAATTTCACAGACCGATAGTCATTAGACAAGCCTTAAAATTTTACTTTACCTAGAATCGAGGATATGTATGTCACCTGCATGAAGTAACTTGAGTTCTTAGTTCCCTGGTGGTGGTCCATGGCCATTTGGGTTGTTTAAAATATCAGCGGAAATCGTTGAATGTTGTTTCACATGGAGTATAAGTGGTGCGTTACCCTGGTCGTAAGCACAAACTCCTATCACGAGACGCATTGACTAATTTTCCAAAGAATACTGGGAAGTCAGCTGATCCCCGATGATGGGTATTGTCATAAAATTCTCCGAAATTTTCGTAAACATTGTACTACGGACCTACTGTTCATAAATCCCGTTTTAAGTGGCTACTTTTGATTAAGTAACAATTTTCCATTGTCCCCAAGGAAGTATGAGTGTCCTGCGTATAAAAATTGAGACACCTTTTGAGTTTGGAAACAGTTCACGGCGGATGACATTTTTTACTTATGTAGTTGGACTTTTGAAGGAAGACGCAGGTAGGCAAGCTCAGATCTCCCATACGTGCAGCCTGATTCCTCAGCGCGGGGTTCGTGCACATCTCAGTTCAATTTATCAATAAATACCGCATCTACTTCAGACAGTAAGAGATGATGATATAAGCATTAAGTAGGTACTGAGTGCATCCGTAACAAAGAATTTCGCGGATTTTTGCGTACGATTGACATCGAAGTCATCAAACATTTGACACGGTTCCAATAAATTCAGGAACTCCCCCCTTCACCTGACGTACGGTTTTACCGATATGGGCTCCACTATGTAAAGCCCATGCTGGCGAGAGTACAAGCTACCACTTGTGATCCTGCAACCCCTCTGGTGGTTCAACCTGACGGTACATCAAGACGCACAATAGCCTGGGACATGGTGTAATTAGACAAAGTGAGCTTAACTCAGCTTCACGTAAATAATCAATTACGGACCTATCCACCAAATCACCCTAGCGCTGGTGGGCGAACAACAGACACGGTCTGAAAGCACTTGATGCTAGTTGGTCCATATTCTGACTGACTTAAGAGCACCATATTTTGGTCCGTGAACGATACGCCAGAAGTTGACCACCCCCTTACACTCTGAAAGACCTGCTTACAAAGTCACATTGACCCAAGCCATCGGTTCAGCCCATCCTAAAAAATAAGGAGAATTTGGCATGCACGTGTATCGAGGTTTGCCTCGTTCATCTGTATCTTCGCCCGCAACAGTCAGCTCAACATGAAATTCAAGGGGGTCACAGTGCCCCAGTGTAACGTCAGTTTTTGAACATGCAGCAACCTTATTTTGTTTTGGCTCATGTTCAGTCATGGAAACGATCTCTTGTTGCTACTTGACAACACTGGTCCGGGTCCGATGGGAACCAAATGAACTACAATTTACGCTCACCAAGTTCTTCAGGAGAGCACTTTTGTCAAAATGATACAATACACCAGAACCCGAGCAATCCAATATCATCTTCGTATAGATTACGAGGTAGAACAAATAACCAGTGAACTTGGGAGAGTATAGGTCCACGAGAATCGGTCAGAGATCTCCTGTCTCTTCCAATAAGGTTTTCGGCCTCGTCTCCCTAAAGCTGGTGGCAATCTTAATGAGAAACGAATTGCGAATTCTGAAAATCTTCGGTGACTTTTTGTTCAGATCCACTTGTTGAAAGTAGTTGCTGCACTGAAGTGCTCTGGTCTATTGGTTACCGAGTTAGCACCAGGATGGCTCGCACTAGGTCTTGCGATGACATGGCAGAATTCGTCATTACAACTGGCATTCGGGAACAGATAAACTGTTCAAAACTGCTCCGCTCGTGTTTCAGGGTGTCACACAGAGATTTATTGCATACCGGAAATACCGTATTTACACTGTTCACAGATGTCTAACTGCCGAAACACCGTTACTCAAGATGGTACTTCACTGAATTTTTCTGATAAAAAATGCTCATCGAATTTTCAAAGCACCTTTATAATATAAGCGTAGTTCACGGTAGGTAACAAATTAAGGCACAAATTCCTGACCAGAAATTCCTTCATTCAAATCCATCCCAGTTTCTTTTGTCAATCCTGTATGTGATTACTGCACCTGTAAACACTTGCATGATAGGCATGCGCCGAAAAAATAACATTTGTTCAATTTGATTGAGTGATTTCTTGTTTTTTCGGCTTATTGTTTATAGAAAAAGCACGAGGTTATATTGTTGAAATTCATTTGGTTGGTCCGGCACTTCTTTGAAGTTTCTGCCGCTAGTTCGGTTTCTCCGCATAAATGATTTTGTTCAGTGAGAAAAATGATTAACCCTTGGGGTTTATTCATCACGCAGACTTGAAAATAGTGAGAACGGAGCAAAAAGAATGAATTCAAAACGACTTCATTGAATTGTCAATTGCACTTCAAATGGTGTGTGCGCGTGTGTCTCCAAACAACACTCAGAGGTTTCCATCGAACTGCTAAAACAAAAACGCAGGACACCGGAAATCTGCCAGACACCACACTGGTACCGAAAGCGTGTCAACCAAAGACTTTAGGTTGTCATTTGACATGTTAAACTATCAAACATGAGACACAAGTTACCCCGTACATAAATAGAAGCCAGGAATATTTTACGGTGCTGAAATAAATATTACCACCAAGCCACCGCAGACTGCGCTTTGACGGACAGGTTCAGGGTTATGTACACTCTTTCGGAATCGGGCTACGTGAACTTAGCAAGAAATTTGGTAGAGATTCCATGTAATTGAAACTTTGATTTCAATGCAAACCCGGGAACCATGATTATCCTTTCCGCATTTTATGCAACACGTTCTGCATGCCCACTTCTTCAAACCAAATTTCAAGTTTTGATTAGTCTCATTCGCGCCAAACTTACGCACGTGTGCGATGACTAATGCACCTGTTAATAAAACGAAGGTTTGAAACTACCACAGATTTCAGTTCGTATCCCACTCTACCTATGCGGGCGTGGGAAAGACATGCACCTCAGACTAGGTGCGCTCTCAATGTGTCACGCAGGATAGGAAAACAAAGCTGCGAAACGTAGGAAAACAATAGATAACCATAGCAAGACTGTTTTTCAAGAAATACACTCAGTGAAACGTAGGAAAACAATAGATAACCTTAGCAAGACTGTTTTTCAAGAAATACACTCATCTGCAAATCAATTTGGTTTCGCGAGAGACTCACCTGAAACCCAGCTGAATCTCTCGTTTGTGATGATTTCAGGCAACTGAATGTGCTGCACCAGGCCGCCTCATGTTCCAGTTGCTACGATATTCGACATATCGCCATACATGTATATTCGTAATGGACTACTGATAAGGCTGCTGAAAACTGTTCGACAGCCCACGACCGGTTTCGCCCTTCTTGGGGCTCATCAGGTAGGCGCAGTCCCCGAGTTTCCGTCAACCGCATGTTCTACTTCAACCCAAATTGGACTGTTTTTCGAGAACTACACTCATCTGCAAATCAATTTGGTTTTTGCGAGAGACTCACCTGAAACCCAGCTGAATCTCTCGTTTGTGATGATTTCAGGCAACTGAATGTGCTGCACCAGGCCGCCTCATGTTCCAGTTGCTACGATATTCGAGGTATCGCGATACATGTATATTCGTAATGGACTACTCATAAGGTTGCTGAAAACTCTTCGACAACCCACGACGGGTTTCGCCCTTCTTGGGGCTCATCAGGTAGGCGCAGTCCCCGAGTTTCCGTCAACCTTATGTTCTACTTGAACCCAAATTGCACTGTTTTCGAGAAATACACTCATCTGCAAATCAATTTGGTTTTGCGAGAGACTCGCCTGGAACCCAGTTGAATCTCTCGTTTGTGATGATTTCAGGCAACTGGATGTGCTGCACCAGACCGCTGTCAAAGAGTTTTCAGCAACCTTATGAGTAGTCCTTAGCAAGACTGGTCTATTGAAGGGACGCGGGACACAACAAAGCTTCAGACAGTGGTTTTGACAGGTCAGTACATTCAACAGTAATCAGTAGCAATGTGAACTAACAAGACAGTTTGACGGTTTACAGAGAGGCCGGTGGAACTCGCGACAAATGAATACAAGCTCAGGGTTTTGCAACCGTAACTTCAGCACAATATTCTACTCCAGGATCCACAATATTTTCGTAAGGAACATGAACTATAAAATTTTCGAAGACCAAATTAACGCCTTCTAATTGTGACCACAGATCGTCTATTAACAACCAACTTACGCTCTTTCGAATGAGGATCACATTTATGCAAATAAAAGTAACTTGCAACAGAAGGGATCAAAATAGCCTTCAACAGCTATCGTCATCCGCTGCATTTCACAGGTATGCAACCGAACCTGGACATTACATCTTGGTAATGGCTAAACTGTGTTTCCTGCGGAGGGACACGATACTAGAAAAAACAGCACTAACAGTTAGCTGGTTATTGTAAAATACATCAAACGGTAACACATGCACAATAATGTAGCTGGAGCCTAGGGAGAGTGATATGCTTTGTCATCGTCCTGGGCTTCAACCATAATGTAAGCTGGTACAATTCTGGTGAAAGAGGAGCGTTGTGTTTGATCATTACCTAGAAGTTCAATGGATGGCCGAATACTCACCTCGGCATTTTCTGAACATATCAAGTGTGTAGTGTTGTTAGCTCGTCTAACCAGCCGATTTTGCCTTTCCAGGTTAAAATTTCACTTAGCCCTTCTGAATTTCTCGGCAGGATACAAGTATTTGCTCTCGGATACACGCTATGACAAGAATGTGACCGTATTTTGGCCGCAGGTCTTCCTGTAGCACTCAGAACGTATTTCTTCCCAGAGATCTAGAAAATACGTTGAAAAATGTTACCTATATTGGCATGTGCTCCTGTCTGGAACTGATTGTCTTACAACTTGGTTATCGTCATGACTTTTGCTGTCTACATGACACTTCGCATCTATATGACCCTAAACGGAATCATGCTGCTGATGATCGCCAAATCAGGCTTAGGCAAGTTGGACAGGATACTGCCCAGCCCGCTTATGACCGAATTCAACATGCACGATGTTCGCGCCAGCCATAAAGTGAATACCAAGGTTATGCCCTACTTTTCGTCGTGGCGATACACCCCACCGGTGGGCCAATCAACTGGCCTGTGAGGCTACCTGTTTTAGAAACGAACCAGACAATCACACGACAAATGACCTTGATTCAAACTGTTCATTCCGGTAATTCACTGAGGTAGGTCCTGATAAACGAGGGTCACATGAATATCCGTGCCAATTTAACGTCAAAACCCCGGGCTACATAGGAGGACAACGTCAGGCTGGAAAGGGTGGAGAAACGTGCTTTCACGGTTAAGATTTGAATAAACGGAACTCGTGGAAGGCGTTCGAAAGGTGCATGGAGCATGCAATGGCATAACAGAGGTTCAGCAGCTGTGGTTGTCTGAGGCAGGCAAGGATATGATCTGAACATGTGTCGTTAAAAATTGCTTTCGTTTGGATATACCAGGTTTGTTGCCGCAGACTGTTATACGGCACGCACGAAACACGGAGCTGGCAGGGCTACGACAACCATATGAGTCTCCAGACTTTTCAGTTCATCGTCTTCTTAGGTCCTTGTGCGCGGCTTCACCACCTGCACATTTTGTGTGGTAAAGGCTATAGACTTCGACGGAAATTCATTCGAAAAGTGGTCACCCTCCAGCGCTTTCCGTCAAGTACGATTCGTTCGTTTTAGTGACTGTTGTACACGAATACTAATGGGTACCGTCATATGGCAGACAGTCACAAATGGGAATTTTGGAGTCTGACTCGAAAAAAGCATGGTTACTACACAAAGGACTGTGTCCGCAATTATACTATTTAGGAGGACGTAGTTAGCACAGGTCTGACCTCTTGTCAATCCGGGATAGTATTCACGTATTTATTGGTACAACCAGAAGTTACATTATCGATTGTTTCTTGGCTCAACATCTGGCACTGAACCTACGAATGAAGATAGGGTAGATGCGCGAACCCAGCTATTTTGACCTTTCAGCTCGCATATTTTTCATTACTTAACATCATTTTCATCCATTCTATGTGTCTTTCAGTCAGCGAGAGGACTCTCCCGATTTTCAGATGCTCCAGCTGAATCCGATGGGCAGGCCTGACAATCAAATACGGATTGGAGGACCTTTTAGGATAGACTACTACGATACAACGATATCCGTTAACGCGAATTTTGAAGTAATGCTCCGGTCGGCCCGGAAACCAATTTGTGGCTACTAACATGGAAGTAGGTCAGGTGAATCTCAATGCATCCAGTGCCAATTCCAACGTCCCTCTCCGAAAGCAATCAGAGAAATGGAAATTTTATTCCTCATTCGTCTCAAATACACTTCAACCGGAAAGAAAAAATGGACCCCAACATTTTTTTACGCCCAGAATGCCTGTTCAAACATGAGATGACGCGAGAAAAAATGGAGCCAGAAAGCCAGTTGTACAAATATTGTTATCCAGTGTCAACCGGGCTTGCCGGTTAACAGGGTGTAAAAAGCATCTCTGTGATCTGGAAACTAGGACGGAAAAACCCGTTTGATTTCCTGATTACCCCACCGGATTTACTGCAACTGATGCAGATCAACAGACATTCGAATTCTGTATTCCTACACTTTGTTATAGTGCATATTGCTAGGTGTTGTACTTTCCTGCAGTCTCAGTATGGTTTCAAATTTGTAAACTGCTACGTGGGAGGACTCGTTTCAAAAAAAAGTCCACCTTTAGGAATGTATTGCCTACATTCGAATTCTGGACTCGTTTCAAAAAAGTCCACCTTTAGGAATGTATTGCCTCTGCCATCTTAGCAGTGTCTCAGCAATTTGCCTTCCCGTTACTCAATCCACTTCATCCGTAGTTGTACTGAGCTAACGTAGTACAGCCTTGTGACTATCGTAACCAAACTGCCAACGCACGCATATCCACAGAGCACCGCAGGTTCAGTGACACTGAGACAAGAGTATACCCCATTTCCAGTGGCTTGTAGGGTGTGAGCTACGGATGTCACTGCGCTACTGCGTTGAGGATCTCACTGACCCATCGGTCATGTCAGTTGACTTTTTTCTAACCTAACCATGTGGCCATGCTACACAGGGAAGAATCGCTGTTGCTCGGCAGAGTTTCAGCGGGCTTTGTTACCGTGGTCTTGTTGGAGCTAGCTGAGTCTGTTGGTAGACTCGTGGGAATGTGCGCACAGCCACCCCTTCAAAACATCCATTGATGGCGCTGCAACCAGGCTGTCTGTTGGGTTGGTGTTCCGGTTGCACGCATCTATGGTTTTAAAAATCACAGACTTTCCAGACTAAAAGTACGGACACTTATATTTCAAATAAAAATGCAAACGTTTTAGCAGCGAAAGGGCGCAAGTCATTATAGTTTATTTACACACACTCGCAAACTGTGATTCGCAGATCTGTTGCATTGAGTGAGAATGCACATCCACGGTGTCCCATCTGATAATCTAATACGCCTATCTAAATTTTCATACACCAAGCAACCATGCTTGTTTGTTAGTTAGATGGCAGTCAGTCTGTTATCCAGAGTTGGCAATGGGCTTGCAAACTAGGAGACATCGTCAGTACACTTTAGTGTGGCACTATGTTGTGTTCATCCCATGTAAGATGATCGGTTGCCTCATGACATCCCGTCCGATGACACCTGTTCCGACTAAAAAAACTCAGAGAACAAGCCATGCGCAATCGACAAGCAAGGTCAAGGGAGCAACGTAGTGGTTCTTGGCCGAGCTGGTTAATGTCAGTCGGGGTTCAACCCGTCAGTCCCACTCGCTCGGCGGTTAAAAGCGTCCGTCAAATTACAGGCCCGCAAACACCTATTTTTATTGATGTTTTATTTTTTACACTGTCGGTCGTACCTGATTTTAAACCATCAGCTGCAACCATCATGCTGCAAAAACTCGAAAGGTGACATACACACACTGCTCACTGCTAGACTGATAACGTAATGAGCTACGACCCCCGAAGCTCCTCTCATACAAAACTGGTGGCTGGGCAGAAATCTGACTACATACACCTCCTGATAACAGCATGTGAAGTAAAAAATGAAACATTTCATTTTACAGCCTAACACAGCTGCTATGAATATTCCGCACCCGAACCAGAGTTGCCTGTCAACAGTGATCAAACTACTGGAGACATACGCATTGTAAGAAACCATAGACGGTTTGCGCAGGGCAGAATGTGGTGCTTCGGAGAATAAGATCGGCAACCTGTTGCGAGCTAACAGTCGACCTAAATATGATGGTGTAATAATGGGTACCGGCACCAGCTACCCGTTGACGAGCGAACTACCAACATCATGCGTCAGTTCCTCTGGATTTTAGCGTAATACTGCACTTTCCACAGAATAACATCATGAATGTGTTAGGAGAACCATAGATTAACAAATCGTCAAAGTAGCAGTGAGTAAACTGGCGGTATTCCATTAAGTCTGAGATTAGTGATGTCACCACCATTTTGTCACCATTATTAACACAATGTAATCGATGTCAACATGCACTCTTGAAATTTATTTTATACAATCCTGACTGGGGTGAATAGGTAAGAATGGTGAGTTTCGTAGTGGATGTGATAGTCTGTCTGATTCCAGTTGTCACTAATCTCGGCGTCACCCGTCCTAATCTTATGGAGACAAAGTTTTAACTCGAATACAGCAAACTGGCTGTCGACCGAGTAAAGATTCAATTGGCTGCCAGAATAGTCTGTCAGATAACTGGTTCAAAATCCAGGTATGATTGATTCGAATCCTCTGAACGGTTGGTTCTCCATGACTTCTTAAAAAGTCACGATCAAGAGTTCGATGAATGAGCAACATTCGATGTCATCCCACGGATCCGTAGGGACTACTCCAAGCTCTTCAAAATCATTCCCACCAACAGCTTTTTTCAGTAATGTTTAACAAAACTTTGGTATTCAGATCATGCCAAATCGAATGCAGCAAGGTAGTGAAATCGCTGAACTCAAGAGAAACTTCAGCATCGGAAGATGACACTATTCTCAATTTGGAAGAATGATCAGGAAGTCCAACGATTTTGTAATCTTCTGCATTTCCCGAACTTACAACTTTAGGACTCATCCCTGGAGCATCATAAATGAGTACTGAATGCTGTGGATTGTTTTGCTCACCTTGCGAAACTGTGTTAACTTCATAAAACAGAGGCTGGGATAGTGTTTGCCAGTCTGTGGCATCGCGTCGTCATCAGGTCCTATCAAGGGGTCGCTTGTATGATATTCAAGTGCGGCGTCTCCTTATCTGCCGGTGGAGGTTCTCAAACATTTGCATGCCTTAGACAACTGCCGTACCAGAACCATAGCTCGTGCTGTATTAGTAAGTGCGTTAGCGAATCACTTGTGAAACGATCCGAAATCGAGGTGACGTTTGTTCAACAAACGTTTCCGACACCACCTAATACAGCAGCTTGGCCATGCACCAAGAGAACTAACCAGCAAATGATATCTTCTTATGCCAGTTTAGCGTGAAATTAACTTATAAGTGGACAAACCGTGACTTGATGAAAGGAAATGAACGTGGTAGAGAAGAGCATGAGCCTTGGCAATACTTATGTTTAAAACCCGTGTGATTAGAAAAGTGTGAAACTACAGCTTTTCAGTTGGTAGTCGAAAACACGTTCAAATTTAGCACAAGGAATTCTGGAGCAGTCGACATTCCGTGTAAAACAGCAGCCTCCCCGGGTTGAGTAGTATTTTTTTATTGAGTAAATGACACCCGAATTCAGATACAGAGGAGACAAAGTATCCTTCACCTTTTTGAGGATAACTCTAAGCATAATTGTGAATAAACAAATATAAAAGGCGGAAGCTTTTGATACACTCGTCGCTTCCGTACTCTGCAATGTTAAGGTTATTATTTCAACCAGTTTTCAATGGTACGACTTTCCAGATAGTGTCGTTCCTCAGAAGTCTGTCCTCCCGGAGCTCTTGGCCTTTCTTGCGTCTATTTGCTCAGTGCTTTGTGCAAAGACAACAAGGTATGACCGATTGTTTGACTGCATGCACTCGGGTAACTCATAGTCCGGATTGTGTGGATCGTATCCAACGAATTTGTTCTTTGGAAACAACTCTTTCTTGCGCCATAAAGCAATTCCATTGGCTATCAGCAGAACAACAAAGAGGATGCCCCACTGTTGGGAAAAGATAGACACTCATTTAATACCAAGTGCGCGCCATTCGGATATCGGGTCAATACTCACTCGCTAGCATATCTTCAATAGTGATACTCACCTCGAGAAGCGTGGTCATGACTGAGTCCAAAGTCAGGTGATACCAGTACTTATCAGAGAGTATACCTTCATAAGCCCACCAAACGATGAGGCCTATCCCTGCGAAAGGCACCAAAACACTGAAAAAGAAAGAAACTTCAGTAGAGAATTGATATTACAAACATTCATCCTATTTGTGAGAATCCTCTTTGTGTATGATGACGACCTTGGATTATTCAATAGCTTGTGATATTCAAGTTGGGCTAGGTTGCTAAAAGTATGAAACACGGGAACATAGCTCTGCTATCATTCACTTCTCTATCAGCTGAATTAATATTTAGCATGAGCATAGATTTTCAAACAACCAAGGGAAGATTACCAAATGTTGGAACCCGAAAAAATCGAACGAGGGCAGGAGACGCTGTCCGGAAATTGACCTTTAGCCAAAGCATGCAAATTACAGTAGTTATACTAGATTCTTTTGCCTCAATATAGCACGGATGGGGCGTACAGTAGCTATACAATACGTACTTCCACCCACTACCTGCTGGAGGCACTGCATGTGACGACTTCGACGTCTGGAAACCATGGTCCTATTGCATAATCAAAGAATTACCACTCGACCGACCGGTTGAACACTACTTTAAACAATGCATGTAAAACGCCCATAGTTTGCCACCTTTGAAAGAGTTCCGGCTAGAATATCGGGCTCCATGTACCGTCCACAATATCCGCAAGCACGAACTTAATCAGTACCAGTATGCAATAAGTATGAGTGTGTACTTCGCAGGAATCAAACTCTCTCGCTTCTGAAAAAACGCAGACCACCCATACCAGTTAGCCGCCAAACTGAGAGCTAAGTGAATCACTGTTATTTCTATTGTTTAAACTTATTAAGCCTCCGTTGTCGATACAGTTCGGGTTAAATTCGTAACCGACGGCCTTGGGTCAGTCAGCACACATTACATCAGTTAATGCCAGAACCAACAAATCTACTGTCATTCAATGGGTATGCCAACACCAGTCCAACTCAGCTAAATGTGAATTATCACTGGGTGTAGAATTTAAAGTTGATCTCAGACCTATCAGATTTGAAAGCCTATTTCGCGAGAGGGAAATATGAACTCCGCATAGATACACTTTCGAACCTGTGTACCTGTACTTGTGGACCAATCAAAATGACATCAAAAACAGGACCTAATCAGAAAAAAATACATATCCTCAAGCCTACGATACGCACTAATTTTACCGGACCAGCGCCCTAATGAGGTAAGCAAGAACTGCCTCTTATAAGTCCTTGATGATAGTGAGCTACAGTCACAAGTTCGCCAAATGAGCCATCATATAACATACAAGAGCAGCATTTCTCTTTGAAGAGAAACATAATTTTACGCAAAGGTTCATGCGAACTTGGCGTTACATTGAACGAATTCCACTAAGGTACACTTTCCGGTATGCTTGAGCTATCAAGGTAACACGCCTTTGATTCTCTAGTATGAAATTGGACGGTCTCAAGTATTGTTCAGGTAAGAACCCGTGAAAATGTTACCGGTCATCTTCAAATTTGTTATTGATGCGCTGCGTGCAACCGCTCCACCTGGTTCAGAAGCCTAGGGGTTGAAACGATGCGCAAGTCATATTGCCTTCATTGGTTCAGATACTTCAGAGATGCAAGTCCCTTTAAATAGCTTAATTGATTCTGCTGTAGGATTTGTATACTTTCCACACCTGCGAAACGTAAACTGGGTACGATCAAAGACACACCTCACGAGGCCAGCCAGACCAGCCAAGTGACAGTCAGTGGTCATTTGTATAATTTGCGGCGGACTGGTTGCAGACGCGATCAGTTCTCGACGCGGAGAGGCCAGGACCGCTTTTACAGACCTCAGACACCTACGGTGCCGTTGTCCGTCTGACAAGGTTAGTTTCTCAATTTGTCTGACAAGGACAGAGGGTACACTACGGCGTTGCGATCCATATTGTTCTACGGATCAGGAACGTGCCCTCTACGAGCGAAAGATGTATGGAAACTGTCAGTGTTTGACCATCAGTGTCTCCGAAGCATTGGTTGTGTCTGGTGGGAACATCACATTAGCAATCCTGAAGCACGCCAGATGACTTTAGGAAGAAGGAATCTCCCATATTGGATGAGTTAATCACGCATCACAGGGTGCACTGGCTGGGGCATGTACTTCGAGTATCACGGGACAGTCCCTTTCGCAAAGCCTTTTTGCCCAGCCTGGGCTGAAACGGTCCAGCATCGGACTGTCTTTGATCTGAAAACGAAGCACGAAAGTTCTAACCAATAGGCACAGTCAGGTTGACACCTGTTCACTTCCTCGATGGGGATCTTGGAACTCAGTTTAACAATGGCTACTGACACTGCCAGACACGGCTCAGCCAGATAACTAGTGGCCCTCCTGCGTTAAGGTTATCGTCTTCGGTAGACAGCTGGCCGATTTTCTGTTTCTTCAGCCAGCTAAACTGATTCAGTACGAACTAGCTCCGTTTTATCTTCCACCCGCTCTCATTTTCCAGTGACTGAAACTGCAGCAGCTGGAGCAAACTTACCCCTGGTGCATGTTTTATAGCTCAAAACTGAAGCGAACTGAGTAAGGTTATGCTCCTTATCAAAGAGGTCATGTACCAGTCGACACCCCGTATCTTGAGTCAGTGTTCTCGCTAGTGTAATGTTGGAGTGGGGACAATTTATTTCGTCTCACTGGCCACTAACCTTCAAAATTTGATTCGGTATTTGTGAGGCTGGTTACACATGCAGGCGGCGAGATGCGTAATTTCCCCCTTTGTTAGGTTGTTTTGTGACAAGAAAATACGTGGTTTTCAATTCACAAAAATCAACCCTTATGATTTCACACCCGAGTAGGGTTTTCCATAACGCGCTTCCTCAATGGAATTTCACAGGATGGTGTCTTCTGTGAAAGGTAGGCATACGATGAAAGCATTCATTTTATTTCGTGTAAACCTTAATTTATGACACGTTATACCAATTGTTTGGCATTAGATTACCTTGTCGGGAAGAGCCTACAGGATATTCGATGCACAATGCACTTGCTCTATAGGCATATTGCCTTCGGCTCAGTACAAATAGGTTAAAACCCTGAAGTTCGCCAGAATGCCATTATATTCCCTCAGGAGTCATTCAGTGCCAATCAGCTAGCTGAATGAACACAGTACCAACGAAATTTATATGCCTGCCATCACTGGCTTTTACATGTATCCGTTTTCCCATAATGGCAGTCGCATAGGCTAACTTTGGTGTCGAAATTAATAGGCTACGGGACTTCACGCGCATTCGAGCAGTATCAATTGACAAGGCCATCCAGCCAAAACGACTTCGTCACTGTCACGCGAGAACGTTGGTGCGTCTTCAGTCACCGTGGCATGTCATGTCATGTCGAATTATGTTCAGGAGGCTCGAAAACTGCACGACCAGGTTTCAATGTGAATTGGATTAAAACAATTCACAACGCAAGGAACAGTGGATTCCTTTGGTGGTCAAGGTCAGCCGCACGTCCATTCATTTACCCTTGCTTTTCCAGACAGTGTTGTGTCTGGAGGGTGCATTCGATTCACATCATTTCTGGTCACCTTAGAATATACAATCAGTGAAAGAATGTGATATTTGCAACACAATACACTACATGTAACAGTTTTTTCACATTGCATGTGTTTGTCTTCGACCGCATGGTTGGCTGATTATTAACTATTCACCCCCAATATCAAGCTCCGATGGAACGTGGCACACTTCCACCGAGTTGCGACAAAACTATGTAACAGCCTTGGATTACCATCGACAAGTACTTCATTTCCCAAATAAAACATTCTCTTTAGGTGCTTTGAGATACTTTGCTCATTAGGGGATTATCGTATTGTGGAAAGATCGGTGTTTGTTAATTCGGCTCTTACAGAACCTAGTGTCTGGTAAGATGCGGATTATTGAGGGTTGGGTTTACTGAGCTTTCTGACTACTGACCTTGATCCACATCAATGCACGGGTTACTGTGTGCCTCCTCGTCACGTCACCTGACCACATTTTCGTATATCATAGAAGACATTAAATTGATGTTGCATTATGGACATTTTGCCACAAACATCATCATCAGGACCAGTTGTTTCCTCGAATCCTCGTAACATTATAAGGAATGAGCTCGGATCCACAGGCTCCCTGGCTAACGTCATTGCTGAACTGAGTTAGTGGACCTGGTGTTGACACACTCGACCACACCGACACGCTATTAAAGTATTTGGTGGCATGTGGTACCTACCGGTATGAAACGACTATAGCTGCAAACTACATTTTGGAACCAGAAAATGGTTTGTTTGGAAATATTAAGATTGACAACAAGGCGATAACCATGCATTGTAGAGCAAACGAACGGCTACGGAAGATAAGTTGGAGACTGAAGATATAGGAAAGGCAATGTTCGAGGTGATTGCAACAATCAGGCCCGAAAACTCAGCTTAGAAGTGGAGGTAGCAGTTTTGCTTTTGGAGGATGAACGGGGTCTCAAGTCCATGTGGGAACTGTGATACCTAATAACCATACAAACGAATTTAACGTTTCCAGCAGAGGGGTTTCAAACTGTTTGGCCTGGAAGCAGCCACATATCCCCAAACTTTTGTTTTTCAGGCTCCAATTAGAGAAATTTATCTTATCATCGGGCCACCCGAGCTAATATTTTTTGCAAGAAACACAATTCTGAGAACTCTGTAAGTTTTTTAAACAAAAATTGTGCATTCAAAACTTGGAACCAAAGTTAACAAAATGCATTTCCTACACTAGAAATCGAACCAAAGATTGTGAATATGGTATGTGTTGAGGATAAGATCATGAGGATGCTGCGATGCTGCTTCTAAGTTCAAGTGAAGCAAATTAGACACCAAGGACTTGCCTGATCATGAACACCCACACAATTGACAATTTCCAATCATCAATACCGAAGTCATTGACCACGACTTTCCTGTACCGCAAAGGTCCGTAGACCAGTATTAATGCAGCCATGGCAAGACCGGATAACATGAGTGCAAATCCCCAAACAGCATCCTAAAAACAGTGTTGAAGATAAAAATAAACCATTGATTGTAAACTGCGTGTCGAATAGCACTAAATGTAAATGACTGCTGAAAGAAAGTTGTTTGTTTCAAAAAGAAAACTTGCCGTTTAACCCAATCTTTGACAGGATCTACTCACTCTTCGCGAAGGAGTTTCAGATGGATAAGATGAACTGATCCGACCGATCGATAAAACTAAATTAGCATCAACAGTGAACTCAGCTCCATTTCCACTAGTTCTCAGCTAGCTGTATTTCTCACATTCTGCCTCAAAACGTTCACCCCGTTTACCATCATCGTCATCGACAATATGAGATCAGTACTCAACACTGATGCTCCGTTGCCGTACAACCATGATTCATTTGAAAGCCTTATTGTGAAGAAAAGAATAAGGGTGGATAGGGAAGGGACTTGGTGCTGGTTTACTGTAATCATAATCCAGATCGACAAAGTTCTCATCAGCAACGATTTGAACACCGAGGTTTCTGGGACCTCCCAGAGTTCTCTTCATTGTTTTATCAATGACGAAGTTCGACAGAGAGATTGGACATCCTTACCAGATACCACGTTTTGACTCTCACACGCTCAAGAGACGCCAAGATTGTGGATCGTCTGTACACATGGTGTTACTCTAACACCTGACAGAGTGAAAGTGTGGTCGACGCAACCTCCACTAGGTCCAAATCCCGCTTGATGCTCACAAGTCAAGGTGTCGCATGTTGTAGTAAGATCATCATCATCATGGACAGCATGACATCAGTGTTCAACACCGATGCTTCGCTGCCGTACAACCATGATTTATTTGAAAGCCTTATTGTGAATTAAAGAATAAAGGTGGACAGGGAAGAAAATTGGTGCTACCGTACTACAATCATTCCGAGGTGCTTACATCCCCATACACTCAATCAGGCAATCTGGATAAAAACTGACAACAACGCTGGATACACTGTTCAATGGAAGTACCGGTTGCACAAACGAAAACTCGCTTTCTAACTGTCTCGTTACGGATTCGCCGACACCAAGTTCAAGGTATGGGGGTATTTCTCCTCAAAGGATTTGGACTTTAGAGCGGAGTAAAAATCAACCACCGTTTTTAACTCAGTTAATGGTCGTAGTTCCTGCTTTCCGACTCATTTAACATTCGTATCAATTGGAAGATAAGGGTTGTTCGAAATCCGGGGTCTACGCCCACCCGAAACAGAACTCATGGATCGATAATCGGCTGTCAACTAACTTCGATCGATCTGACACTCCTGGTCACGAAAATGAAATTTTCGCTTGCAGAACGTGATGGTTACTTCAAATAAGGAAAACTCTGAGTGTTGATCAAAGTATGGGACAATTTTTTCCACCGTTTCATGAAGTTCCCGAAGTTGTCATCCTGTCCACATCTCTTGAGATTCAGGGATATACCGCTTTGACGCCATAGAGGTCTCAAACTAGCAAACACAACCCGAGCCTCACAGATTCGTGCACTGACTTCATCTGCCATACTACAATCAGAACTAATACAACTTCCCAGATTTGTAAAAAGGTCCCACAGTCTCAACTGCCTCCCCTGGATTGTAAGTGACGTTTGCAGCGACTGCTTGTCCAGTAGTATGAGCACACACTTTGTGGGTGCAAAGTGCATACCAAAGGACAGGATGACTTTGGTCAGTTCACCTAAAAATAGCAGCGCCTTTGCATCTTCGAAGACGCGACCGATGTCGTCTAGACCTACATAGTCACATCGTCAAAAGCGATGTGAACACCGGGGTTTTTAAGACCTTCCTACGTTCGTCTCATGATTTCATCGATCACAAAAGTAAATAGGACTGGAGAGAGTGGGCAGCCATGACGGACACCGCTTTGTGCAAGGAAGCTTTTGGAGGGCTATTCGTATACTCTCACACGTCCGAAAGTCTGCGAATACAAAGAACGTATTAGGTCCACAAACCTCCGGGGCATTCCTTGAGGGCAAGCGTGGCAAGGAGAACAGACCGGTCAACCGAGTCGGATGTACCTTGGAAATCCAGGAATACTAAAATTGTTGGTCATTTGTGCGTATGACGTTTTTCTAGCACCTGACGGAGTGTGAAAATTTGGTCAACGCAACGCTTACCAGGCCAGAATCCCGCTTGCTGCTTTTGAGTAAGTGTTTCACGAGCCACCATAAGGCGACGAAGCACAAGTGACGCCAACAGTCTCGTTTCGACCGGGGTCAAGCTGATCTCCTTGTGGCTATCACACCCATCACGAGCTTCTTTTTTGAAAATGGCCAATATCACCGACTGTCCCCAGTTGTCTGGGACAGTCTCCTTTTCACAAATGCAGGTAAACAGATCAGACAAGCGGTGAGTGATGATTTCACCCCCATCTTCGAACAATGCTGGTGATGGGTCATCCGGACCAGAACCTCTATGGCGCTGAAGAGGCCATATACAATCATATACTTCTGAAGCCGTAGGGGATTCCAAGTTCACCGTCCAGGGCTCTACTTCAGATGTGGCCTCCAAATGATTGGCAGATGGTGGCCATACTAACTGTTGTTCGAATTATCCTGTCTAATAGTCGAAGCGTTCTTCTTTATTCAAGATGGTTGCTCCATTCCAGTCCTTGATGCTTTCGCTCACAGAGGATTTCCGGGTACCTGCCGCGCAGATCAAACAAAATAATCTTCGGGCATTCCAGGCTTTCTAAACCTCTTCAGTTTTCTTAAATTTCCGTGTCCATCAGACTTCATGGTCGGCTCGCACGCTCACTTTCACTTGACGTCTAGTAATTCGTCGCGTCAAGTTATGTTCTGGATCGGCTGGGATATTTCGCCGGAATTTAATCAGTGCCAGTGTTCGGCCTTACATCCAGCGCTTGGGTGCGCCTGGTAGTGACGTCCAACAGGTAAAACCCTCGCACTGTGCAAAGAGGTGGCAATCTCGTCCCAGTATTAATTCACATCTGATGTTCGGCCTTACATCCAGCGCTTGGGTGCGCCTGGTAGTGACGTCCAACAGGTAAAACCCTCGCACTGTGCAAAGAGGTGGCAATCTCGTCCCAGTATTAATTCACATCTGATGTTCGGCCTTACATCCAGCGCTTGGGTGCGCCTGGTAGTGACGTCCAACAGGTAAAACCCTCGCACTGTGCAAAGAGGTGGCAATCTCGTCCCAGTATTAATTCACATCTGATGTTCGGCCTTACATCCAGCGCTTGGGTGCGCCTGGTAGTGACGTCCAACAGGTAAAACCCTCGCACTGTGCAAAGAGGTGGCAATCTCGTCCCAGTATTAATAATTCCACCTAAATGAGTCTCAAATAAGCTATACTTCCCCACTTGTGCATTCAGATTTCCGGCAACCACAACGATATCTGAGCTTTTAGCTCGCCGCAACAAGGCAATCAGGGTGTCGTAAAGCTTGGTTTTGATGGGGCGTAGGCAGATACGACAAAACGACATCGATCAACTTCCCGCTTGTGAGACTCCTTGACAGACGTTGCCAGACAAACTGCACGGAGGCAAGTAGCGACGGGTATCCAGTAAAACAAAGATCCTTCCGCCCGATCACCTAGGACGATACCCACCCGTGTACAGCCTGCCGCAGCAGCATCTAAAGGTGCGTAGCCGGAAGCGAGTGGAGGGTGATGGGGCGGTTAGCTCAACCACTGTACTTGCATCTTGAATTCTTGTTTCTGAGATAGCACACATCAATGCCAAGCAAATCCAGTTCCAGTGGGAGAGCAGCTTGTTGTCCTGCTTGCTCCAGAGTGCGGACATTGAAGACAGCCAGATAGACTGGGCATCGAGGCTTGAAGATGGATTTCCAGATGCCTGAGGATGTCGGCACCGGATGACGTGCAGATTTTGCTTGCAAAACCGATAGTGGACGAACGAATTCATGAGTCTTAACTGCTGGGCCTACAGGAGAGAGAGAGTTATTAATGGTGTGGGGAGGAGGGGAAGAAAAAGTATGTGAAAGAGAAAGAAGGGAGGCCACAGCAGTAGCCTGCTTTCAAATACCGGCTCTGTTGTACGCAGCAAGTAAGACGACCAGGCTGATGGCATCGCGCGACGGCTGATGTGGCATGAGCTTTGTATATGTGCAATTCATGGTTTTACGCGGGCTAGGATACTGCCAGGGTGCCCACACCTAGACAGGAGGACGATTAGGGTCATCAACCAAAGCCTTTGGCTCAAAATCCTGAGCGCAATGGAGCGATGTTTGGCGGGAAATGCAAATAGATTACCCTTTTTACGGAGAAAATCGTCACATGTTTCAAACCCCAACCTGGAGTACCGGGAGACCATGACCAACCGGATATCAGAGACCCTGAGTGAGTTGCGCCGACACCCCCAGTATAGTTCAATGGGTCGCCAAGGTATACAGACTGTCAGACCACAGTAAAGTCTTGTCTCTTCGTGACGGCGTCATGTTCTTCACGATCAAATGAACAAGCCATACATGCAGTCAGCCCGTTCAATGCCCGCCTCTCCTCCTGAGTTTAAGTAGGAAAAGAGTACCTCACACACGTCCAATGTATCCAACTCCGTCTACGACTATGAAATCTTTAATCTGTCAGCCCGATACACTGTGATGGGAATAGCGAACGGCCCCAGAGCATTAAAAAGTAGAATATTTCTGAACGGGGAGTAACTTCTGTGTCACAAAAGTAAGCTACGTCAGTTCAATTACGTATGGTTGATTAAAGTCGCTACGAGTATGTTACTGAACAGTAGTATTAATGAGAGATGTTGAAAAGTTCTTATGCATGCCATCAAACAGAGGCTTGGCCGTAATGTTTGATTCGTTTCGTGTCAATATATCGGAATGATAATCAATCATACAACCAACCTGATTTGTCAGCACATTTATGCTGATCGCCGATGGCATTCCGAAAATCAGCGTTAGGGCCAGACCACCAAATGATGCCTTCCGATGGGATACTGAAACAGATCAAATTAAACAGTTGTACATGCTGTTCGATGTCTGAAGATAGATTTCATTGAGTTTATACACTGCCTCTGAGAAATTGGTACCACAAATGTGGGGAAAGAAACTTCTCTAGGCGTTCGGTCATTGTGACAAAACCTAGAACTGTATAACCAATTTGAACAAATGTTTTACACCAGGTTTTTGTACCGTTTGCGCTATTTCAATAAATATGAATTTGAATTGGCTCTGCTTCATTTTCTTGCCTCCTAACAAGGAGTACGCATTCTCGTGGATTTCGGAAAACTTTTTGAAGAAGGAATGTCAACAGTTTCGATAAAAAAAGCTCATCTCTTATCGACTCTGAGGCAGTTAAGACGCATTTTGTAAGATTTTTACTCAACTTTAGTGAGAATAGCAACTAGATTTGAGTCGATTTGAGAGACACGCAGGAATTCTGAAGCGATCCAATCAGTATCTGAAATTCAAAAGGATCCAAAGTACTGACAAATATATTCAAGAGTCTTCTGGCGAGTACAAAACAATCAAAAAATTTTGGAGGAAAAATTGAATACTCGTCATCCAACTTTTATACGGGGATAGAAATTGAATCCAAACGAGCTCACCAGTGGATGATGCGCATGGTTTTTATCTTCCAATCTCACTATCTCTTGTCATCATACGATATCTCTCAGCATAATAACTGTGACCACTTGACAGTCACATACTTATCGTCCTTAAGTACTGGCCGATTTAGTGAGCCCACGAGAAGTAACGAAATTATGCGAAACCGTCTAAATGACACAGAAAGAATTGGTCGAACTGAGCTAGTCGTAAAAGACAAACAAAATCATTCACACGCGGTGCTTGCTATATCAGCGTTGGATACAGCGTTAATCATACTGATAAGCCAGTCAAATTTCGGGCAGATGTGACAGATAGATAGAGATGATTTTGCGATGAACTGAAGTCAGACGAGATGGTATCACTGAGGAAATCTGCCAAGTAGCTAAAACAAATCAGTTTTAAGCACCAGTTGCAGGGCTACTTCCAGTCATTCCAGTCTATTCTGCAGTCCGATTTTAGCACTATTTTCATCGCATATACCTGCTGTACATACAAAACGAATGGATCGGAATCGGTATGGCATAATGTTATTTCCTTCAATAGAGTAATATGTTTGCTGAAAACTCTTCAACCATATCGAGTTATCATAAACAAAAGATTCATCTGGGATTCAACAGAGTCCCCAAAATAAATCAGTTTGAACATGAGCGTATTTCGCGAGCATCTAGGTTATCTCCATGGGATTAGATCCGATGCATTAAAAGACGTCTGCAAGCGTCCCTTATGGCTGTTTTGTATCACGCCGAACACGGCCGATGATGTTTCTGCTCGCTGATTTCTTAGTACCGGATGGCGAAGAAATTGCTATGATTAAACTCCACTGACTATTCATAGCGATGTAATTCAGAAAGAACAGGATGAAACAGAGATAACTTGCGGCGATCCTGACCTCGTCTCATTCGAAGACACAATGTACTTTGATACGTCTCACCAATATTCACCATGCCGCATAGAACAATGCCCATGGAGACACGCCCGTTTATACATTGGCAAATGTGAATACACATTAATATTATGATACACGGAAGTAAAGTTGTTCGTTTCAGAAAGGATAAAATAGAAAGTAAAAGCTCGACTGGTGCTTTCCAGCACCATACAATAACGGTGCCAGAGCAACAAAGTCTGAATCCCATCGGTCCAACGGCGGACAACGAGATGGATAAGAATACCAGGCCCGTTTGGCGAACGGCTATACCGCCAAGCCTAGTTATGTCCTAGTATTCGGAAAGATACCAGGTACATAAACAGACTTGTTATGGCCCTGTTTGGTCCAATATAACAGATAATCCACTGTCTCACTAGATCGATCAACCGCTCGGTATTGTTATGCAGGCTGCTTTAACTTGTTAGGATCTGATGCAAGTGAATGTTCCGTGAATGTGCGGTGTGTTGTCCAATCGATCTGGAGTATCACCTAAATCGCCTCTCAGAATGGGTTCACCTAATTTATTCTAAATACCTTAATCCTATTGAATCTCGACAAAAATGGATTTGCGTTTGGGATTGGTTTCTTTTATCCGGTTGGATTTTGTTTGATGCGTGTAAAGTCAGAAGTTGTTCCCATTCACGTGAGGGAAAATTGTACGGGAACACAGTGTGCCATTTTTAGAACTTTTAGATTAAGACCTACACGTACTAGGGCGAAATCTATCCTACATTTTCGTGGACTACGTGCATCTTGTGTCTCTACGTCAAACTACACGATTGCAACTCATGACGTTTTCATCCGCGTTTTGCTATCCGAACTGACTTCAAATCAAATCGAGTATCGTGAAATTCTACAATGATGTTTTGTCAAGAGGAATACAGTTTAGGCTGAAATAATGAAAATATCCGGTCACGAATTCCAAATATAAGGTTATCATCGTTCCCTCAAAGCAGTAGAACCCGAAGAAACAAGGAAGGATGCAACAAGTTTCAGTTGTTAAAAGATGGATGAATCACTTACATCCCAAGTCTTTCAATGTTATCACGGTCAGCTGTACGTGCCCAATGAGCGAAGTTACTCCAGCAAACGACAGACACAGGAAGAATAGGCTACAAAGAACCCGGCCTATTCCTTCAACATGTGCAAATAACACGGGAATCCTGTGGACGAGAATGCAAATGTGTACCGGTGAAACAAGCGTTCTTGACTTACAATACCAGGACAAAATTACTTGACAGGAAGCAATGCGCTGACCTTAGCCCAACAGGACAGAACTGATACGTAGTCGAGCCTAGCGTAACTGAGATAAAAACGTTTGCACCTATTCTGCACCAATAAATAAGACGAGTTCTGGTAGAAATGGATAGTTTTCCGGAAATGACCTGTCTTACGGAACCAGAGGCGCTGCTTTGTTTTGTAAACGTTTGGTTAACTAAGATAGATAGTCAGTCGAAATGACAAAATGTGCTTTAATTAGGTATACACTAGGCTGGCCGCCCTCATTATACTATGTTATTTTGTTTCAATCGATTGAATATATCACAGAGCATTTATCATTCCAATCGATAAGAAAATTTCGAGGACTTTCTCCTCTATATATATATATATGATAAAGAAAGCAAGGAATGTTTTAGTCATCAATCCACATGGAACAGGTCTTTGTAATTTGATGTGGCTTGTGCATTTCAATAAATCCCAGTACTCAAAAGAATCCCAGAGCCTAGACGACCAGATCCACTTATTCTCTATTATCTTGGTAATGTCACTTTGAGAGCTAGTTCATGAGAGGATAGAATCTTCCTTGCTAGTTCATTCAAACTTGCGGTGGCAGTAAATAATCGGTTTCAGCAACTCGTTTATTTTCTTATCATCATATAAATCGAGGAGAGAGGGAACGAGTATTCACACCGTTCATCATTCATTCGCTAACGCTTTACCTTTCCGTCCACCTACTGCTTGCTAAATCCAATGAGTCCATGAATTGACTACCTGCGAATGTGTATACAGTGAATACAAATGCATTCATTCTTACAGAAAGGTGTGAAATTCTTCTACAGCTCCGCTAACTTACCAAGTAAAGGTGAGTCCCGTACTCCCAGGACCATTTTGCTGCATTATTTCCAGGATACCTAAACGGGTCAGTTCTGGGGAGGTTTGAATCAGTGTAGAAAATACCGTGGAAAATACGGTAACGGCACAGAGCAAGCTGGAAATGAAACAAAAGTGGTTACTTGGAGACCCGGTACTTTAAAACAAAGTGCGTGTAATAAAGCTTGGTGCAATACAGAGTTGTCTAAGGGTAGAAACAACCTTCAAGAAGGGTGGTATTGTTAAACAGTGTGGTTTATGTGAAAAGTAGAGTTTTACCATGAATTTTGTATAGGTTGCTGGATTTCATCTTAGTATCTGTCTCCTCCATGAGATGTTGACCGATAATATGCTTGACACAACGGACAATTCTACAGGATTGCTATATTGCTGCGACTGCAAATGCAACCTGCTCATCTGGAACTAACTGGAGCTAACGTCAGTTTCCAAATCATTCATCACATTCTAGGACTTGGAGTGCGGCGGTATCCCATCCTCGGTTAATCTAAATGGCGAATACCCACCGTGCCAAAATGACACCACAGCATATTAGCGAATCGTCGCACTGAAAGAAATTTGTTGTAAATAGGCAACACTGGTAAGCAGTGACCGGTTGCTTCAAGATAGCTGTTCGCAGCTCTTAGGAGAGGTACAGTATAATAGACGGGTGTACAGAGACACGCAAGGTGTGTCTGAGGTTAGCGGACACATCCGGCTAACTGTTGCAGTCCACTGCTTACTAGAGTTGTTTCATACAATAAATTTAAAAACATTTCATGTTTCGAAGTAAAAAATAATCAGGAGATTTTCAACATCCACTTCAGTGCTCCAGGTTTGTCACCAACGAATAGGATAGTTACCCCTAGTTGAGGGAGATTGACGTGTACAAACACACTCTTTTCAAACCTCGAAAAAATGATATGCAAAGTATGTAAGCCCAGGTAGTTGGGGAGGGTTGCTAGCAGCAACTAATACATTCCATTCTCTTCTCTCACGAGAGATTGTAACTTCAGGTATAGCCGGAGATCGTTCGATCAGACACGGCCAACAAGTAGTGGAATGGCGCACAAATAAAAAGCTGCTTTTCTGGAATTGGCTTTTCTTGACGTCCATCAAAGCCTACACGCATGGTCAAAGGGTTCAGACTTTGCTACCTTTTTGTGTCCTGTGTCCATTTTGATCCAAAAAGATAAAAATTTGGTGGCATTGCCTTACTTGGTTTTCGTCCTCGTAAACTAGTCTTTCTATTAAACAATTCAAAGCTCCGTCCAGAAGTCCTTTCAGTATTTGGACGCATGCACAAAATTCGTGTCCCAAATACCCTCAAACTACTCCCCAACAAGAACCTAATAATGTATTTTCCACCCAAGTGAAATCCGATGTTTAAAACTGACATCAGCTGGCTACTCAAATGTCCACCAGCGTACCCCCGCGAAATCCAAGAAATCAGCCCAATCACTGAGCTGTAAACAGAAAACGACCAGGTAGTCATTTTGACCAGTTTTACATAATGGCCGTCTAACTACTCACCAGTCGCCACATAGGTCAGAAGACGCATAGAGAGCAAGGAGTCTGAGTATAACCGGGTGGAAGCCACAGGAAACAGTTTATAATTACTGATAGGAACTGACTCATTCCCGATGTGGCTGCGTACGTGACCGACAAGCAGTCGAACGGAAACAACTTCCCGTGTTCTCTATCCCACAAGCTCTCTGATAATTCCTCCCTTATTTTGAGCAGCTTGAGTAAGAGTCGACATGTCACCATTACAGCCCAAACATTAATTCGATAACTCTACCTCATGGTGCTACAACTTGTTGGTTTCGAGATTATAACATGCATTCTCCCAAACTATTCTTTTGCTGAACAAATTTTGTCAACCGATGATTGTCAACATCAATGGCTTGTGGGCTATTATCCATTAAATTATAGAGAATCTACTCACATGTGAAGAAGCTCACTAGTAGCTGTACATTTCGTCTGTTCCGGTCTATCAACTCTGATTATCGCTTTTTATTTCAAACACGAG
Organism: Clonorchis sinensis; assembly: GCA_003604175.2. Lineage (NCBI taxonomy): Eukaryota > Metazoa > Platyhelminthes > Trematoda > Opisthorchiida > Opisthorchiidae > Clonorchis > Clonorchis sinensis. The sequence continues at coordinate 5,743,323 of CM030369.1, read as the reverse complement.
TTCGTGTCACTTGACCTATTGTGAGCATCGGCAGTACAATGAGACGGCTGATTTGCCGCAGTTAGGTGCTCATGTAAGACGCATTAGTTGGCAGAATTCCACGGTCAGACTTCTGCCTTCCTTGGTCCAATTAGCTGTGCCCGGACAACAATGACGGACGTGCATGTCACTGCTGTAGTAGGACTAGGCACAGTGAGCGCATTCCCAGCCGACCGTATATTCGGTTCCAGGTGGATCCATAAAAACGGAAGGAACTGATTTTGGCGGTGTTGCAAACAACCAAACTGTATTCTATTTTCTGATGTCTGTGATGTATAAGTTTCTCTCACAGTAGAATAATATAACAAAGTGAAGAAGTCACGGGATCACCTGACTATCAAACATAACAAAGCTATGTGGGAACTATTCCTATCTGGTGTCATACATTTAGAATGAGGATAAATTAAGTTCTGTAATCTGGTTTAATACAACTCAGGTGTTGACTAGTAGCGTTGAATTCCATCCAATTTTGTGCAACATTCCAGTTGGCAGGTGGGTGGGTAAATGTAAAAACCACTCCACATTATCGATGTAGCGAAATTCAAGTGAACAGAAGTTTCACACAGTTTCACACTTTGGTTATTTCCCAAGGGAAGTTTCTTGGCTGAGCCAGGATCAGTTCCGACCAGCCCCAAATTCCTTGCGCTAAACAGTAAACCACCCTTAGCCATAAAGACTAATTTGCAAACCATCCTATTTGATTCTAGCTCCGTAACGGGATGTCAAACCAGCTTCACCCTAACGTGGGCGTAAGCTGGAAAAGCAGAGGTGAGACAAAATGGAAAAGTGCACTAGGACAGTCAGGGAAAACGTACAAATTGCGACGGGGATGTTACAAAGTTCCCACTCGCATCAAAATGGATTCGAAACAACACGAAATGCATGTTTTAGAGAAACGTTGAACTATCTGAAAAGTCCGATTCCGGTTTTGTAGATTTATCCGCCAAGTTTTAAGGAAATCTTGGGTTTTTAGACGACAAAGACAAACAGGCGCAGAATGATTAATTGTGGGTTAAAATGGATTCCAGTTGTCCAATTGGGAAATTGAGGTAACAATTCAGTCCGACAGTCGTGACACAATGACAGTTTATTGGAATAGTTAGAATGCTTGGGACCAAGTCATCAATAGGTTCCACCTACAGCGTCTAGCAAAGTGATGATACTGATCAACCTTCAGAACGGAGGAATTCGCGCCACAAATCCGGTTTTCGAGACCAATCTTTAGGTCGCAGAATGCGCCCATCGAGAATAACAGTCTTATTCAAGGATTACTTTGAAGACGTCTGGCGATTTATTTCAGAGTCCCATGAAGCCAGTTTTGAAGTGTCTCAATTGCAATTCTGTCCTGTCAAGCTAAAATTAAGGTACCCTGTGTAGAACTCGAGTAACGCGTTGTGTTAACATATGCATGCGCGCATCTTTCAATGCATGGTTGACTACACTCGTCATATTCCATTGGTTGGTATGTGTGTGGATGTGTATTGACGAAGGAGATGGTTGAAACAGGATGGGTGAATGGCAAACACACGTAAATCTTGACCTCCTAGTGAAGGGAGAGAACGCAAGAGACCGCATGATTCGAGTGGGTGGGTTAAGTGGTCCAGCTTACCAGAGCGGGATTAAAGCAAACGGTCGATCGACAGATTTATCAGTGGTTGCATGTGGTAGTGACAAAACCGGAGCGTGTGAGTACTTCAGTTTGACAGCTAATTCGGTAACGAACGGCGGCAGGTTATACCATTTGTTCGACTTGTCCGAACCGAATTGTCAGTTGCGCTCAGTATCGTACGGACGTCGGAAGACGAATACGAGGATTGGAAGCATGTGGTACCTCAGAAAGACCAAAAGGAATGCATTTTCTGACTTCACTTAATTATTTCTCTAAGAAGTTGGTGGAACTTCCGAAAGGAATGCCGGAGTAACTTAAAGCAGTTTCGCTTCTGAAGGTATTTTAGAATGGCTTCTGCGCTCGTACGATAAATAATTCGCACATGCCATTTGGATTCCAGGTATGTGACGCCCTCTTGGTACACGTAGCCATAGTCGCATGTGTAGTGATTACAAAGCCAGATGCACATTACTGTGATCATATTTATGACTGGCTTCATTGGACTTTGAAATAGGTCGCGTGGCCTCCTTGAACTAATGTGACCTGGAAAGACTTTAAAGCGGGAAATGCATAGAATCAATTTCCTTCAGGGAAGGAGAAACAGCCTTTCATTGACTGTGGTAACCAATTTGGTACACTGATAACCACCTATTGTTCACTCTTATGTGGTAAAATTGGTTGCAAAAGGTCGAATGATGCACTCGGATGAGATTCCAGCAGGCCTATCCATTGAAAACAATGGATGCAGGAAGTTGGTTGTCAGTACAATTATACTACCATCACGTGAGCCGGTAACAAGCGAGTTTTACTGCGTGAACAACTGTCCCTGTTCGAAGAGGCCACTCTCAGGATAAACAATCCTACGGAGTGGACTTTGTGGTCGATCACATCGGACAAAATAATCGTAATTCTTCAGCTGGTCAGCTGCCGATAACAGACATGCTTTTTACAGTCGATGTTACGATTTCGAGTAGATGCGGATGCATGAAGGATGAGGAACCATATCTTCACAAAGTGTATTAAACCTCCTACTATACTAAGCATTCCAGTAAACGCCTTGATATTTGCTTCATTTATCATACTGTAAAGCTGCTGATTTGAAAAAATCTGACCTGTTTCGCCGGCATACTCCATTTTTATGTTGCTTACCACGAATGTCTGCGCTAGATACTATTCTACTGCATATCCAGTAATTGAATTGAACATCAGGGCGTTTGTTTTTTTGGCAGGAAGTAACTTATGAACTGATTCAACAAAACGAAATATACTAAAAATAGCACGCTTGTTGCGTAGCAGAGTCGAGCTAACTTTGCATAAATATGTAAAGTACATAGTAATAAACTTACGGCGTTCTCCTGGTGCCCTACTATTTGCACGGACCCAGGGCCATGCGGGTGTTGAACGTGTGCGCATTGGACTATATGTGAAGGACAGGAAGACGTGCCACCAATAGGGATCGTTTGACAAGGAGCACGTGATAAACACATTGTGCCAAACTTCACTGTTGACAGTCAAAGATAAGACGATTATAACAGTTGATCCATGGATGCCCTTGCACAACAAAGTAGGTTTTGTGAATACCGTTAAGATCTCACGTTGTTCGCACTGATCTTGTGAACTGCTCACTGACAAGCTTCCATGATCTTAACTAGACTCAAACTAATGTACAAACTGGTGTCCGGATCGTCTACTACCGTGTGACAGTTGCATACTGAACCTTAGCCCTATCTCCGTGGACAAAACCGACCGCCCCAATTACACGTCTAGAAACGATGGTTGATTTGGTGGATTTTTATAACGAACTCAGTTCCGCAGTGATGCTTAAGTATACACAGAAGACCGGAACGGCTTCAGGTCAGTTGGATAAGGAAAGCAGTATATTTGTTGAATGCACATATCGAATAGCTAGCTCCCATTCATTTGGTGGGACAGCGGAACTGATGACTCCTGGTAACCGCGATAGCCAAATTTTCCCAGTGAATCTTGCCGAGTCCCTGTGTTCAATTTCTTTTTGCTCTGGACAGCTAGGATGCTGTTTGTTCAGCGGAGGAAAGGGACTTCTGTTCTAGGGAGTTGGCGCGGGACCTTCTACATTGGCTGACACTATGAACATACTAACTCGTAACGGATACGACCAACCAAAATTCATTTGGTTGTCATGGCGCAATGAGGGTAGTTTTGCCGCTTTCACTTGACTTGTTTGTCTGTGAAAATCCGGGAAATTAGCAAATCAATTCTTTTCTAAGCTTCAAATCCGATGCAAGCATGCAGTTTGTCAGCTATAAGCCTGACAGCTTCAGTTGTATCCTACCGATACCCGCATAGTCCTACGGAAGTATATTAGGGTGTTATGCCATGGACACCAGTGTGTATTTTTCACTTTGGAAGCGATTTATCTTCACCATCCTAAATTTTCATGGCTTGTTCTCAACAAACATATGAGTCTCTTTCTATGCCTGTGACCTTGTTCTATCCTCACCTAACCAGCCGAAGTGAAGAAGCAGACAAAACAAGGTGTAAAATCTTCCTCCAACGTCATCCCCCGTCCATCTGTTCCAGCTGACTTCAGTTCAAAGTAAGCTGAATGCCGCCATATAGGTACCGAAATCGAACTCACCTCACACTATTGTTTACAAGTGGAACTAGGGAGCCAAAGCGCACTGCTCCGTTTTTGCGAGTAAAATATGCCGAATAGGAGACAAACAGGGCCATCGCTGCTCCAGTATCGAATGCGTTTTGAGTGGCTGCTTGTACCCATACACTGGGAGTCAGCATGCTACCTGTTGATGGAAGAAGTTGAATCGTGTCAATATGACAAAATACTGACAGTGCACACCAGCGATATGCAAGTAAGATCTCTCTAAACTTTCATAAACTCCGAAAAACTACCATCCGGTTAGCGCTCTTCTCATCTGGATAGATCATTTTAAAGGATTCACCATAAATGGCTTGCTTTGGCAGTAGGAGGTTTGCGACCGAAATACACTTCAAGAGATCAACTAGACGTGGAATCCTTTGGCAGGTAGGGACAGTGTCACAATGAGAGCAAATTACTGGACCAGATGAGGTGTTTGTTATTTTTCGTGGTGGACCTGACACGTTCCGAGAGAGAACTCAGCAAGTTTTTTCTTCTTGAGCGTTGTCACGCAACCTTCTCCGTTGGTGCATGCTGAGACCGCGTTCGTTCCAGGTTGGGTCGAAGCACGACCTGGTCTCATCCACCGCTAAAGCCGTAGCTAAGTGCTCCAAGCTACCGCTAGTCTCAAGCTAGTACAATTACTTAGGGGGTTCTCTGTACCGAAGTTGTATGTTCGCGCTATTTTTACGAACAACGTGAATTTCAGTATTTTTAGAGCTTTTGTAAGGTTATCTCGTTTCTGATGATAATCCAGTGAATTAACTGATGTTTTATTGTTGATCCCGAACAGCATTGTCAATTCTACCAAATATGCCTTCAGCCTTGATGTTCGATTGAACAGAGCTTCCCCGTGGTTTCGGTGTTAACTCCACAATACCTAGACTTAGTGATAGGCATACGCTAATTGCAGAACCACATCGTCGTATTTTAACACATGTCCAAAAGTCTTGTGAGCACAGTATAGACCAGTGACTGGAATTCGTCCGTGCTAATGCTTGGATGAGTCATTCTCAATTCGGGTGAGTAGACGAGTTCTAGGTCCGCTCCCGACACGTTCACAAGGGAACGTCATGCCACACTGACGGCAGCGTACCGTGGACTGCCGAAAGTATTTTGTCCTCCATTTAATGATTAAAAGTGATTAATACGCTAGAAATTCCAGCTGGGTGAACCGGCGATGACCGGGTGTGGAATTACTCGCATGTCCGACTACAGTTTTATCTCCGGGAGCTATAAGGATACACCAGATGACAAGAGAACCTCGGCCATCTCAAGCCTTACCGCAGTTATCTCTCATGAGGTGCATTTTCGGATCCACTGAAGTAACACAGTAGTAGCTTTACCTGAACTAATCTGAATAAACAGCAAACCGTGTGCAACCAGATAAGAATAAAAAACAGATTGCTCACTTTCTACGGATAGGTGAGGCATAACTGACAGTTGATCGATTTCATACTAAAACATTCATCTGGTGTAGATTTTTCAAAAGCATCCTGAAGAAAGAGCACCCGTCTTGTAGTGGGCCATATGCCTGTTTGATTTTACTGCTATTCACGCCTGTGTACATTTCAAAGAGGTTACTGGGGGATTTATTTCCCTATTTAATTTTTGATAATAATTTAATAATAATGTAATGATGATGTTGATAATATTATCGAGCCTGATTTTATTTCGTTTTGACGATCCTGATTTGCTTATTCGAAGCATGCACCTAGGACTGCTGACATGATATAATAGGGTCTTTTCAGTTCCCAGTGATTTGGTGAGCATCTGGATGCCCTCCTCCTTGAGCAACGCCTATTTTGCAGGGTAAAGTTTACAATCAGCAAACCTAGGTTACAGGGTATGCTGTTTTCAAGGTATTTTTAAGGTTAAGAAGTTGACGTGAACGTCTTTTATCAGGCATTGATTTAACTGTGCCACGAACGATCGATATAAAGTACTCCACAGGATTGTAAAGGGCTTCCTGAAGATCCACCTTCTGAGTTTTCAGTATTCCAACAGTTCACTATGGAAAATAAGCTGAAACTTTCTGGTTAGGCTTAATGATGAAAAAACCGGACCGGTATTAATGGTATTTACTTGGTTATCAGCTGACCTGGCTCTCTCCGCGCACATGCAGAGCTCACGAACCCCGGCTATTAGTGAACGAAACTGACTTGCCATTGTGATTCGGTATCACAAGGATTAGGTCGTTTGTGGTACTCAGTGGTAAGTTCATATAATGAGTTCATAGAATCTTCGTGCATTAGAAAGTGATTTTATAGGTTGGAGGATTCGGAACCGTCGTCAGGTGAGAATTCTCCAGATTCTCCATACTCAAAAGCACTTGTGATACCAGTAGATAAGATCTATTTGACAAAACTCCATTGAAAATGATCCATCAAGACTGTTTAGACCGACGTGCTGACAATTGTGCACGAACAAGGGTTCGTGGGCAAAGAGAGAAGCGCGGTTATTTGGTCTGGACACCACGCCTCTGAGTCAGGAGTGATACCATAAATGTTTCAACTGGAAACAATTACTCTAGGCCAGGCAGACATCCCAATATTGATTGGCCGGTAGGTCTGCAGAGAGTTCCACACAAGAGTTTATCTTTAACACAGCAATTCAGCTAATTCAAGACAGAACAGAGCTAATAATAAGATATGAGTTAATGTAAGCAGTCCACTTACTTTTAATTTATTGGACTCGGTTTGTATCATTCGTACTTAGGCTTTCGGGATGCCTGAGGAACGCTGCTCTGGATTCTCTGTCTTTAGCAGCCCCAAAATTGACCTAATCACTCAGGACTGACAGGAAATTACTGCAGTGTCCACACTAAATGACCACGCCTAGTCTTTGTGCACAAATATCTGGGAATGCCCGCTGAAAATCCAGACAATCTGGTGAACTAATAACGACTCACATGGCCATGATGCCAACTCTGAGGGGCTAACCGTCCCCAAATAACAACAAATTCAGAGATGCGTAAAGTGCCGGAATCCGCACTTTTCCAGCTCTTTGAAATCGAAACTGTTCCACGAAAAAGGAGGTTTTTTTACTAACAGCTGCCTGTGAGAATCAAAGCGCAGTTGCTCCTGCGAAGCTGCAACGTCATGATGACGCAGAATCCGACAATGTCGGAACAATATAACCTCCTGAAAGATATTCAACTCCCCATTTCATTTCATTACTGTGATCCCATTGCCCATTCCGGTTAGAATAAGCTAAAAAGGAGGCACTATAACAGGCGGAGTACATCTGAGGAAATTACGTTCCCCATTTAAAACTAGTATTTTTTAAAAATGATTTCATCAGATGATCGTAGATCTCATGTTCTGTAAAAATCTGTGGTAACTGATTCATTCTCTTCCAAGCATGCTTGTATTAACACAGGGAAGGTTAAAAACAAGTCAGCCCTACAATAATCATTACCGTAAAATCTTAATGTATGCTTCAAAAGAAACTCTCTAGAGTACACTATAAATATCGGGTGCCACATAACCCCGACTTCAGTAAATCTGCAAAGAACTAGAATGATGAAGTAAGGTGTCGATGGGCCGATTTGACTGTCGCAAATAAGACATTGTGCAAGGTCTCAGTCATTTTTTTCTACACTAAAAGAGAGAGAGATGGCACAAATATGGAAAACAAAGACTCATTGAGGGATGCTCAAAACCTTGAATAAACTTCTAGTCAAGGATTAACGACAACATTGGAAGCTTCCTGTACATTTGATCGGTATATGAACTCTAAACCACTTACAGAAGGTACGCTAGTGCCAGCTGCTACAGTTTCGGATATAAAAAAGTGAGAGATTACGGAAAATATAGTCTAAGATTGAGGGTAACAAGAAATTTGGTAGCTATGCACTGAAGACGATGAATTTGAGGCACGAGCGTCACTGACTGCGTGATTAAATCACATCTGTTAGTGCCATGAAGCATTGATGATTTTAGTCCTGGGCCCCCATCCAAGGCGGTGGCAGTTGTCAGTCCGACAGATTTTATTGACAGGTACTTCCATGCTGTTATAGGCTGTCCGTATCTTGATCGCAGTCAGTACAGGGTTGGGCTAGAAAGCAGTGTGAGGCGGATGGTCCTCTGGCATGCTAGGTACATGTCCTAACCAGCGCATCCTATAAGACGCGAGTGCACGACCAATCCTTTTTCCTAACTTTAGGTAGAAGAACTGTCAATCTGATGTTCCCGCCAGACCCCACCAATGACACTGATAGTCAAACACTTACAGCCTCCGCACGTCCTCCGCGCGCAGACGCCACGTTTTTGCTCCATAAAGTAGTATGGGTCGCACCGCCGAAGTGTATAACCTGCCCTTGTCAGATAAAAACCTGCACCATAGGTACCTGAGATATGCAAAGGCTGCCATGGCCTTTCCGAGTCAAGCGCTGATCTCAACCCGCACCACCAGAACTTATACAACCGTCCAGGTGAACAAATTTGTCTCCTGCGTCGATTGGCTGGTCCGCCAGCATGAGCTTTGGATTGCAACCCACCCACTCTTGTAGTAGTGCTTCACATTCTGCAGACGTGAAGAGCACATTAAACCATGCAACAGAGTTAGTCACTCAAAACGACTTTCATCTTTGAAATATTTGCATATTCAGTGTCTGTGACTGAACGCCCCCTGGGGCGTTTCGATCCAAAATATTACACAGGCAGGCAGAGGAGTACGTCAATAAAAAGTTGAGAAGGAATGGCGAGAGAGGGCAGGCATATCTTCAGCCAGAGCCCGCAGCATTCAATATCCAACCAGTCTTCGTCATCAGCTTGACTGTGCGTTTCCAGCGGCTTTCCAGCCCGATCAGCTCGATACTGCTGAGCTACTGAAACCTGCTAAAGTTAATGGAGAAAGTTGCTTTGCTTCGTTATAGGTAATTCTGAGAAAGCCAAGGCGATAAATGAGTCCGCACGATGGCATCATCCGAGTCGGATTGCGCAAACCAGAAGGAACGATACTCAATAGCTTAGTATCTCCGATGACAGCTGACAGCCGCATGGTCCAACTGAGTCCATGACTGGTTTGTGGCTGGTGGTCTCCAGGTAACTCGTGCTGAGCGCTTGTTAGCACTAGCTAGGAAGAGACGATATTATCATATAATTGAACAAGTGGCTTCCCATTATAAACTTCAAGTGTCCTATCTAAATGTGCTTTCCGGGCTTGGTCGTCCGACTTGGGCGTTCATATCACCGGCTAGGATGATAATGGCCGTAAGTAGTTATGGCACATCACGATAAAACATATCTTTCTAATCTTCGAAACTACAACCTGCCGGTTCATGTGCCGCACAGCACAAATATGACTGCCTTTTGAGACCCAGTCCAGTGAAGCGCTTTCAGCCTTGGGGTTGAGTGCAAATCCCAGACTGCAGCTACCGCGAGCCATTGCTTCAGGCGCAGCAAAGGTGAAACGTGGGAATTCATAGCTTGTCCTGAGCGGCTTAAAGCGCAGGACCGAGGCAGGGTCTTGTGTGTTTGTTTCGGGGACAACACATATCGACAGAGGGAAAACAAGGTTTCAGCAAGGAATGCCTCTCGCCCAGTTTACAATGTGCGAACATTGAAGAATACAACATGGATCAGATCATTGGGGTTTAGTGAAAGTTTGTTTTGGTTTTAATTTGCTGAGTGTTAGTTTAGACACGGTATAGTGCTTAGGGGAACAGTAGCTGGACTGAGTGCAGTTCATAATTTGATGGATTGGAAGGGAGTATGGGTGAGGAACAGCAACAACAACGAGGAGCTACGAGGATGAACGATACAAAAAGAGAATTTGGTTGAGGTACCTCACCCTGAGACGTTGACTCAAAAGTCTGTTTCTAAGGGCAGTGAAAGGATGTGAAGTCTTGCTCGGGCTATTTTCTCTAGCCTTTGATTCAAAAGTTTGAACCACGAGACAAGGAAAGGGTTTTGTTAAGGGATCCTCCCAGAAGCGAGCGATTGAATAACCTGATCCGTTTGGCTGAAGGGGACTGGACTGTCCGGGGGACACAGAGAGTAAGGTATAACTCTCTGACTTCTGATGCGACCGCACACAGTGGGTGCTTTCTGAGCAGCACCGGACTCCGCTTTTAAAGCATGCTGACCGGATTGAGTAGTATGCCGGCAATCACATTGAGTGGTCCTTCTTCAGGGGGGACGCCACCCGCTGCTTCCATAAATATGGACACATTAGTCGCCTGAAGGAAACATCTTATCGGCTTCACACCCCTACTTCAGACTACCTCGACATAGGATTTCTCGCAGTTCAGGTATTTGCTGTTCTGGGTGTCATCACGTGGGCCTTTTTCGGCATAGCTGAATCGTAGCAACCTGAGTTCCAGCCAGTGTGGTCCAAAGGATCCTTGCAGCACTGAAGCCCGGCTATCACGAAATGATGGCAGTTTTAGGTCGGTCTATAGAATATGGATATTTGGAATACCAGTGCTGTTCTATGGTAACAGCCCTTGGGTTTGCAGACGGGCCGTTACACCACACTACAGCCACTATAACTGTAGCTCTCACAGCACGCACTAGCGTCATTGTTGCCATCCAAAATTTCCTCCAATGTTTCTCCGCAAAATCTTTCTTCAGAACAGTTAGGCATTTACCGTACTAACAATCCCGACGGATAACGACTATCGTGTTGAACACGTGCACCAGATGCGTTTTTCCAGAAAAAAGGACAGACCCGATTTCGTTCCACCTGTGTCGGCTGTGACCCCAGGCAGAACATAAACCGTTTCTGTTTCATATTGCTGTTTGTTTGCACACAAGCAGCTATTTATTCGTCACAAGCCAGTGCATACTGATGTCGCGCAAGTCCAGGACGTCCTAAAGCGCATCGCCAAACAGGACTTTTGCTGACTATTGCGTTGAACCACCCAGTGAGGTACTATGTGAAGGATAGGTATTCAAACAACCAATCGGGGACACCAAATTCTTCACCGGGAATTTTTGTTTTGCTTGGCCACATAGCACTGAAACTTGTTTTGCTCTTTGTTTAGCTTTGTTGCACATGGAAATGATATAGATTAACCTTCAAAATTAAGATATCAAATGATGCACAATCTAATGTCTCAAAAATCAGGCTTTGTGTGGTGATTTTTTCTCACAGAATTCGGTGGTGAACTATGATTGATTGTATCTATAGAAAAAATCTCCTCTCCTTCAGATAACCAAAACTACAAAACGTACCGGGAACGGTCACCCTCTTTTGAGGCCTTATAAAATCTCACTAGACGGTATGGTGATGAGTCGAGGTAGTTACAGTCTCTGTCGAAACAGGATTCAGCCTCGGTGATTATAATTACAAGTCAAGTCTTCACGAACACCTAAGCACGGCTGACCCAATTTCCTAGCTTTCCCAGCAGGTCTTAGTTACCTGTCGTCCTTGACTTTGTCAGATACGTCATAAAGACATTCACTACAAGCTGAGGGCATAGTGCTTGGTCTTATCTGCATCGAACAAGTATCCTGGTCGGTCATCGAAATAGCCAATCACGCCGAAGGCGACGAGCTGGCATCTTATTAAGGGGCATCCGCACGGTATGCCGCCATCTCGTGCACACAGCAACATGGAGGGCAGCATGCACTCGGGCAGACCAAGAGCCTGGTTTATTATACAGAATCGGAATTCGACAAGGGATGCTTAGAAATCAGGTGCCGGAAATTCGATGTAGCAAGTTCTGAAGCAGGTACTTAATGGAAATACGGAATAGCTATTTCCGGGAGACCAGATGAATCCTATTCAACATACCTTTTCTATTTCAACGGCAAGTGAATCGATGAAATTTAGTAAACTGTAATTTGTTCCAAATTCTACAAACCTCAAGAAGACTGGAATAGTGGAGAATCATAGGGGCATGGTGGATGAGTAGGAAACTGCTAAACACAGGCAACCAACATTTTAGACAGTATCCACCTTACAGTCTCCCTCGGAGAGAACCCCTAGAAGTGCCAACCGATATGCTTTATCTGGAAGTCGATCTCTCAAAAGAGGCGCAAATAACTTCGAACTGCAACCTCATTTTTATTTGGTTAGAACGATTCAGAAAATCAAGGGTTGTTTTATCTCTTGCCACTTGTTTGACGAAAATACTATCAAACAAGAGCACCGGTAGTCAGGTGATTATTTGAGGATGTCAACCAGTTGGTTCAAACCAAGTTTCCTACTCCAGTGAAATTCCCATTGAATACCAAGTGGTTCTTAGCTATCCCACTCATCTTGACCAGCGATGAACTGAACTATTTCTGTGACATGCCGGATACTCCTAGGACGTGTGTGGGGTGCATTGCGGAGCGTAATGGAAGGTTCGAATAACCAGAATATAAAACAAATTTTTGAGAAAACACTTACTCCACTCTGGGGTAAAAATAAACGTAATCCCCACTTCAGAGTACTGCCGAGTGAGTGACCAACCAAACGTGAACAACAGGATCCCGAGAAGCATTGGCACCAGAAACATGTTGGCTTTCTCGATCCATCGTATGCCGCCAAAAATACAGCCGGCAACAATGAGCACGGCAAGTGTGTGAAACAGTACGGGCCAGTATGAATCCTACAGGAGTAAGCGAAACATCGGAGACACAGACGTTAACTTACATCCCAGTCGGTGATCCAGACTAGCTCAGTAAAATCTGATGACTCACTCTGGCAAACTCGTTGAAAATATTGACACTGGCGACCTCGTCCAATGGTAAGCTCGGTAGGGCACACGACTTGTAGAAGTAATAGAGACACCAACCCACAATCACGGAAAAGTAGGCGCTGAAGCAAGATGTCATTTTGAACGTTAAGTGGAAGGGACTCGGAGGCATCCACTAATGGAAATGACAACCTGTCCTAACAGGTGTTTTGAGCAGAATTGGTCATTAGATAATGGAAAACCACCGATGCAACGAAAGCAAGTCTATAAATGCAATAGGTTTGATCAAAATGCTTGTTTTCACTAACGGTTGCAAAGTGTGCTTGATGGTGATTTAGGTTCTCTCATTTGAGGGCCAAAGGATATTCCAAACATGGATGCATTTGGACTGCGGATGGTTACAACAACACGTGTGTTTTGCAAACTGACACCAAAATCAAACGATAGAATATCAACACACAAGATTTTGTCAGCGGTATTAAGACAAATCAAGAAACAAATCTGTGAAATATTCTATAAGTACATGCATGCAAAACTGACAAAGTGGTCGTTTGAGTGTTAAGTGAGGCCACTAGAATTACGTACCCCTTAATTCTTAAGCGAAACGAACCCCCATTCTTTCTTCAATCAAACTATAAAAAGCAGGATGTGGTGATCTTTATCTTCCAGCCGTCCAGTTCACGTCACATGGCCACTTCCTGCTCGACAGTCTGGGTGGCAACTCATCAGCGGAAGACATGTGCAGTGCTGAATGTCTACTACCTGAGCAGCCCACTTATATTTTGTGGATAGTGAAAAAGTTTCGAGGTTTGGAATCTGTTTCTACAAGGCAGCTCAAAAAACCGCTACATGGCTCCGTACTCTGCTCAATTCCAAGATACTCATCGTGCCGATCAAGTCAAGTAGAGCTGAACTTTCGGCATGTTGTGAGAGAGCGAGCTGTCGGAAGGCAGAAGACGCGGGATTTTCGGATTTCAAGAGAAGAGTGGAAATTCTAAATTTGCTAACCATATTGAATGTGAATCTGTTGCACCGTGTGGTCAAGTCATGTCACAGTTATCCTGTTTTCATTTTGCTTTAACTCTTCTCATCTTGCTGAATATATCTGCACCCCCACCAAACCAGTATACGGAGCACGCGTATATCAATTACATGTGGAGGCGCATATAACGAAAAAAATGTCAAAGCACATACAGCTGCATAATGCTGTTTCTGTCCTCGTTTCTTCCACATAGCATGGAGGCCCACGTTTCCAGTATTGAGATCTCTACCAGAAATTTCCAGTGAAGTAAGTGTATTCCACCGATTGGTGTACAAACGTAAAACTCATCAGTTAGTGAAATCATTAACGTTTCCAGAAGGAATGAAGAAGACAGTGGATCGGGCAATTAAACTTCTTTTAAACTGAAGGCTTTCTCTTGCAGATGAAATCAGGAAAGTATGGAAGCACTGTGCCATCTTTGTTCGTGAACATATACAGTGGGCATTCCCCGGTCTCCAGTGGGCCTTAAGCCAGCTAGCAGCAGAAAATCGCACCATTCGGCCACAAGCAGCCGACCGGATATCTGATTCATTTCTATGTGGGTATTCATATTACCACTCATCCTTTAACCACAAACTGACGTCACTGGTGTTGAGTGTGATTTGTCCGAGAGAGAGACCCCTGCACTCTATTGCTTCTTTAAAGCTTACAAAAGAAAATCTAGCTGAGTGAACCTATGAATTAGGTGATGACTCACTAAAAGTACAGGTCCATGTGGAATTTTTTGTCTGATCAATTGACCAAACGTCACGTTCAAATCTCGCCAGCGATTCGTAACGTGCACAGCGCTGTCCAATGTTTCTCGACCTTTTAGCATAGACTAGCTTCATTTGCAGGATGAAATCCCTATCTTAGAAACTTTTAAACAGCCAACAATAACTCAACCTGAGTTTTTTTGAGCACTCTGAAGTTGATGAGCAACAAAAATGTCAGGTTGTCGCCTTCAACAGAAATGAATGAACTTATCCAATCACTAGGTTGCCACAGATTGTACAGTCTTCACTTTACATCTCACCTAAATGTACCGATAAAAAAGAAATGATTTTCACTATTAGCTCCATAAGAATCCGCAAAGTATCTTGTTAGGTAAACCATAGTAGGAAGACTAGCGGCGTTTAGTTATGTGCTGAAGACCGTGCGTGGAATGAAAGCAACTAAGAACCACTTATTCAATGTATAGACTTGTAGAAGCGATCGGCAAAGATTCAATAGGAATAAGAAAAGGAATTCCAAAATAAGAAGTCTATGTACATGCAGTATGAGGAAAAAGATACTTTGGCTCGCAGGTGGGGCGAACCACCTTCGTTTACTCTTCCATTGGATGGACGCATTACGAATAGCATGCGACGTCCAGGTACATGGAGCGCCGGAGTAGTCTTTCAAAATGCGGAAGTCAGGGCTTCTACTCCCGGGCCTCTTTTGTTTATACCTCTGTCCGGACATCTCATTCCTTGACTGGCCTTTATTTAGAAAGATGGGCCTACATTACAGGTGCAAGCCACCTATTCAAATAGGTGCCCAGATCCATTCACATTCTGTTTAGCGGATTGGTGGAGTGACCTCCAGGGAAAAACATCACAATTGGTAATAATCACAAAGAACGAATCGCTCTTCAGTCAAAACTGCCGTTCTCTTTAAGAACTACCTGAAGGGACAGACCAGAGGTGTCTTTCCTTGACGGTGACATCTCCAGGATAGTTCCAGTTACGACAAATGAATGGGTAAAAGCTGGAACGAAATCTCAGTACTGAAGCAGAACTCATATGAAGGGGCCAGAAACACCAATCATAAAAAGAAAAATGAATTCACCCCAATCAATCCGTTTAAAAGAAGACAACTGATACAATCTCTTTTACGATGAAAATATACTTATTACTAATTGAGTATACCGTCTTGGAAGTTGGATGAAACAGTATCAAGATTGAGGCCAACCATCCGAACAAAAAATTATAAATCTTGGATTACGCACGCCATCATCCTTTGCTATCCACCATGGTATTCTAAACGGGTTGTCGCAATAAAAACCTTCCATTAAGTGCCAGAGGCAGATTTCTTTTAGTGTTTGGTGGTTACGGGATTTATAGAGAACGCAGTCGCATGAAAAATCGTCCTCATGTCCTGGCGCAATCATTCTAATGAGTCCACACCAAACGGGGGAAGCACCGGACTGGAGTTTTGTTCCTATTAGAGCTCATCATCAGTGAATATCCTTGGCCGTGTCGGGGTTTGGACTCCACGCATCTGACATGCCAGGCGAGCGTTTTACCACTATTCCACCAGCGCATGTTGGTGAATTTTTACCTTTGAATAGGTGAACACGTTCCACGCCTCAAATGACGCTCTTGGTTGTGTCGATCGATTGGCCCGCCCGGGTGAAACTTTTGATGTGTGCTTCTGGGGTCGGGCTAGGTACCAACCGTCTGGAACCTATCAGATATCATGCCTATTATCAAAAGTCTCAGAGATCCTCTGATAATTCAGGTTGACTTCTTTCACCTCTACGCCGGTCACGTGTCTCATTCACGCCATCCTATTGCAACACCTGAGAACAACTAGGTGTAATTCGCCCAAATAGTGAATGCATTTGTTTTCCGACAGGTGATGTGCCAAAGATCGCTGGAGAAGCAGTGTGCTAACAGCCGCTAGCATATCGGACTCATAAGGGCGAGAGCAGAATAATACGGAGAGAAATCACTGTTAATGCAAAAATAGTGTTGATTGAAGAGCAGTCGTTATTAAAAAGTAAGAACAGTGAGGAATGTAAAGCCGAATCAGCTTACTTACGTAATCATATAGGTCACACCCACAATCCAACCACCAAGCCATATCAGTTTGTTTCCAAGAAATTTGTGGAAGGCCCCAAGTGGTGATGTTCTGGTAAATCTTCCCAAGGAATACTCGACGATGCTAAGTGGCAGAGACCATACGAACAACGATAGGACCCAAGCAATCAGAAATGTCAGGCTGCCTGTATATGGAGTGTAGAACAAGAAAAACTGTTAAAGAAACAAAACAACGGCCAGCTGGTATTAACAAGTCCTATACAACTTGGAGAGTACTGATTATGGAGAATTCGACTAGCGTGCAGTTTACAGTGATGTCACTGAGTAGTGGAATTCCTAATTAACGGACAAAGCCACCGGTGGCATCCGTCCTGAAAACGGTCGTACTTTAAAACCTTTGCGATATAAACATTCTAAACAGTACCCAAGGGTATAGGAGATATAGAGGGTACTTCAGAAGAAGGCGTTTGTTGTCGATGTTCAACATGTCACATGCAGCAGGTGAATGACACCTTAGGATATCTCATAACTCGTAAGTCTAATCAATGCAGTCTTGTGTCTTCCGCAAAAATCTTGGTCGTTGATATCGCCAGCCGACTGATAATGTTTCTTCGTTCACGCCATGCCAATAAGCCTCACTAAGGTGCACACGGAAAGCTGGACAATGGTACTAAAGAAGTGTTTTCAGACATAAGGAGTGATACGTGAGTGCAGGATACTGATACTTCATTTCAGTTAATCTCCTTCGAGCTAGATTATTCAGGGCCGGGGATAGGGTAGACAACTGCTTACTAAAGCTGCTGATTAAGGACGGCAGTTGTCCGTAAAACTGTCTGAAGCTGCATAAATGCGATGTAATTAGAAGGATACTGATGACCAAATTAGCATTTTGAAAGGCTCAAATTAAGTTTGTTTTCACCAACGGCAGCGGTCACGAAGAAATTATCAAGGCAGCAGGACCCTGTTGAACAGTCTTACTTGATGCATGATGAGTTGACCCAATAATCATGTGGAAAGTGTGACGTTACATAAGAACGCGCTTACTTTTGTCCAGAGGAGAACACCAAGTGTCCGGAAGGCGAAAAAGGATAGTGGCAATGAAAAAGCGGGGAAAAAGCTGACTTCAACTTCGACATGCTAATGCTTTGCACCGGTTTGCGCTTCATTCCTGGTCAACAATAACGACCGGAAACTTAAAGCGTCATCAAACACCTGCACCTCCCGGACAGAATCTGAGAAAGAAACAACCGATTCTCGATCATTTTTATTGATTAGCCCCTAAATATGGGTGATCCCACATTGATGTGCAATTGATAATTTCGACTCGCCAAGTTACGGCACTTCAACTAACTAAGAGCGCATCATTGTTTGAATTTTATTATTTTGTCCCTCTCGACCATGTCTGTTCTTCAAGAAAAATGGTTTGTCCCATCCGCACAACATTTTCCTCCGGACCTCCGAAAGTGCAGCAGAAATATAACTACTTTCAGATACGTGGTCATGGTTCATCTGAGATAGCCGAGGAGATCGTTTTAGAGAAATCAGCCGGTTAAACACACACAGATCAATTAAAATAGAGAACCATATAAGCAACCGTAAAAACCATTCACGAATGCTAATTTCTTGACAGTTTAATGAAACCAAGACAAAATGAACTACCGTGACCGCCCTCGAAGTACCATCGCTCGTCATACGTGTGCTCCTGATCCCTGTTCAATCGATCAGTTCCAATCGTTTAGTAGTGAGGTTGATCGATTGTTCGATTGCTCTTAACTGAACCTCGTATTGTAGACGTTAGTCTTCAAATAAAATACGTACACCGCTAAACGTCAAATAGGCACCAACTCATGCACACTGATCTAGGCCCAGACGCCACAGGTTACACATAGCTGGATACCACTCAGATGATACAGGCGTTTAAATGTTTCATACTGATCAAACCCAGAGAACATTCGCACAACACACGAAGAAATGACAAACTGCGGAACGTTGACATTTCGCCCTTATCTTGTCAGCTGCATACTAAGTAGAAACAAGTTTTTACGGCTTAACTAGGAGAAATACGATGCACGCACCCAACCAATATGTGAACAAATCAGGTCAATTCTTTCATCACCAAGACAAGTTGATTGCGCATGCTCACGAGCGCACGAGCATGACGAATACTGACTAGCCAGCAGTGTCTTCCTGAACATTAAGGTGTATGTCAATGTTAGGAAAAACACTTCCCAGTAGACCTTGCGTCCAACGAAATGCCATCAATCAGTGAGTCCTATCCTTACACATGTGAGAACGTCCGCACTGCAGCCCGCCTATTTTCCATCAGCTTCCGGTGTTTAAAGAAGGCTCCACAGCAGAGGAGGTCGCTGAGCTAGATGGCACTGATGGATCAAAAACTACCTAGGATGTTGACCAAAGTCCAGGCATACACGATTAACCGCGCACAAACAAGAGTGCAACAGTTCAGTCTGGGCACTAAACACATCGCTATGGATGGATCTGGAGTAGCGTGGTTAACTTTGAGAATGTCGGAAGCAGTACCTGAGGCCAGAAATCATTCGGCAAAGTTATCGGACGAGCAGCTCAAGTTAATGAAAATTAATCACGAAGTGAACGGAGATCCATCATGGAAAGAAATGTGCACTAACACATGTGATTTGGGTAGAAACAAGTGACACCTAGTGATGATGCTGTCGGTGGGTTCGTAGTTTAAAGCACATTAGGTTCACCTGCAATCACAAAGACAAAGTTTGATCACTAGACTACTTTGAGCAAATTCTCGTCAGTCGTGGAAAGTCATGAAGGATTCCGTTGTAACAATAGGAATGTATAAACATTTATGTTCACTGTTGGTTTTCAAACTTAAATGTTTATTTCACGTCGGGTAAAATACAGATTGCTGGATATATTGCATCACATGGTCAGCCCTGGATAGTTACCTCTTTTCGGTTAGTACTACACATCTTTGGACTTTGTTTATCTGCCTAGAGCGCGCTGGAGTGTCCCTCAGGCGCGTTATTCTAAACGTGGAAGATGCAACTGACTGCATCCCAGTGGTTTTTGTTGGGTAACTCGCACACAGGCGCTTCAGTCACTTAACAGATGTGGCTTATAGAAACGGAAGCTGAAAACTGACGTCTGGATCCATAGTCATTTCATGGAGATAGCCCAGACGTAGACATAAGAACACCTACTACCTACCTACAGAACATGCATCTCAGTAGGTTAAAGTTCCCTAGTTCTCAGTAGCGAACAAGTCATATCACTATATCACAATACTCTTAGGGGGGAACGCAGACAAGAAACGCACGCGAGGAACGCAGATGAATACCGGGCATTCGTGAGAGACTCAGCAATGGCGGAACATGCGCTGGACACGGACACAAAATGTTGAAGTTTTGAGGCACAAGAGAGTGATGGTCGAAGCATCCCCGTGTTAATAGAATAGAAGGCGTAGAACTGGCAAGCGAGTAAAGAACGGTTTTAGATCAGTCGAGCTGACACTTGGTGGTGTGCGGTTATCAGAAAGAGAAGTCATTAACAGAAGTAGCTTGGATCTGGGATGCACTTGATCTCTCACACCTCCGCCCCCACAACTAAATTGCCGTAGCACTCACAAGCCCACAAAGATCAACGAAATCTACCAGTGGCACCCGAAGTGAATCATCAGTTGAAGCACCGTGAAATGAAGCACCGATCAAAAATAATTTGAACCAACCCCCAACCCATCAACCGTGAGATCTGGGCAACCACACCGACAAGACCCTGTAATTGACATTCAACACAGATCTAGTGTGCTAATCTGAAGAGGTCTTACTGATTGGTTTTCTGTCTCCCTTAAACTTGGCCAACTTGGTGACCTGCTAAGTTGGCCTGATGAAGCGAAACAGTGCCCACTTAAAACTGCTGATTGTTTACCAAGACCTTCTGAGACGGGAAATAAAGTTGTTAATAATGGGCGAACTGCCTCAAGAAGAGTGATACTCTGAAAACTGGAACGGCGCAACACCAATAAGATGGAATCCTGTTCCACAAAATTGTTCATAGTGGTGAGATACTTCACCATTGTCGGCCCAAGGCCGCATGCAAAATTCTGCATTGCTGTTTCGGTTAGCCATTCATTGTATTATTGCCCAACTCTTCAACACACATCCTCGAATTCCACTGATTTATCAACAACCTCAACATTCGAATCTAACTGAAGCCTGAAAGAAATCGGAATTATTCAGCCTAACAGTCACTACAATTTTCTCATTCTTGTGCGCTCCTTGCCACAGCCTCTGTCTGATGTCAAATAGTGTTCGTAGCAGAGCATGAAATTTCCGTCAAACCGGTGGCTTCAGATAACATTGGTTGTAGCTGGTCATGATGAGATGAAAATGTGGGACTGCGCAACAGGAAGGATGCCACCAACATAGATTTACTTGCAGCACGATATCTACGATCCTTAGGGGGACGAACAGTTAAGAAAATAGGTTCCGACGAGAAAAATCAACTCTGGAACATACCCTATCTGGTGCTATATTCGTTTACAGTATCCGCGGCTACAACAGCACCTATGTGTTAATTCGGATTGGGGTCCTCAGGAGAACAAGCCACTTAACTTTGACATGGAATAATGTTCAGGTAAAGAGATTATTCGAGCGTTTTTGTATTTCTCATGCACTCCGCTGATCATTTACTAAAACCTGTTCGCGCCACTACAGTTGCGCCCAAATATGTGCGCTACCAATCATTATTCATTAAAAAATAGCCACGGGACCAGTAAATAGTATGGCTTTGGTGTGACCAGGTAAGTTTTCACCTGTTCGTCAGGAGGCCTAGGTTTTCAGACGATCACGACGATTGGACAGACACGTGACATGGGGGGGGGCAGCACCTATTTTGTCCATGTTTACGCAGGTAGGCACGAAGCCTGACTTGGCTTAGATTCTACTCAACAAACTGAGCTCCATATTAGATGAAAAGTCAAACCACAGCGCAGTGAAGTAGTGTCATAACTCGACGTTTCGTTTGTGGTGGGAAGGTTTTAGGTTTTCCTTGTGGTTTAGCTTCAGTTTTATCACACCAATCGTTGCATGCACTGTTCGACGTCTGTTATTAAAACACGCACATGTTAGGCGCAAACGAGGACAGCTAACATTTGAGATTTACATCGACCAACCTAGGAATGCATTATCTGACACTTCTATAACAAGCCGGCGAAGGAAAGGCTACCTAGTCCGGGCACGAAATATGTGCACATATACAAGTAAGGAGTGCAGCACGCTTGAGCGGATCTTCTAGTATCCCTTTTGGATGATAAGAGATGACGGCAAGAGCTTCTCCTTTCCGGTGAAAAGTGTGCCGATAAATTTTTTCCATACTGTACGGGTGAATACTCGGCGACGTGGGGATTTCGGATATTTGTGGCAGGCTAGCGCGAATCTCATTCCCTCTGGTGTTCTCTTTCTTATGAAGCTTTGTGTCGGTACAATGACATGAGTGTACAATAGTCAAATGGTGGTGTTCGCGCACTGGTCTCGATGCCAGTGATGATGACGACAAACTTCCACATACTTATTTGAGTGCGTTCTTTGTCAATTCAGAAGTACGTGTTTATTACACAAAGGCTTGTAATATCGTTCACGAGTGCTGTCTTAGCTAACTTTGGTCTACATGGTTGGGGTGTACATTTTCCAGTTCAGTGTGGAAGCACTGTGTGGGCGGCAGCAGCTGACAATCTGGCCGTTCTAAAACCGCTTTGGTTGTGCAATTAATCCCTCTCTAGGGAGGCTCCCCAACTCACTTTCCTGGGTGGTGGCCTTTTCTCTTCTGTCACAGGTTGTCCGTATATTCAGAAGACTGTAAACCTTTTTTGGACTTTTATCGCTTAGGCTATTTCTTTAGACGAATCTGATTAATCTTCTACTCTTAATAGAGATTCCATGCTGCATCACAAATAATCCAGTATGATGAGAGGAAGTTCTGAGATGTTTAAATTAAAGTGTTACACGTGCCATTTTTCCAGCGCCGAAAGAAGTTACGCGGAATAATTCATCACCTTAGAAAACCATCTTGCATTCGACATGGAGATTTTATAACCAAGTTGCATATTCTGGGTTCATTTACGTCCAGGTGGCCCAGAGGATGCCAGTATAGAAAATTCGACCTTGCAGCAAGTCCCTTCCCAGGCCAGTAATATTAATCTGACACACAAAAAATAAAGGAATGACACGAAAACTGTGGATTTTTAGTAACTTAAAGCATTCGTTTTCATTGTCTATAGAAACGTACTTACTAGGTTACAGCCGACTTAACATTGTTTGAACCTTCAGTTTGGAATCCGTAATGTAGTGATCATAAACCAGTACATATCTGCACGATTGAACGCGATCAGTTTTTACTGCAAAACTTTGTAAGATTAGAGTTAAGATATCAGGCAATGACTATTGTTGGAACCAAAACACATATATATATATACTGAAGTGGACCATCAAAAGTGGGAGATTCGGCTGGATTCAGTTGAGTCTCCTGTCGAAACCGAATTCCAGTGATGAGCCCCGAGAAGGGCGAAATCGATCGTGGGCGGTCCAAGAGTTCCAGGAACATTGTGAGTAGAGTCCAATTGCTCTGTTGCTCACAGTTAAATCAGACGTTATTGTACGAAGTGTCGAATCAACGTAGCACAAATGATGCAGGTGACTAAAGCGGTTGAGCGACCTAGCTATATCAAGTAACACTGAACTTCAAAACCGCACAGTTGGGCTCTTCTCTTACTGTCCTCGGTAGGTCTGTTAGATTCATCTACATACATATAATTACATGTTCGCTTACACAAAGAAGTTATTAACGGTCCCACACAAATAGCAACTAGAAGAACCATTGTTTGCTTCGGTTCACCCATGCCTATCCTCAGTGCTAGACATACATACCTCCAAAGTTGACGTAACTGTCTTCTTTTTGAACTCTACCTCTGGGGAAGGTTGTCATCCGTGTATTGTAAAAAAAAGGCACAGTCAGTGGTTGAAACTGTTTTTAAAATGAAAAAAATCACACTTCGCGGGTTATTTCAAAGTCATCACCGAACAACGCTCGTTTGTTTTTATGAACAACAATCAACATACAGACAAAGTTAGGGGTGACAAAATACCGCGTCGGTAAAGTGAGTGTCACGACGACGCTGTGTATCGACCGGAAACAGCAACCTTAGGGGCTGGTTGTTTTGCTGTCCTAATGAACAGACGTTACAAAGAACACACACATAGGATATTTTGTCATTCGTGTTACTTGAGTACCATATTTTGTGTGCTCCATCCGCTGTTGACGATATCCATCGTGCATTGTATCTCCAAGATGCCCAGCATGTTCACAAACCACTATCCTACCATCCCACTGGACACATATTAGTGGAAGTGAATCTTTTCCAGATAAGCCCCGCCACTGATGCAAAAAGTGCATGTGCGAAAAGTTAAGCCCCGCCAATTTTTGCCAGCTCCAATTTAATGTACGCACACAACCTTGACCAATTTTTGTTGAAAACGATTCCTTATCCGCATCTAGGCTCCTTTTGTGGAAACATTTTCTCCGTTCGGACGTAAAACCTCAAATGAACTTTCTGACGCTTTCAACTCTCGTTCATGTCAAGGGGACGGCAATACGTTTTTTGCAAATGCACGGAGTGATACATCAGCATCGTGTATGCAACAATGGCCACCAAATGACACTCAACTGTTTCTGACAGATGGAGGTGTAGTGCCCGACAGTGTCTTCGAAAGGGAACTTGGCTGGAGCGGTCTAGGATGGAGTTTAGGACAGTAATTCTATTCTTCGCCACGTCTACAAGATGCAGAATAAACGCCAATGCGGCACACACCGATCTTTAGTGGACAGCTACTTGTGTGAGTTCGTTTGGAGGCAAAGGTACCGAAAAACGGACCTTTTCATGCAAATTATTAATGACGTCCTAATTTCACCCTTTTCAATAAAAACTAAAAGTACAAATTTCATATACTCTTTTTCTAATCTTTTTTGGGTGGCGGGGGTTAATTTTTTTGGCGGGGCTTATTTGGAAAAGATCCGTGGAAGTCAACCAGTCCTTCGGGTATACTTCGAAGGACTTCCACCGTAGAAATTTAGCAACTTCTTCACTATAATTGGTGAATATTTCAGCTCCTACTTGTCAGAGGATAACGTCACAAGCCATGGTCAACTGGTCTTGTCAGCTTCCTTGGATTTTCAGACTGCTAGCCCTAATTAATACAGATAGCTTCACTTCACTTATTTTCTTCCTTTTATTTCCTTCATGTCAAGGGCACACTTGTCAGTAGGGCATTAGTATGCAACTACCAGAGGGATGAGCAGGTTGAATGCTAGAATGGGACCATTTGAAGTCATTTTCTTAGGTCTTGAAATCCGCAGTCTAGCTCTAGCTCATTAAGTCCCATCCACTCGGATCAGTCTTGTTCAAATGGACAGCAGCGAAGACCTTCGAAGAGGTAACCGGAATTGGGCGTAACGGTGATTCGATGACTGTCTAAGTTGAAGGTTGTCGCGGTACTGATCAACATAACCTCAGTTCCATTGAGTCAAAAGCTTCACCATCATGCAAACAGAAGGACTTCAGAGCACTTGTGTCACATTATGGCGGTGTGGGCGTACATCCATATGGTTTAGTTCCCAGAGAAACCTAAAAAGGATATTTCAATTAAGCCCGTTCATCCACTTAGTTAATGTCACTCGTCTCCGTTTTGTGGTGGGTATTCCTTAGTGCTGGATATTTATTGGTTTATTTTATTTATGCACAGCATACAACTATTTTACATAACTGTTTTGATCACAAGCATGCTATTCCTTGCTCGTTTCCCATACCAGTTTTTCTATCTATATTATGTCATGATTCGTATAAGACTTCGGCCCATCGAGGTCAAGTGTCCCTACGGTAACTTTCTCAGCGAGAGCATACGTTGTCATCTGCTTCACATCGCCAATCAAACTAAGGTCCCAACCTTACTGTCGCTGCAGCTAACTTGAAGCACCCTGGCCTTCTGAATCACGCTGTGTCATCTACATCGGTCTGTTCACTGTCTAAACACGACGATCCTTCTACAGCTTTATACTTTTGTTGCCACGCCTGATTCTGCAGTCCGAACGCAATAATACGTCGAACTTGTTGTCTAAACGGTCGACATTTGCTGGTCTTAAATCTTGGAGCTATACTATTTCCTATAGTGTCGTGTGCATTTTATTGGATTTTGCTGCCAAAATATTGACTAACTCGTTGATTTCATCTTTGGGAATCGGACTTCAACTGACGAACTGTAAAACAAGCACTGAAAATTGAACATAAATCATCTGTTTGATGTAGTTGCGCTCTGTGCGGCTCCATCTGACGTACATATTTTTATCCAGACGTATGAATACTCCGTTTAACCTTGGCTAGAGCATTCTGTTAGTTCCGGGCCCATACGCTTGCGTAGCTGGGGCGAAACATTTTTTTCTGAATGATTCATTCGCTAGCTCCCGATATATTAATTCATAAAATGCAGTAAATTGTGGATTAAGTGAGTTTTGAGTAGCTAACTTCATCGATAGGTTAGACTGAAGAAAGCTGAGTGATACAACTTCAAGAAGATCCTATGGGAAAAGAACAGTGTGTATAAACCATCTGAGTGCAAGTAAGTGAAACTGATAGAGCTACCTGTGGCGTGGTACCTGAGAGCGATTATTGTGATCAGCTTTTGCATATTCAGTCAGCCGCTTGAACACAAACGAGTAAACAGCTTTTAATCCTAAAAAAGCCAAGTGTACCAAGATACGCCAAGTAAGCTTAGGCAACATGAGGACGGACAAAAAGCTGAATGAGGTAATACCGGTGTTATCATTATCTCACCTTCAGACCGCACAGTTGAGTGCATATCAGAGCAAATACCAGAAGGTAGACAAAACTGCTGACTGAAATGGGCCGACAAGAATCATCTATTTACTTGACATGGCGTACTACTTATAGGAGTCTGGTTAACTTGCAATCGGGTATCTCCGAGAATGCGTAGGCCTAGAGTTGAATCGCGCAAAGTTACAATCAAGATATGCTCCAAACAGAATATATGTGGTTTGAGATGAACGTTGGCTTCCCCATCATTATAAAGCTCAAGAGAAAAGTAGAGAGAGTGAGAAAAGGCCTGGCACTAGCTAACACAAAAGAAACTGTCTTATCACCACTTACAGTTTCGACTTTCCGGGAATGAGGATAAATTTGCTGTCCAATCTATGAGGCCGAATAGCTATCGGTTAATCTGATAAAATGAGTGGGAACTAACTAACAACCTAAAATCCTTCTAGAACTCTTACGATCTGCTGGAATGTACGAATGTCAGAACTTAAACTCTGAACGTTCATCCCCCGAATTGGGCCTAAACGTCATGAGAGCTACCGTAACATTAAAATACATCTGTAGAAGTCCACTTTGACCATCTACTGGAATTTATCTCTTCTCAGTACTACCTTAAAACCTTCCGGTTGACCACAGAATCAACGAAAATTCTTCTTCCTGAACGACTGAATGATTGGAAGATACCGTTAATGGAACAGGCTGAAGCTTCGGTTCTTCTGATGATTGTGCCGGCTTCCGGTGGACTACAGGGATATTTTAATCTCTGATTACGAATAACACTATCTTTTATGAATCTCACTAAAAATAACAGTGCTTCAACTAAGAGTAAGCAGTGAGGGGTTCCACGTTAAGCGGTGAAGATCAGGCTGACCAAACCGGAGGAGGCGCTTAGGGGCCGAAATTAAGCTGGATACATCTCAGCTAAAACCTCGCCCTTCATTGTTAATGAATATATATGTGTATATATATGTATATATATGTACATGTCTTTCAAAATGTCATCTCTTGGTTTAATTACTACCGGCAGCAAAAACGGTTCCAGAGAAAACGACGGTTTCTGTGTGCCTTGAAATGCAGACGAATAACAAACAATCCAATTTCGACTGTCTTTTGGCGCACGGCAGACACGTGGCCCGTAGGCAGCATGCGTGCTGTGATATCAACAGTCTACCCAAGTCTGGGAGGGGAAATCCAGAATCAGGACTGAGGTTTCCAGTCAGAAACTAATACCTCAGTGCCATTTAGACCTAAGAGATAACGCAATGAATCGACAACGCGTCAGCCACAGGCTGTTATACATCTCGTAAATCAGTTTAATTGTGAACACTTTTAAGTTTGTGAGCCATATGTCGCTCTAATGTGTACTATAGTCGAGTTTGCATATCTGCATATCTGAACATAACTGAATTTATTTAGTTCGGTGCACGAGCTGTAGAATCTATAAAACCGAGGGTCTGATTCTGATGAAGTCCAGCGTGAACTATTTTGTAAACCAGCTCTGGTAATCGGCAGCCGATTCTACGGGTGATCTGTGCATATGAGGCCAACAGACAACATAGCTGAGCTGCGGTCATTGCGGGATGACTTGACAGCACAAGAACCACCAGCTCACCAAGCAGCTACAAAGTTAACACAGAGCTTATTTGCGAATAATTGTACAACGTCACATGTGTATGACTGGTACTCAAGTGGGAAATAAACTTAATGGAAACGCGTAACCCAGGCCTCCCTAATGCGCCTCAAGGAAAGTGAAACAGGTAGCGGGTTTTTGAAGGGTTACGGATGGCGTTGGGTTAAAAAAAACAATTTAAGCAACTGCCAGTTTGTGGTCACTTTTGCCGGGTGTCAGGGCAGTTAACCATCGTTTCCAGAGCACAAGCTCCAAACGTTTTCCACGCCAGTATATCTTTTCTCTAAGCAAACAATGCAACACGACATTGGACTTTCATTCACAGCTGTTCAGTAATATAGAAAATAGCACTAGTTAAAAAAACCTCAAAACAGTTTGGCGTATTTTCATCAACAGAGCCAAGGTTCCAGAAGCACCGGTTGGACTTTGTTCGCATGTGGTTCTAGCCTCCAATCATCGGGCTCTGGCTAAATTACTTGTGGTTTGCTCCAAACAGCTGTTTGGTCGCGCGACCGAGTTCAGGGACACTTAAAATACTAGGACTAAGGTGTCAGGACAGTGACTGCCTTCAGTTAACGAGAATTTTGTGCTTCCGGTCAATTGATATCCAGATACTTCTGGCCCGGCCATCATATTAAAAGACAAAATATGAAACAGACGCTCACCTTTTGGGCTGGAGGCGGTGGCAATGATACGAGGGAAACGCCAGATGTTACCCGTACCTACGACGCAGCCCAAGCATGATAATAAGACTCCAATCGAACTGCCAAACGAAGTCAGTTCCGCATGTGAAGTATGCGACTTTTCACGGGCTGTTAGTGATTCGGATATTGTCTTTAAAAAAGACTGAAGGGGGGAAATATAAATGCAAAGTAGGTTTTGATCAAATAAATTTGAAACGTGTTGCGGACGTTTTCTGTGCAGGTACATGCTACACAGAAAATAACTATGAAAAGCTACCATGCTGAAAACCATTGTGAGTAGTATTTAACTTTCGCGGTCCTCAAGACTCGCATATCATATGAAGAGCAACAATTCTACATACGTTAGAAAGACTGATAGTGAAGTGTACATGTGAGCATCTATTCGATAACCTAACTGTATTGAATTCAACTACCGAAGCGTGTTTACCTGGCTAGCAAAACACAACTTGGTAAAGGGGCTAGAAGGAGGCCTCAAAGAATTTGTGAACGTCTGATCCACTTTTCAGGAGAGAAATCCGAATGGCACTCCTTGTGACAAGGTCAGCCGTACCCAAATTCATTCATTGTTTACGCAATACACAAAATACACAATTCACAAAATACATCAAGCACACAGTTATGCCAAGGTCAATCGGAATTTCTACAACCGAGACGAGATACAGGCCAGTTTGGAAAAAATAAACACCACGTTACCAACACATACCGCTCTAGCACTAGCAACGTGACCAGTGTCCTCGAGGTGATGTGCGTTCCAGAAGATTCCAAAACATTCACTTTTTCGCTCAAGAGACTGAGACGAATAGTCTTCGCATACAATATGTCTGCGGCGCAGATCAACATTCAATGGGCGATCAAATCAGTGCAACACAACAGATAGTCTTGGTGAGCACCACTCACTTGAGCTCCACTTTTCGAGATCGATACTACTTCTTTAAATATAAAACACGATTTTTTCTCCTAGATGATTGTGAGAGATAAACAACCTACTGGTAGGATTAATGGAGTTTATATGAAATTGTTGCCTGTTATCAACCTATTGAATTTGGATCAAATGCAGGTGTTAAGTCGGATGCTGCAGGTGGAAAGGTGCAAACACACCTCAAGGACCCAAATTTGGCCATACTCGGGTGCGAATGCCATAAGTTGAGTGCATGGGTATGACGGACAGCCCGCCTTATCAAACAAAACGAAGGGATCGGATAAGAGGAATAAGTCATGGAGAATAATTTCAGTCCCGTCCACTAGCTTATGAAGGCAGGATGTAGTTAGTCCTGAGACTAATCGCCCAATGGCCAACGATCTCTGCACAGCAAAGGACAAAAATTTGCTGGCTGCGGACGGTCCGTCCCGGTACAATATGAGTTGAGGAGGCGTTTTGATATGAACGTTCCAGGTTGTCCACCAGTGGCCCTAAATGGCCACTTAGACAAGTGAACTTAGGGGCGTAGAGATTTGGAACCCTCATCAGAGCCTTGTTCTGAGTGCTCATCTCCATTCCTTTCTTGTGAATATTTGTTCTGTTCCCTAACCCAACTATGCTGTGTCTAGATCCTTAAATGTCCAATCCAGGCAGCTGTCGCTTTTTGCTGTCATTGTTATCTGTTTATCCTTCACCTTTGACACTTTTGTGGGACGTTGCTGTGAGTTAGTCTTTTTGTACTATTCAATTTCTGCTGTATCGCACCAGCGATCGTCCTACTTGGACGACCAGAATCAAAGTTTTGTTTGTATTGACGTTTAGGAATGTATAATGTTATGGCAGCGTAGCATATGGCTTCGGCGTTTTTTGACTGGGCTGGAACCACCTGGGTGCACGCGACGCAGTACTGATAGGAGTCCAGTTAACTTATTTACGAGCACGTCGCTTTGTGTTTTACCTATGTAGGTGTTCGTGCACACACAAATGTATTTCCATATGTAGTTTATGATAGTGTGTACAGTAACATCCAGCGATGAAAAACATGCTCGGAAGACCGAACTCTTCCCGAGCGCAAAATTTGTGTCCTTCAGTATAGCACAGTTCTCAAAGTTAGCCACTAATTTTTGAGAAATTTACGTGTTTTATTTAAATTTCTAAATTCACAGTCCTGAGTTACAGAAGTGTTCCCAGAATTGTAGTGTCCCTGGCATGAAACTGAGGAACAGTTTCAAGGTTATCGAATTAAGGTTCACTTATTTAATCTTACCTACTGCGAACTGCCCCGCGCCGTCCTTCGTAAAATGCATGATGCAATTTTCTCCATAGCATACTACGGATTTGAAATCACTCGTGATGTACCGCACTGATAGACCCCTTGTTCTCATTCACTTAACTTACCATTCAAAAAGGTAACAGGGCTTTTATTCTTCCCAATCGTTTGTGTACGTGGTGGTAGCAATGGTGAAAAAATAATACTGATGGTAGTAAAGATAATGATAATAATGAAACAATAATGGTGATCACACTTTGTATTTCCCTATCGTATTGACTGGCCTTATCGCATTGGAGAGAACCTACTAAGCAAGCCCTGTAAACTGAGAATAGTGAGCTGGTTGAGATCTGGACCAGTGACCATATGCATTTTCGATTATCAGGGTCAAGGTAAAAAAGAAATCAAATGTCGCGCCCTAATCTTCGCATCTGCATGTAAATGCAGCCGGAGTGTGTCGGTTCAGATAAACATCCGTCATAAAGTCCTAGAGCACCGGCCCCATACAGTTCGAAGCTCCTTGACACCTGGTCCGTCTTCATAATTTATCATAAAAATATAACATCACACCAGCGCCGTCTGAACCCATTTACCCAGAAGCTCATGAGTCGGAATGCACAGCAATGAGACACCAGAAAAAAATAACCAGTGTCTGGGATTGTTTTCGGCCTACGCGGAACCATGTCTGATGTCCCCTCTTCTATAGGACGGGATCTTTCATTGTTATAGGAATTCTTATCCCAAATGTTCCCAATGAGAAGTGTCATATTGAGGGGTTTTATTGTAGAATAGAGCTGATTCAACCGATCAGGTCAACTGCTTGAGATTTGTGCTGAATAGCACTACCAAGCCTATGACTGATCCTTAACACGCTGTACTGGTTTGTTGCAAAGATGTCCTGTATTGTGATGGCTATAGATTTTCGGTTCAGAGAATGAAGCGACAGACTCGGTTGATGTTGACATGGGAGAATGCTTCATGACTAAAGTCCCAGGGCACTTCAGTTCCCTTCAGAAATTTTCCAAGTAATTTTGCCTACATTCTACGCTCTGTTTAAATCCGACGAAAATGCGATTAAATTCACTTCCTTTTGGAGAGACCACTCAAAGAAACCAGTCAATGTGGTCTTGCCTGAGAAATGATTTTTACTGATGGGAGTAGAAAGCATCGCAGAGAACTGACTAATCAGAAGTTATGCGTCAAGCCTAAGGCACACAACTGCATCCAAAACAAAGTTTTTGTTAAAAGCACTTAAGGCAAATTGTGAGAACAGTTAGAGGACGCATATGCCCGATAGAGCTCGTGAACCGCTACATCAGCACAACACATTTTTGAAGTTCTAGTATGTACGACTGACGGCCTTCGTTGGCGGACGCATAGGGCTTGGTTACTTCGAATGTTTCAACTTTTGAATTTTCCTAAGTTTCCATTGTCCATCAGACTGTTCATTCGACCTTTATGCTTTTCGTAATGCTAATGGCTGATGATGGCTATTGTTAGTTTTCGTAGTAGATGAATTTAAGAATAGTGCGTTCACACGAGCAGTGGCTGATGATTGCTATTGTTAGTTTTCGTAGCAGATGAATTTAAGAATAGTGCGTTCACACGTTACTGGGCTTTAGACTAAATGTCGTCCATCTTCATGCCATCGAGTGATGAGGATAATCCTACTGTCTGAGATTAGATGGAAAATTCTATCAATGGGTTGCATTTCACCAATGAAGGAATCACATCTTTCACTGGCTTCAATTTCCAACCGTATGCTAAAAAGCAGTTAGCTTCGTTTTTGGCCTGCTTGTCGAGCCTGGTAGCTGGATTGCAAACTTTTCATTCCCAGTCGAGAGGACGTGGATGGGTGGATTCAGCTGTGTCCAGGCGAGTAAATTTCACACGTGAAATCGCACTCCTCAATTGTCATTCCACCTACAGGTCCACAAAGAAGTGCGTATGATGTACTTTTCAAAGATATTGTCAGTTTCCGTGTAGAACACTGTCTCAGTCCTCGAATTAGTGGTTACTGAAGCCATCAACATGAGTGAATGGTTTGAGAGATTTGAATTCAAAAAGTTCAACGTCCTCCATGTGGTTCGGTTCGCACAACAGAATGGTCGCAAGACCCACTTTCTCCCGGAGATGAATTATATAAAAGTGAACTGCAGGCTGTGCTTAGTTGCATTAAGCATTAAGTGTGTGATGCACCGTCTTAGTCTTCCCTAAGAGCAAGCTGGTGGTGCAAGAAACAATTTGGAAACAGTTGGACTAGTAAGTAGGGACTAATCGTGCGGCCGTCGCAATGTACATCCCACACCATGGAGCTTTCTCTTTGAACACAAGAAGAACAAAGATTTCAGTATACCAACTCATTATCAATTTCAGCGTAAACAGCGAACGTAAACCACTGTAGCGTGCATTTGTCCATGTTCTTGCATTGTAATCTTTAAAGGGTTCGGGAAGAAAAGTCGTTGACCGCTATCTTTACGCAAGTTATTTTCATAAAATTAACCTGAGTGCAATTAACACCCCTAAGAGAGGAAGTATGTCGAAGGGTGGGAATAACCCTTCAATCCTATCGAAGAATGTACACAATAATATTGAGTGAGAAGTGGGAATTTGATGGGGGGGTTGGTTAAAGTGTACATCAGAGACACCAATGGTGGCCGGCTTTCGAAAGGCCAAAACCTAACGACTGAGCTGGTTGAAGATGATGGCTGAGAAATATGTGAACGACATCCCTGAACGACTGTAGGTGGCTGAAGAATTTGTACAGTTCGCGTTCATATGATTATCATTTGAACGGTCCTGCACCTATCCTGGCGCAACTGTTCTCGTGAGTTTACACCAAAGGGGTGAAGCGCCAGCCTGGAGTTACGTACTGATTAGAGCTAATCATCAATTGCGTATCCTGATCTAAAACCAGGGATTGTTCATTTCATTGATATGATGAGCGTATTTCGCCGCACTGTTGTTTGCCATTTGCGCACTTTCTCTCGTTCGCGAAAACGCACACATGTGGTCTAACCAACCGGATTCGTTTTCAAACACTGATACATGCAATAAAACAGTTAGAGCTAGTTTATCTCCGTCGTTCGTGTTCAAAACATACGTTTAAATCCGTAATTCATTTTTTACGCAGACGTCGTTATGCATATAACTGAACTCCAAAGGAGGTTGAATGAGCTACTCGTTTTTTGTACTGAAACCAACTTATCAATTGCAAGTGGCTAACGCTTGGCGAAGCTCAGAATGTTGACGGTAGCCTGGGTTAAAATGGTCGTGTTTCAGCAGTCTGCACGACCAGACACGCAGAACTATCTTGATATTTCCAACTAACAATATACGTATGGAGACCATATTCTGTGACCCTGACAGCTGACAAAAACAATTTGGTTTATGAATTGTAAATTTTGACAGAACGGATTTTGAGCTTCCACTATGAGAACAACATGACTGTATCTAGCTATTGGTTCAAATATCCCTAAAGTCCGTGAGATGCCCATTACATGTGTACTTAGCAAGAATTAGACGGCGGTACAGTCATCCTCGACTTTCCACCTTAGACTGAGTTTACTTGCAGGATAAAATCCTAGTCAACTCAACTCGACTCCGCCTCACATAACCATCGGGAGTGGATTTCAGCTCTATTGTGGGCACAAGAGTGACATTCCAACAAGTTAATGCTATCCTCATGAAGGAAACCACTCACAAAGTCACCGATTAATCTTTGAAAGTTTATGACAGGCTTCGCGATTCTTGGGTCTTATCGGGTAGGCTTAGTCTCCGAGTATCCACCAACCTACTTTAACCCAGTCCAATAAATACATTCATTTGCCTACCTGTCTGGTTTTCACGGCAGGCTCACCTGAACCCCAATTCCAGAGGAACATCATGAGAGATGTTCAACTGGAATTAGGGTGTCTATTATGAAAACCAAAGTGATATGCAGATGAGCGTACTTTTCAAATTTCGTGCAATTTGGGTTCAAGTAGAACATAAGGTAGACGGAAACTAGGGGACTGCGCCTGCCTGATAAGACCTGGTCGTGCGTTGAAACATGAGGCAGCCTTTGTGCAGCAAACTCTGTAGAAGAATATTACTACTGAGGGATTCAGTTGGGTTTCAGGTGAATCACGCGTGAAAACCAAACTGGTATACGAATGAGTGTATTTGTTGAGTGTTTTTCTGTTAA
The DNA here is from genome assembly GCA_003604175.2 of Clonorchis sinensis. NCBI lineage: Eukaryota > Metazoa > Platyhelminthes > Trematoda > Opisthorchiida > Opisthorchiidae > Clonorchis > Clonorchis sinensis. Next base: position 5,708,003 of record CM030369.1, on the reverse strand, counting down.
AAAACAGTGTACGAAAAACCCCTTAGCCCATTACGAGTGCACACATATAGTTGTAGCGAAACATCTTGGACAGCGGCATTCTTTTTTCATTAGTTTACAAACCAATTTGGCTTTAAGGGGAGATTCAACTGAATCTCTCGTTTATGGTATTCTTCAGTTGAATTTGCTGCACAAATTCCGTCTCATTGTTCCGTTGGTACGATAATTCAGAAATCACAGTATATTTTCTTGTCGGGACACTACTAATAAGACTGTGACAGATGAAGTAAATGCACGGATCTGCAAGGCTCGGGTCGCGTTTGTTAATTTGAGACACCTATGGCGTCAAAGTGCTGTGTCCCTGAATCTCAAGGGATGTGTGTATCAAGCTACAATGTGGGCTATTTTGTTGTATGGCTGTGAGACTTGGCCTGTTCGAGCAGCGGAACTGAGACGTCTTCAGGTGTTCGACAATCGTTGTCTCAGAACCATAGCTCGTGTGGTGTCGGCGAATCCGTAACGAGGCAGTTAGAAAACCAGAGGTGATAATATCTAATAAAAGACCATGTTAACGCTCCCACTAATTTGTGGGGGCAATTTTTTATTCGTGTCAGAATAAAAGAAAACCTTGTGCACGAGTTTCGCATCGTGTTGTTGGAAGGTGACGTAAATTCGTGATGGCATTAAGAGTAATCTTTGCTGGGAGCTCGTGGGTGGTCTTCCAAAACATATCAATTTCGAGAATCTCACGAGATCGGAATGAAGTTGTTTTCTTACCGTGGCGATCTCAATCGATGTCAGTGGCGTTCTTGTTGTCAGTTTCTATCCAGATTGCCTGAATGAGTGTTTGGAAGTGTAGGCACCTAGGAATGATTGTAGTAAGCTAGCACTAAGTCCCTTACCCGTCCATCTTTATTCTTTTCTTCAAAATAAGGCTTTCAAATAAATCATGGTTGTACGGCAGCGAAGCATCGGTGTTCAACACTGATGTCATGCTGTCGATGATGATGCCTTCAGCAACCTGATATTCATTGTTCTCCTGGGGATATTGGGTGAGATATTAACGAATTCACACCTGAGTCAAGGACATACGACGGAAATGCGACAAATAAAGGAGGCGTGGTTATTTTTACCAGAATTTCTACGAAACAGTTGTGGGCTCACGACTGTGGGCCAAAATAAAAGACCGAATCTTACTAGGCGGTCTGCTGCTGATCAGATTACTGATGGGGTATTGACATTACCAGGTAATCTAAACTTAGAAACCTGCCACCACGTTGAATGCTGGCAGAGCAATGTGGTGCAACGGAAACGGCATTTATTAAATCCTGAGTAAAAAGCCAAGATACACGAAATACTATCATGTTTGTCTACTTGAGTACCAAGTTGTACGCAACTGGCAAAGTAGACTCATTTGAAAATTAAGTCGGTGTTTGCGCAAAAAGCTGAAATTCTCTTTTATAACCAGTTAGGCAATAATATCAGGCAAAACTTGGTTTTAAATCCAGGTCACACAGCTGTGTTTAGTTCAATATCCCAAATAAATTGTTTATGATACGTCTCAGTTCTCTTAAAGTTTCAAAAACACCTGTATCGGTAGAACGGACTGACTTCCTTTGGCATACAACCTTAGAGCACAAGCACAGCTGAATTCAAATGGTCGGAGGTCAAACCGTGACTGAGGAACGTTAGCCACCAAACACTTCAGGGTATCGTCAAACTTTTTGACTTAGGGTAAAGAAGCTTTCCGTTCCCAAGACAGCCCGTCAAGAATAAGGTACCAACATTTTTTAACAGCATCAAACTAAAAACATCTGAGCACCGTCAGTAGGAACAGTAGCCTGGGATGAAGTACATGTGGCTGAGGTGATATCAGTGGCGTACAAATTAGCAGCTCTCATCCTGATTACCTAGAAGCATCAGAAGTACGACCGAATGGCTCTGCTCTAGTTCATTCCTTGTTTCTATTTTCATACAGGTTTCTTAAAACAAGCTATTGTTGCGAGACAAAAAGCAGTCAGTTTTTAACCGCAAGCAGGAACACGGAGGAATTTGTAACACATAACCCCACCATCTCAAACTAGTAAGTTTTCTCTACTGCTTAACGAGTCGGATTCGTTACCAAGCCTCAGAATCAAAGAGCTTCCAGTTACCTTGTAAACACGGCCCATTAGCTTCAGTGAAATTCGCTTCTGATGCAAGTTGGTGGACGCTACTCACATCTTGATTCTCTACTCATTAACTTCATCTGTTACAGTACGCTCACATTTTAAGCAGCTGCCAAGGTAAATAAAACTATCAGGGAACAAAAACTCTGCATTCTTAAGTTTCAGAGAAGCGCAGGAGGATGAGAAATCTTGCAGTGAGATTCGTTTTCCCTACTGCTTAACGAGTCGGATTCGTTAACAAGCCTCACAATCAAAGAGCTTCCAGTTACCTTGTAAACACGGCCCATTAGCTTCAGTGAAATTCGCTTCTGATGCAAGTTGGTGGACGCTACCCACATCTTGATTCTCTACTCATTAACTTCATCTGTTACAGTACACTCACATTTTAAGCAGCTGCCAAGGGAAATGAAACTATCAGCGAACAAAAACTCTACATTCTTAAGTTTCAGAGAGAAGTACAGGAGGATGAGAAATCTTGCAGTGAGATTTTGTATTTTCAGTCTGCAAATCACAATCCGAAACACGGTATCACCACCGATATTCTTTTTGAACTAGTTCGCGCGAACAAGTAATTGTCCACATAATTCGAATCTACTAAATTCTGTTCAGTTGAGACGATATGAGTAGTGCATTACGTATATACGTATCACGATACCTCGAATATCCTAGCAACTGAAACATGAGGCGGCCTGGTGTAGCACATTCAGTTGCCTGGAAGCATCACAAACGAGAGATTCAGCTGGGTTCCAAGTGAGTCTCTCGAAAACCAAATTGATTTGAAAATGAGTGTATTCATCGAAATGTCTCGTTTGTTTATCAGAAGGGTAACATTGTAGTCAATGAAAAAATCCCTCGTTCAGCTGTAACGTACTTTCGGCGCATAGCTACCAAGTCATGCAAATGAAGCACGAGGGCTGAAATCTACCAGGTAACTCAAGCCTAGACAAGAATAGTCAAGAGGCCAAGGTTGGGCTCGGACCCCGGATTTTCCAGCCAGGAGTTCGCGCCTTAACCATTCAGTTATCTCCGGCTCTACACAGAGTGGTCCTTTAGTTTGCTACTTGAGCAGTGAAATACTTTTTGTAGGGACAACTATGTGCCGGTTTTGCGAAATTTTCTGTCAGGTAGGTGAGCGAAATGCTAAGCCCGTCCACAAGAAAAAAAGCAATCTCCTCAACTATTTCCCAGCGGTGACAATCATTCGCAGAAATCCGGAAATCTGAAAAATATTTGACATAGTAATCGATTTACGCCTAGCTATGAAGAGTTGAGAATTATGAAAGCCAAGCCATCATTGGAGACAGTAGCATCACTGTTGATGCTGATGTCCTACTACTGTACAGTCCCAAAGTTTATCTAATTGTGTTGAAATCCTTAGAGTGAAAAGAAGACAAAATAGTGTGTGAGGGAGGAGATCTAGTGCTGGTCTATCGCATGAGGTGCCTACACCTCCAGGTGCTCAATCAGACAATCTGAAAACAAACTGAAAACATGAAACCACTGACATCCACTAGCCGCCATTTCTTGCAATGCCTCCAACCGAGCGCAGCGGGTCATGGGGATCACATCCTGCAAAACAGACCACGCCAAAAACGCACAAACTCCCAAATTTCTTTTACATCTTTCTGCCAAGACATACTTTGTTGACCTCACGGTTTGCGCTGTCTTAAAGTAGGCCCGGAGAACAACTCTCATCTCAGTAGACGGTATTTTGGCAGGTGTACCACATGACCAAGCCACCGCGACTGAAGTTGCTGCTTCACAACCAAATACCCATTTTCAAATTACCTTGTTACGAATTCATTGATGCCATCCGACAACAGCGATGCTTACGAGGCATCGGTGGGCAAAAACCTCAAGACACCTGGCATCATCTGTCCCCAGAGGCCGTAATTCACAGCCATACGACAATACAGCCTTTACTGGAGCCTAGTACACGCGATCCCTGAGACCCAGTCATATGTCTTTTTGACGCTCCGAGTGACTTGATTTGGGCCCCTGAGTTTCGTGCACTGAATTCATCAGACCAAATTTCGTCAGAGCTGATACAACTACCGAGGTATGTAAAGTTCTCCACAACTTCCAAGGACTCTCCTTGAATAGTAGGAGTATGTTCAAAGATTGCGCGTTTTGAAACACGGCTTTGCACTTTAAAGATGCAAGACGCATGCCGGCATGTGAAATGAGGGTGGTCAGTCTATTCAACAGGACTTGTGCTTCCCCTTGTTCTTCAAAGATGAAGGTGATATGGTGTGCCTATTCCAGATCGACAAATTTCTCATCAGTGACTATTTGAACACGGGAGTTTTGCAGTCTCTGTCAGATCGAAATCCCGCTTGATTCTCACGAGTCACTGTTTCGCGTGCCACCGTAAGATGACGAAGAATCAGTGACGTCAGGAGTCAAACTAGCATCCGTATGATATTTACATTCACCTCTAGTGCTCATTTTGAAAATAGGCACTTTTATCGACTCGTCCAAGTGGTCTGAAACGGTCCATTTCCCCCAGATAGACTCAAATACGCTACGCAGGCACTGACTGAATAAGTCGCCGCCAGCCCTAAGCAGAGCAGATGGAGGTCAGTAGAACCGGAGAACGATGGCGCTGAAGCACAAATAAACACTCGGATGGAAATCGATGGATATTCACCTTTCTGTTGAAAGCTGGCAACGGGGATTGACGGTAGCAGGTGGCCAGCTGACTTGTTGTTCGAAGTACTGCCCCAACGGTCCAAATGTGCATTGCCGGGTATCACAGACCGATTTTAGTCCCCGATAGTTTCGCTGACAACAGGCTTCTGAGGATCAGTCAATCGAATCAAGTGGAATAGACTGCAGACTTTTCCAACACATTTTGCACTCTCCATTCTTCTGGCCTTTCCGGTCTACCAAGCTACTTCGTCTGCACGGACATCCGATTTCACCTGGCATTGGATGATTCCAGGCTGTCGGGTCAACAACTGTCGCCTCCCTGTATAGGGACTTAACTGAGCAATGGTTAATGACACTAGTATAGATGGCTCAGTCGCGCTCATGCACCAAAGCTGTCGCTTGCAGCGCGTAGCTACCCAGCTCCAAAGCTAACTGAACATGCCACCACCTCGAATGCTCTGCTTCTTCTCCCACGCTCACGTTCTTCCACTTTCCGGTAATCGGAACTAGTAGCTGAAACCAATTTACCCATGGTCCATAGCTGATAGATTGAAGCTGAATAGGAAGCCGTAATCGGGCGTCCAACATATCCATGGTCTAATTTGTGGGTTTTGCTGGATAGGTATTTTGTTCATATTCACACCACTCTCGTTTGAACGGTCGTCCTCCTGTTCTGGTGTAGTTATTACAGTGAGTCCACACCAAAAAGAAGCACTGGACTCGAGTTTTGCTCTTGTTAGAGCTCACCACTAGCGCACATCCAAGGACCGTGCCGGCATTTGAAGTCCGAACATCTGACACGCGTGGCGAGCGCGCAACCACTACTCCACCGACGCACGTTGGACACGTGTGAATTTTCACGTATGAACAGGCGAGCGTGTTCACGCTTGAGCGATGTGATTGGTGCGCCCGACTGGGAAGCCCTAACTGGCAAGCCCTGACTGGCGTGTCAATCGATCATCACAACCAGGACAGTTACTGGGTCGCCGTTCTATCGGTCGGGCACATCAATCACATCGCTCAGGCGTGAACACGTTCGCCTGTTCAGACTCCTCCAAGCTTCATGGTGCCAAGCAAGTCTAATCATTCCGTAAGGTTATTGTAATTAAATCTTGCTCTGGCATAAATTACGTTTCCAAACTGGTTGTAGAGAAGGTTTACTTAGCGGTAAATGTGCATATATTATGCGGATAACACAAGCATGGAAAACCAGTTTCAATCACCGACTGTGCATAGATGCCTATCAAGATAATGTCAGTCCTTCTGTTCTATGAGCATGTTCAACTAAAATGGTGTGGTGTTTGCCCAATCCGCTAACATTTATCTGTACTACTTTGGTGCACATAAAGTTCTTAAGGTGATGATAAATTCGAAGGCTACTAATCAAATAAAGGCCAAATAGCTGATCAATTTGACCACTGGAAAAGTCAGAATTACCTGCTCTGATTAATGGGACTCTCCCATGAAAATAAGCTTTTCTGTCTCCAGGAGCACTACATTCTCCCTGCTAATGCTGCGAGCAGCATATTCCAGAAGAGATTAAAAAGAGAGTGAGTGGTGTAAAGTATAAACAGATAAAGTGAATACCTTAGAAGTTGAATCTTTCTCTTAAGGTTTATACGTTTGTTGAACAGAACCATGGATTTGGTTGACATCTAGGAATAGAAACTTCCTCCCAGAAAGAAGCAATATACTCAGGTTTTTTAGGTGATCTTGTCTTTGCCTTATGACAGTAAATACATTTACGAAAAGTTATACTCTCTCATAAACTACAAACTTCAAGAGCATACAGTCCAATTGATGAAGCACAGAATCCTACCAAGGAATGATACATAATACAAAAGCCATAGCGAAAGATAAACCGAATCCACCGTCGGTCTTTCAAAGACAACAGTAAGCTCTCCGAAGAGAGCACAATTTTCTGCTAATGATTGGGATACACCCTCTAGGAAGCTGAATCAAACCGTGATCTGCTGGGAGTGCCACTGTCGACTCTTCTAAAGCCTTGCTTTACAATTCATACACCCAAGTACTACTAGTGGTGGTCACGGAGTTGGAGGAACTAAATAAAAACTACGAAAGCATAATAATCATTCAGCTGTAACGCCCTTCCAATGCCTAGCTGCCAAGCTACCCGAATCAGCTGAGTTACTACCGGGTTGCCAAAGCCTAGACAGGGTTCGAAGCATGGACGCTACAATCAGTAAGTTTGCAACCTTAACCACTGAAACTATCTCAATGTAAGGAACGATGGCGGAAGGAAGTTGAAGGAATTAACAGACGGCTGTGAGACTCTTACGTAAGATCTCTTTGTGGCAGAGTTTATAATTGGATCAACTCTACTATTTTAGCAAATAATGCCCCTGTGGATTAAAGTTACACTCTGCTTCCAACCAAACTGAATCAGATCGGGATTCATTCCCAGGTGGAGGTGATCGATACATTACGACCAGTATCTGTGCCACTGACCATCTTAGAAAGAACGTGAACTGCGTCCTGTGTCGATAATTTTAGTTCAACATGTGGATTTTAAAACCTGCTTGTGCATGAAGCATTCTAGACTCCCTCACGAATTTGGTCCGGTTAGCCAAGTTGAAACGATAGCACTATCTAACCGACACTAAAGCTTGCGCAGTGATTGTGGTAGATTTTTAAACGATACGACTAAGTTGTCCTGTATCCTGAATAATTGTTCAAACCTACAAAGATTACGGAAATTCAGCAGTTCCACTAGGAATTGCTGAAAGAGTTACTTACGACATCGTCATTCTCGTGTTGTCGACCCATCAGGGTCGCTCCACGAAATTCACCAGCTTCGGCTTTCCCATTGAGTTCCGAAAGTATGGTTTCCTTGGAAATGATGAGGTTGCTGTCGCTCAGTTCACACATGTTCCGGTGTCAGAAGCAATCTGATGTGATCGCCAATTGCCGCCAGTCCACATGTCCCGAAGTACATATATTCAGAAGGTCAGCTGTCTATTGGTCACGCGCGTTTGCTGTCTGTCTGTCTAGCACGTAGGTGTGGATACGCCAAACCAGTCTGTTGCCCGTTATGCAATCAAGAACAAATCAGACGACGGCATTGAACCGATTGAAAGGAAAAGCCACCTGTTTCAGAAAGGTTCGCTAAACAATCGGTTTTTTCTGTCGAACCTTTCTGGAACGATGACTACTCGATCGCGTCCCAACTTTTTCCAAATAATTGGAAAGCCAACCACTTCATTTTAGGCACAGTATTTTAATGACTTTATGCGCAAACGCAAGCATACCGCAAATAACAAGCTACAAATGGCGAAGGTCGAAATTAGGCTAGCGGCCAAATCCTCTGAAAGTGACCCAGAGAAACCTATGCTTGCTCTTATTAACAGAAGAACTGGCGGAGGACCCAAGGATTGAGGTTAATTAATCAGGAAATCCGGTCGTGCCTTGTGTAATTGTGAAATGTGGGGGGAACCTCTTGTGTAAATGATTTTATGTAATTAATTTGCATGGCTTAGTGTAAGTACATGTGAATTCCGATCGTATTTGTCCCGGTTTTCTTTCACCTGCTCATTGACAAAATAATTAACGCTTTTGGACGTGGCGGAAGAACCTAAGAGAGAGGAGCTCGGGTGTTGTTTGTGCGAACTGCTATTCAGGATAGGGGGCCCCGTAACCGTCACGCGATTGGAGACATTGCAATAAATGGTGACCAATGGATGTCAGTGGCGTTCATGTCGTCAGTTGATTGAGCACTTGGACGTACTCTTTCCCACACCCACTCATTTTCGTTTTTACATTTTAGGGCTTTAAGTATAATTATTCAGCAGACTTCGTAGCTGTACGGCAGTGAACCATTATTGTTAACACCGACGTTGCCGTCTCGGATTATGGTAATGATCTGAATATTCAGAGAACTTTCCGCCTTTCATTCAATGTGTAAAGGAAACGAACGCCACCCTCCATGAAAGTATGCAACTATATGGCGAACAATCTAGCGATGAGAATTCGTGGACGCAGGCCCATGCGTGTGAAGTGCGCACTGTGATTTCACCTCACGTGTTGAGTACTGGCGAAATCTACCTACGTTGTGAACGAACCATTCGGCATACTGTCATAGCCTGCCTGAAACGCAGACCGGTGACGTAATTTCTATGCTATTCATCACGAGGAGACAGGGTAAGAAAGGTAGCTCTTCAGCTCACTTCTCGGTCTGATGCTCCCAAACTAGCCTTTTCAGCTGGAGAAAGATCAAGAGCGCACAAAGTATAGTAAACACCAAAAACCGATTCAGAAAAACATGTGCAGTTCGGCGTATTTAAACTACATGCGGCGACAACATTTGGGAAATCCGGGCACCTTCTGGACGTTCTATTGACAGTCGGAATTCAGCGGATACCGAATAATAAGTGGCTGTTGAGTCCACACTTTCGGTCAATCAAAGTTCGCTTTGATGCTGGACCGGTAAACTGCCTGATCTTATGGCCAGTCACCTTCGGGTTGGGCTTCTTGGACGCAGCAGCTCCTAACTGTCAGAGGTAGAGCGGCATCGGTACAGAATTCCTCCTTAAAGTTCGTTGATGTTGATTCGAAATCGGGGATCCATATGCAGTGGCCTCTCCGCATCGCAGTCGTAATGCATGCTCGCAATGGGCTTCTGACGAAGCAGCCGATAAATTTTCCACAGTGGTTCCAAACAAAAGTGTCCCGAAGCATCTCTAAACTCAACTCATTCTGTCTGGGGGACAGATCTGCCCATTTGCCGGCCATATATTGTTTGTGTTTCCCATGCTCCTGGATAGGTCAACTTAAATCACGCACAGCATTTTTCCGTGCTAATAAATGATTTGTTCTGGAACCCACTTGGAGCGCCTACCGCTGTAGTAGCGAACCTATACAGGCCTTCGCTGAAGCAGCGTGCGGTCGCGCCTTCATACAGGTCGAACTGCCGCGGTGAGTCAGCTGCCTTTTGTGCAGCTGGATAGTGTCATGCAGTGTTCGAAGCCTCCTACGGAGCAGTGCCTCCGCTGGTAACACTTCATAAAGCGAATTTAGGTTTTGGCGTCACTCGATATGCCAGAAGGAAACTGTAAAATCTCATCTGTCGGCCTCTTCCCTTTGGACTTCCGAAGTGCGTCACACCGGTTGAAGAAGGCGCATTGGCTTTCTGGCTGCTGTTGGGGAATACATTCAATTACGATAGTTCGAAGCATCTGATGCCACAACGACTTTCAGTTGGATGATCGTAGTGCGTGAGAAGCAAATCGGAGCTCATCATGGATTTGACGGAGCCAAATGCACTTTGGCATTATTCTGACCATACCCACCTGTAATGCTTGGTGATTAACTGGTTCAGTGAGCCTCGAAGGCGGTCGATGGCAGACAGAAACCGACTATAGTGACTGGCGATAAGGTGGAAGGATTTGAACGATGTCACATTTATAGTTACTGGCATGCATTTGACGGTACCCTGGTCTGGTTGGCGGTCATGTTTGTCAGTGATGGACCTGAGATACTCTATCAACTGTATAAATAATGTACATTTTTCTCCGCGCAAACGGCGCACTTAATTAAGGCGCTGTTACGATTCCTCGAGGTTGCAGCCCAAGATGATGAGATCGTCCGAATAGGCGACAGCACCGGGGACATCCTTCAGTATCGTATTGAAGCTCTGTTGAAATATGGCTGGCGCTGTCCTGACCCCAAACAGCAGTCGAGTATGCCAAGAAAGACCGCGGTGCGTATTGGTGCAAAAAAAGAGATCGGGATTCCCCATCGACTTCAACACAAAGGTAAGCATCGCCAAAACAGTCTACGAGAAAAGCGAGCCCACAATCAGTTTGTGAGCAGTTTAAATGGAAGAGTAAAAAAGAACCGGTGGGCGTCTCGCGCAATAATGAAACCTCTCAAGAAGTCTACAAAAACACGTATGGTCCCGATAGCCTTATTCAACACCGCGATCGATTCGAACCATGCTGAGTAGTGGGTCGCTTGGTGAAAAACAACCATCTGTAGACGGGCCAGATCAAACTAGAGATATGGCCTCAGGTAGAATGTGGATTGGGTCATCGAGCCATTAGAGGTTATGCAGCAATCAAACCCCGAACAATTTCAGCATAAGCCCAGAAACATTGCGAGATCAATGTTTATTCTGTTTCACATGACGCTGGCCAATACGTTTCCATATTCGTTCAATGAACAGCGTGATGTTGGAGCCCGTATCGAGCTGCGAACGAAACAGGGATCTGTTGACACAAAAGGTCACAGACTTCCCTTAGCAAACGAAATCAAATTCGAATGTCAAATTCACCCTGCTGGACCGATGTTTATGAGCTACATGGTGCTGTGCTTGCAGCTGTGGCGAATGAGATCGGCAAAAGTCTTGTCTGTGGCCGCACTCACTGCACCTGGAACATCTATGACGCCAGATACGCAAATAGCAAGTGAAGGGCCACCCACCGCAATGACACAAACTTGTGGGAGGCTTGCTATGTTTCAACTGGGCTTGTTCTCGTACTTCCTTGGGACGTAGGAGTTGGTGGCATGGACACTGATGCTTGAGGTGGCAGGAGATCGTAGACGAACATAACCGTATCATGCTTCAGGTTGATGTGTCGACATTCGGCAGTGAAGCTCTGCATCCTATTGAATTCTGTGAAGCAGCCGGGTTCTGTTGTCTGTATCCTGGGACGACTGAAAACCAGATACACAATGGAACATTTGAACTGGTTGTCCTGCATTGAGCTGAACTTGAAGCGCTCCAATTGCCGATTGACAACAAAGGCAACTATGTTGAAATCGTCGTCATTAGCTTTCTTGACCAGGTTGAGGCGTTAGCAACGGATGCACCACAGTAATGGTTGTTCACCGAATGTCTGCAATGGTGTTCTGACCCATTCATCAAAGCCTAGGTCGCGGGAGAGCTTGCGGAGACTGAAGTTTGTATACAGTTCACGCTCCGGTGCACCGAGTTTTCACAACAATAATCTGGCTCTCCACCAGTTATTGGAAAATCAGTTTTGAACATGAGTTTGTACGCCTCGAACCAGGAGTCAAAAGTGTGACCAGAAAGCGGTTGAATTTGAGCTCCCTAATTGAGGCCGCGACTCCACAAACTGAAGAAACGCGGGACCCACTCATAATGGCTGCTGGTGTATGGACATGCAGTCTCTGAGTCAGCGATTCAATGAGCTTCATTCTTGCTTCTTCAAACACGCTGGTCACATCTGGCTAGCAACTAATCTCAGAAACACACCAATCTGAAGACATGATAGAGGATTCGAAAAAGGTTCTACCTGGCCCATATGCAATTGATTGTATAATCCTTCAAAGAGATCGCCGATGACACCCGAAACATCGGACCATAACATCTTGTTCCACTGCGCTGTTTGCAACCTTCATCTTTTTTATTGCATTATTAGAGTGTATCCCCAAAACCAGTTCTTTGTTCCAAGCATGAGCCAAACTGCTCTGAAACATCAGTGTTCAACAATAACGGTGCCGACATTGAGATGGAGATGAGTGTGTATAACCGATTGATTCACGACATTCATGCTACTGTCCGCAACAAATGTTGTCCAACAGACAGACAGAAACATGGATTGCCTATTGTCGGAAATTATATTGAAACCCGCTAGACAGTGAACAGACAAAGAGCATGTGGTTACAGCCTGAAAAAGTAATTTTATGATCATGGAATTTGTAAGTGTCGTGGTTATCATAGCTAACTGGCTCTGCTTTCAAGTAAACGCTAACTTGTACACGTCTTTCATTCGTACTGTGTCTTGTGACAGAACTAAATGTACAGATATTTTGCTGATCACTTGACGAGCTCCTGGATGCTTTCTGAACCATGGTTATCTACTGGTAAGCGCGACTTTATCGCTTTCTTTCCGCTGGGCTTTCCACCGGGTAGGGTAGGAGTAGATTACAAATCACTCTGGATTATGCAGCCGAAACAAACCTTTAGCAACGAACGAGTAAGCTAGTACGGTAAGACTTCATCAAATCGGTCGATACTGTCGGGATAATTTTAAACAGTACCAAACATGGAAGCCTGCTGTTCTTCATCTATATGGTAAAAGGTCGCTCAAAATCTGACGCGGTGAGGAACTATCAAATATCCGCTTTTCATGGGTTACACCTACAGTAAGGTCGCTCGATTGCCGTCTTCATAAAAACTTTATAGATGAAGGTGGTGCTTTTTATCGGACAATTATTTTAGTAAATTTAAAATTGAATCATACTGAGCATATATTATTAAGCACACTGGATTTCGTCCAGAAATCCCATAATACCATGCGAAACAGTCAGGGAGAACAAGAAGCAAACAAACTGGATTCCGTACATGCGTCCCACACAGCAACCACACAAAGTTGTTTAAACATCAGACTTGATAACTTCACTTTTCTGAGGGTGCTAAAAATACGAAGGTGGAAAATGTGAACATATCTGAAACTAATAGCACGTCCTCAAGAGTACGGAAACGGAATTTCCGTTTGGGATTACACAACGGGTACAATGACCAACACTACGATTCCATCTACTGCAATCAACAGAGTGCTTAAAACATCACTCTAGCGAAAAACGTGTTGCGTTCGAAGGGTACTTCCAAAAAGAGGTCCAGAAGCACGAAGAGAAGAATACGCCAACGGAATCAGCAATGTTTGCTCACTGATCCCGACGTCATCGAATCCGACCAATTGGAGCGTTAGGCCTACACTCCCTAGCACTCCTAGCTAAACTACTATTTGAGGGCTTACCAATAAGCCTAACAACTTCCTACTTCACGAAAATAGACTAACGAAGCAGGTATCCAGTTCGTTGGGTCAGACGTACCCACCCACCCAACCGCTCACCGACAGTGTCTTCTAACATGGTGATGAAACTTTGCAAGCCAGTTGCCAAGCTTGTCGAGGAGATAAACTGTCACGTTGTCAACAGTCACTTAAACCACCTGAGGTATCAATATTTAGACACATTATCGATTCCCAGTTTGACCACTCATTCCCTCAGGTGTCCCAGTCACACCCATACCTACAATTGGGTTACATAAAAGAGGCCCGTGCTAGTGAACCCCTGTTAGTAGTACACTGACAGCCGGAATTATCTCGAGCATTTAGCAGCCAGAGGCTTTACAAAGCCTGTGACAAAAATGATAGCGTTCCACTCATAAACCCAATGAAAGGTCTGGAATATTGTTCCAATCTGGATTGGGTTAGATGGGTTGAATACATAACTACCATCACCATCGTGTGGACCTTACCAGAGAGCACAGGAAGCATAGCAGAACCCAGACTTTTCATGAGACTCTCCAATCTCTTCTATCAGGTCATACTCTATCTACCTCTTATTTTGCATCACTCTAAATCTGAGAAACAGTACTGTTCTCGGCGGGTGACAAACCACTGTGTGCCACATGACCGAGACACGATCAATTGGTTAAATACAAGGTTGGATGGCTGAAGAAGTTTCCAAAAGCAGTGGTCGAAGAGAACGAGACTTTCCAGAGGACAGTCGCCACAAAAGCGAACGCTTCTTTGAGGGAACGTATTAGAAACGGTTTCACTATGAACCACCATCCTGAGATTACATGCTGCACAAAAAATTGAAGATCATGTAAGGTAGCCTGGTTATGCTACGCAATAGCGAAGCACGTATCTTTATTTCTACCAACGGAGATAAAATCACGACTGTTGCGTGACCAGGCAACTAACGGCTACTGAACCAGAACTAATTTCCATTGAGCTGACCTCTGTAGTATTTTCAACTAGTAACATATATGTGCGTCAGTTGGTTTCAGCAGGATGCTTCTGAACAAAGAGGTCAGCTCAAATTAGTTCTAGTTCAGTAGCCGTTAGCGGGTTTCAATATAATTTCCGATAATAGGCAATCCATGTTTCTGTCTGTCTGTTGGACAACATTTGTTGCGGACAGTAGCATGAATGTCGTGAATCAATCGGTTATACACACTCATCTCCATCTCAATGTCGGCACCGTTATTGTTGAACACTGATGTTTCAGAGCAGTTTGGCTCATGCTTGGAACAAAGAACTGGTTTTGGGGATACACTCTAATAATGCAATAAAAAAGATGAAGGTTGCAAACAGCGCAGTGGAACAAGATGTTATGGTCCGATGTTTCGGGTGTCATCGGCGATCTCTTTGAAGGATTATACAATCAATTGCATATGGGCCAGGTAGAACCTTTTTCGAATCCTCTATCATGTCTTCAGATTGGTGTGTTTCTGAGATTAGTTGCTAGCCAGATGTGACCAGCGTGTTTGAAGAAGCAAGAATGAAGCTCATTGAATCGCTGACTCAGAGACTGCATGTCCATACACCAGCAGCCATTATGAGTGGGTCCCGCGTTTCTTCAGTTTGTGGAGTCGCGGCCTCAATTAGGGAGCTCAAATTCAACCGCTTTCTGGTCACACTTTTGACTCCTGGTTCGAGGCGTACAAACTCATGTTCAAAACTGATTTTCCAATAACTGGTGGAGAGCCAGATTATTGTTGTGAAAACTCGGTGCACCGGAGCGTGAACTGTATACAAACTTCAGTCTCCGCAAGCTCTCCCGCGACCTAGGCTTTGATGAATGGGTCAGAACACCATTGCAGACATTCGGTGAACAACCATTACTGTGGTGCATCCGTTGCTAACGCCTCAACCTGGTCAAGAAAGCTAATGACGACGATTTCAACATAGTTGCCTTTGTTGTCAATCGGCAATTGGAGCGCTTCAAGTTCAGCTCAATGCAGGACAACCAGTTCAAATGTTCCATTGTGTATCTGGTTTTCAGTCGTCCCAGGATACAGACAACAGAACCCGGCTGCTTCACAGAATTCAATAGGATGCAGAGCTTCACTGCCGAATGTCGACACATCAACCTGAAGCATGATACGGTTATGTTCGTCTACGATCTCCTGCCACCTCAAGCATCAGTGTCCATGCCACCAACTCCTACGTCCCAAGGAAGTACGAGAACAAGCCCAGTTGAAACATAGCAAGCCTCCCACAAGTTTGTGTCATTGCGGTGGGTGGCCCTTCACTTGCTATTTGCGTATCTGGCGTCATAGATGTTCCAGGTGCAGTGAGTGCGGCCACAGACAAGACTTTTGCCGATCTCATTCGCCACAGCTGCAAGCACAGCACCATGTAGCTCATAAACAACGATCCAGCAGGGTGAATTTGACATTCGAATTTGATTTCGTTTGCTAAGGGAAGTCTGTGACCTTTTGTGTCAACAGTTGCCTGTTTCGTTCGCAGCTCGATACGGGCTCCAACATCACGCTGTTCATTGAACGAATATGGAAACGTATTGGCCAGCGTCATGTGAAACAGAATAAACATTGATCTCGCAATGTTTCTGGGCTTATGCTGAAATTGTTGGGGTTTTGACTGCTGCATAATCTTTAAACGCTCGACGACACAACCCGCATTTTACCAGTGGTAATGCCTGAAGCTTAATCTGATAGGGCTGGATTTGTTCGACTTAGGTGATATTCACCTAGGTCTCTCACTAGTCTATTTAATTCATACAACCACTTTAAGTTTGGTGCTTTTGTCGATGTGACACCTTCTACTACAGACAAACATGAACACAAGTTGTTGATATCAAGATAAATATGTACGTGTTTATGTGGGCTTACGTTTTTTCGTGGACTACTTCCTTTAAAACAAGTTGACTACCGCTGAAATATTGGGATTCGCTTTAGAGCATTTTCCTCACTATCTGGAATGTTGAATTTTTACGTGCCACGAATCCGTAGGGGATTCAAACCTGCTACTTCCTGAAGAGGATGGTGTCTGTTTCTTTAAGCCGCAATCCAGTAAACTGCATTGCACTGCGAGAAGATATAATGGCAGTCCTTTCTAGCAGCACAGGCTCGCCTTACGTTCTCTGCAGCTGACCGTTGCAATTTGGCCTTCTACTGAATCTCACTCTCCTTCATTCCCTACGAATAAACAACCCAGAGCACGGAAAACTTCAAGCCCAGGTTTGGCTTATTCATTTTGTAAAAAAATATGAGCTGCGAAATATCTACATTAGCTCTAACTACTTAGAAAATATCAGCCAATATCGATCCATGTGAACAACTCTTTGAATATCACAGCCAACGCGGAATCATCTTCTTCTCTGCACTGTCGTTAAATGACTAGCTGACAATCAAGTTAATCGTAGTACCGATGAGATTTATTTGCCAGACGGCACACTATTCGTTCCATGAAGCATCCATATTCTACACTGTTCGAAATTGTAACCACTTCATAATGCAATATCCCCCATTCTTCAGTCTGACTTTTTGCTCTCAAGAAATGTTAGGGAATTATCGTCACTATTACCTATATCATTTTTCCTGATTACTGCTACCACTACTCACTATTCTTTTTATTATCACCAACCACTTGTTGACAATAAATAAGGCGAACGGGTACCCATTTTCAGTCGACGGTTTCACGATCGGGAGCTGTAGACAGTAGTCTGAGCCGAATCCGTGCGTGGTATTTGATACAGCATGATACTGGAATGTAATTGGAGGAGCCTTCGGAGTTTTCCTGTTACGAACAGTCGAATGGATGGTTAGGTTGTTCAGTTTTGCAGTTTTATTGTACACGTTTCATCATCACTTAGAATGAATGACATTACAGTTGCATCTCGGTGTACCACTTGGTTTTCCGTTGTGTTGTCTTCAGGTAGTGAACGGTGTTGCACTTGTGTTTATGTAGCATCTGATGCCACGTGAATGGTTCGCCCAACTTGCTTCTCCGTCCGAGTCCTTAGATTGTGTTAGCAGGCCTTTGAGCTTAGACTCGTGTTGACTGGATCCAGTTAAATTTCACTTGATCGATTTTCCCATTTTCGATCAAAATTTAAGGCATCAGTTGAAGATAGATCCAATTCCTTATTGGTTTTGGTGCACGACTACCAAGCATATCATCGATTCAATTTGGATTCACTTTGGAGACAAAACAAGCGATGAATTCGCGGGAAGCATGGTACTACCTGAAAAGTTCAGTCAGCCTACCAGTTTTCCAGCTCTCGTTTGCACATACAGACTGGCAACCGCCGTCAAGTGGATAGTAAATATGCATACAGTTACAAGGATATTTACATAAATGACTCAGGAGTTTTTTCGACTTTTCGGTGCTTGTTCTCAGGTATTTATCGACCACATCTTAATCACAGCTGTGACAGTGGGACCAACAAGCTAGACGAACGAACTTGATACCACATGGAATCGAGCTCGGTCACACATCTTTCAACCACACAACCGGTCCGAATAATTTTATGGGTGAGATTATCTGACCAGAATCTGGGTTAATTTTTCCAGATTGCTTTGCCTTTATTTCTTGACAGGGACGTCAGTTCTGAATACTTGGACGCTGTTCTAATTCTTGTTCCCAGTGAGATGGTTCTGACGGGCAGCAGCTAGATCTCTTGCACTCAGTCTTCTTCAACCGAATATGCTGCACAAAGCTTCTTCGTGTTTCAGCTGGAATGGCACCCAAAACTTCGAGGTATTTTCCTTCAGATGACATTTCTAATAAAGTCGTCTAAAAACTTTCATCAACCTTACAAAAAATGGATATCCTACTAACAGCACATGATTCACATAAGCATACTTGCACAGTACGACTAAACTAGCCATATCTACTTCTCAAACCGCCGGATTTTTAAGCACTGACACTACTGCAAACCGATTTACAGTAGTTTCTGCAGCGCAATATAACTGAAACAACTGGAAAAACCTTTGAGACCAAAAATGCACTGCTATATAAATCAGTGTCTTACTCGTCTACGGCTGCCGCCAAAAGTAATTCCTTCTTTGGCTGCCTCAGTTTGACATGTGTGTTCGCGTGGGGCAAGCCCAATGAGAGGGAAGTTCGGAGTTAGGCATTTTTGTCGAAGTTCCCTGCTATACGGTTGGTTTAGATCGCTGGGGTACAATGTGTTGGCTGATATCTCCTCGCTGTCCATTAGTTGAGCCGCACGCCGAATCAGCCAGTTTGAATGAATCGATTGGCATGGCATATTTGGACAGTCAATCACGAGACCGATTGTAGGCACACCATTGTAGACTAAGAAGGCATAGCACGTGACAGACACACGGGACGTACCACCAAACACGCCCGTAATGCCAGTGCGCAGTATTGTTTCATCTGACTGTCCTAGAAAAACGGATGCAGAGAACTAAGAGTGTTAACACCAGTGTGACTGAATATTTCGGTCAGTGGTCGTTGGGTTTGAGCATAGCACCAGCTGATCAGGCAATTAGCTTGAGAGCTTAGAATCAGGACCTGTTCTAGTCACCATGGTCTCAGAGCTTCCACGTGAGATCGTTCCAATGCCCACCAAACTGGATTCAGCATTGGAGCTAGAGTGATACGAAGATAATATGAATCAACGTGTTGATGCTATCCACTAACGTGTCGGCTCCCCTACTTCCCCAGCTACAAATACCGGTAGCACCATCCATCCTATTTAGGTGAAGTATCGGTTGTAGGGGCCCCGTGGAGGCATTTTACGGTTTTCGTACCCCAGTCAATTGAATAGCGTTTTCCGTCCACTCCTTATGTAAGCCAGTTTGATAAGTTTAATGGCATAAAACGAACCAGACTGACTCCGGTTACGTCACACCCCAACCTCTTCGGTGTGACAGCAACGAATTAAACTCATTAAAACTTGCTGTCTTGCCTACTGTCGGTCAGTTGAATGGATTTGGCCTACTAGTTCGGTATCGATTCGAATGGAACGGTTCTCCTGACTGTTTGAACACTGGCCTAGCCATCATGTGATCGCACAATTCGTGGACGGGGACGCCATAACGATTCAGGCTATCTCCAAACTATTCCAAACCTATTGATGCGTCAAGCTTCGTGAGCACATGAATGATCTCACGGACAAACATTCAGACTCTTTTGACCAGAAGGTGTCTTGACGCATCGGCCAGTTGAGGTCCTGCCCAAATTTGATGTTTCGTGGCCCAAGTTCAATGAGATGAAATGGCACAGTTTGGGGCTGAACGAAAACGCGACGTTAATTTACAGTAACAGATTATCATCAGCTGACATCAGTTGTCCGTCGAACGATAGTTCCTATAGTTCTCTTGATCCACTAATGTCACGCAAACATCGCTATCTCATTTGAGTCAGGACGAACGGGTTGGTCTTATACTTATTTACGTAACCTATTGCCCCAAGCAGAAATATAATACACGCCCAAGAATGAGGCGAACAGTTAGAAGATTGACTGGGTTTGACCAGGAGACACAAAAACACCAGGAATACCAAGAACTTTGATAGTCTGTATGGGTTCGCATGTTTGTCAGGTTCTAACGGAATTGGTAGGCGCGAGGGCGGAGTTACGGTGTACTCGAAAACAAACCCGTCCATATTAGAACCGTACTTGAAATGTGAATAATAAATAGGCATGCAAAGGAGACCATCAGCAGATCCACATTGCAACTGACTTGTTTTAAACATTGCGTTAGGTCTCTACCGATGTAGATACAGGAATATAGCCAGCTAACAGGATGATGGATAGCCAATTACATGTCATCCAGAAAATAATTAACCGCCCGATTCGACAGTGCTACCTGCCGGGTTATCTGAGTGTATTTTACTGGGAAACATGTTCATGGTAATTTTGACTGTGTATAGTAATTAAATCATGGAAGTACTATGGAACTCGGAATTGTACGCCAGGCTCAGGGTACGCAAATGTGGCCCCAAAACGCTCCTGTTTATTTCCGTCGCCAACGGACGATTATCACTCGCCGTTAACAGGACAAAGTTATTTTCAACTCAAACGTAACACAGCCACGTTTAACTCACTTCTTACCCGTCTGGTTATTACACGAACTTCTGTACTTCTTGGTAAGCCTTCTTACTCCGTTCTTCTAGTCTTCCACACTTCCAGACAGCTATCGGTTCTTTGTTCTCCAAACCAACTAGGACCGAAACCTGTCACCCTTCTTCAGCAGTATCGACAGCCTGGTGTATCGCCTACCGTATTTCACTAGAATCTCATGTGTAACTTGGTCAGCTCCTTCCAACCTGGAACTTATACCCGCTTGTTTGAGATGATCAAGATTTCGAAACTAGTGGACTGGTGAGTTGTGTTCAGGGCTTGTCATAATTGACACGGCAGCCAAAACTAACAACAGTCAGGCTTCCGGCCTTGTTGGCTGTCAGCTTCTTGAAAGGCACATTGGTGATTCGAAACATTAGTGGATAGCGTCAACATGTTGATTCTTACTATCTTCGTATCGCTCTAGCTGCAATGCTTAATCCTGTTTGGTGGGCATTGGAACGATCTCACGTGAAAGCTCTGAGACCATGGTGACTAGAACAGGTCGTGATTCCAAGCTCTCAAGCTAGTTGCCTGATCAGCTGGTGTTATGACGAAATGTAGAGCTTAGTGAACTAAACCCATTGTTCATTGGTCGAAGCACGGCATCAATTGGTATGGCAACTCCACCGATCCTGTCATAAAATTTCAACACGGAATCACCCCCCTGATATCCGCTATTGGCTAAGTGTTTTAATGAAAATGCCAGGAAATAACACGACCAATATTTCGCATCACTGCCTTTTACCATGAAAGGGTGTTAGTATCGCAAATCAGTTTTTCAATACGGACGTAGAAGCAAAGATTTTGTCGTAGGTTACCTTAAGCGTCACCCGCACAGTTTATGTGACTGGTGTTGTTTGGATTGTTTTCTATAAAGTGTATAATTTCTTCACGGAACCCCCTTACAAAGCACTATTCAAGACAAAGGCGAAGTCCAGTGTTCTAACAGAGATGCGCATTAGGCTTCATCGTTGATCATATGTAACGCCTCGTGTATAATCTCGGACGGTTGCGTTCTTCGAAAAAAATGCACTTAGGCAGCTGAACCACTAGCATGCAAATACAATCGGGTGAGATTAGGCCTAAATCCCCATGGTTTATCTTGATTGACTTCTTCATTGATTGCCAGCTCCAATTTGTCACAGTAATCGATTTTCACTGAACCAGGTTCATTGCGTGCCTCAAGCGATCAGGCTAACTCAGATCACTGTGCGTTCACCCTATTCGCTCACGAATGTAGTCAAAATTTGTCGGTGTTAAACCCTCAGTGCCGTGAGCCGGACGTGGGTATCCGAACTTTCCACCCGCAAACTATCCGTCAGCTGGAGCCAAAAGCTGTCTCTCAAGTTGTTATGCTGGTGACAGTAGGCCAAGGAAAGTTTCCGTCTAAGGGCTGTATGGCATGACAACAAGCAATCGTAACTAGTACTTTCGTGAAAGCAGACGGGGAAAGGCTAACGGATCGACGTTGAGATGATGGTCTGGAATAAATAAGAACACGCGTTGGTGTGTCCATCGAGTTTTTATTTCCCCGCTTGACGCTGCTGCGTTACCTGTGTTTGTATCAACCTTCCTTGCTCCGGTATGATGATTCTGGTTAGTCCATGGTAAGGCAAGAAAAGACTGAGTTCCAGTTTCTCTATTGATCATAGTCGTGGATCATAGTCGTCAGGTAAATCAGCCATAGGGCTCAAGCTTTAATAAGTTTACCTGTTCGGGTACCTTTCAGTTTTCACAGGTAAAAAGGCGGTAAGACAATGGTCACTTGTTTCGGAAGTCCGGTGTTTGAATCTAGTGGCTGTCACTGATGTGAACTGTTGTGATCCCCATAAGAACGAACCTCGTGTGTAGTGCTTCCTCACCTTGATGTGTGTCGACCAGAATCATCTGTAGGTAAACGAGGAAGACTGTTCTAGTAAGAGTTATATGAACGCAGACTCTACACATTCCGCAACTATCGACAGCAAACACAGTAGGAGGTTTAGTGAAACTCAATCACATATCATTCCAAACTGCCTAGCGAACGTCCTAATAGCCGCCAATTACATTTCAGGGTTGAGTGGACAGTGTCTACTGTTTGTTGAATTGTGTTGTAAATCTGTCCCTCTCTCTATTTTTTTCGTTCCTTCTCTCACCCTCCCTCTTTCTCTCTTTGTATGCGTGTGTGCATGAGTAGCCAGTTGAAATCATGCGAAGAGTTGACAAACCCCACTTAACGATCCACTGAGAAAAACGGATAATTTTGCTTACGTATAGTCAGACACAAGATGTGTGGTTTTGCTTTCGCACTGATTTCATGTGTAACAGCTAAGCACAAAATTCCGAATTCCCCTTAACTGTTAGCTAAATTTATCCTTTCGGATATCGAAAAGAGATGATAATTATGCCCTACATTCTTACTATATACCGAACCATAGCCAAAACGTTTCGATATCATGCTCTTGGAGGAGTAATCCAGTTATCAGAGTTATTTCGTCAGTTTGCCGTCATCATCATCATCATCATCATCATCATCAGTGGTGACACTGATGCTTCACTGCATCGGTCCACCAGCTGCTGATATTCTTCCGAGACTCCTCAAAGTTTAGTTGTTCGTCAGTTCTTGGTCTACTTATTAACGTTCGTCCGAGACGGCCTGTGACTGCGTTTTCTCAAGCTGGCTGTTCCATTCTCCCGTAGGACGAAGGATACAGACTGGCAGGATCATATCCAGGCATGAAAAAAACCTCATTCCTAAGCTTTTCTATTACCGGGTTAGTAAAGGAAGAATAAGTAAGAATAAGTAAGTAAGAATAAGAATAAGAAGGTTAAGTAAAAGAAGAATAAGTCACACACTGTTAGCGGAGCAACGCACATCACTTTTCAAACAATTTATATTATCCTTTGTGGATAAGGTTTGCCGAGCTCCTTACGGAAATGCACAAACCTAAGTTAAACTTCCTGGCTCATCCTGTGACTATTGTCTCTCCTCAGAAGTCAGCCACTACAATTTTCATGTTTGCAGTGGTAAGTGATCTTGTAATCAGCCTACTGTGACCCCAGTTCCGGCATGTGAAAGTGTCTGGATACCATGCTTGCTTGTTTCTTCAGTTAAATATCCAGGTGAATGAATGTTTGTTGGTCACAGGTACCAGTGGCAGCTCAGACAGAACTCTTTGTTGCAGCATTCCTGTCTATCAGCTGGAATGCGTCTTTCTAGTTGAGAAAGGATCTATGAAGGGAGAATCGTGAGTGCTCAACTCATCCCGGTTTCTAGCACAACACGGTCCAGACCAGGTCGACCAACCATTGTTAAAGGGCTAATAATATCGGTAATAAAAACCCAAGCCATGTGTGCCGCCCTTCACTAGCGCAGTCTTCCAGGGATGAGTAGCTACACTTACTCTTCCAAGCTCGACAACTACAGTCCGTTATGATCACCTGAACAAACCGCTTCCGTTTACGGATGCATCAGGCGCTGCCATGTTTTTCAAGACATTTCTACGAAAAAAGCAGACCTTTTCTCACCCTTACCGCATCCATGGACTGCAAGTAACTAATGGTATTTCTCCATCTCGACGTTTTTCTGCGTCCGCTACCAGTAAACAAGTTTGATACATCCAGCCACCGCCAGTGGAGCAAACGAACTTACCAACTTCTTCCGTTAGCATGCTTCCAAGCAACCTGAACCATATGCAGTCCTGGTCCTGGTCTAGAAGTTAATAATTACTGCCTATCGAAAACGACTCGACGACACTTCAACGACTCCAGCCAACTTCAAATGTTGCCTCTTCCGCCTTGAAACTACTAGTTTTTCTCCTGCTTAAAGTGTCCTGTTGATTTGGAGATCTCGTCAACTGATGTTGCAGATGCAAACATAGCCCTTGACTAGCGTGCCAAAGACGATGTTCCAGATTGGATGCTAGTCAAATTGGAATGTGTGCTGTCAGAAATTAAACGTTTTCTGAAGTGGACACATATGCGATACCACATGCCACCATCAGTCTTCTCACGACACACCGTTGCCTCCGATTTGATCCAAGATGACTTCCACGCTTAACGCACCTGTTTGCCAAGAAAAGCTCCCGGCACCGAAAGAATGTACATGATTTGGTCATCTATAACAGACAAAGTATAGCTTGGAGGTATGCCCTCAACGGCAGCAATGATGATTTTATGCCTAAATTACTGTCGATCTCCATACCACGGGCGTTGATTTAAACTTCTCGAATAGGTGGTAGGTCTGATTGGCACTAAAGATGATAGCCATATCGTGGAAACGCTGATTTAAGCTTCTCGAATAGGTGGTAGGTCTGATTGGTACTAAAGATGATAGCCATATCGTGGAAACGTCATTATCCGTGAGACTCGACCACACCTGTTACTGACAAAAAGTGTCCCTTTTCCGGTAGCGCTTACCGGACGACTCCTTCAAGCGTCCTTGCCATCACATAAAGACTGAAACCCTGCCTTTTTGTGACGGATTTTTTCCTTTTTGATCCACTCAGCCATAATTGCAGCATCTAGTACCAGGTTGATAAATGAATAGGAGTCACCTTCTGATCGTATTTCGAGGCACCAGATGCGTCGCCCTACTGATGAGCAAGCTGAGAGACAAGATGGCCACAATAGCCCCTAGGTACCTGTGATGAGGCCACTCTTGGCTGTCGACTTTCCAGGACAACTTCCATTAATTCAGATTACGATATTGTCCTACGTAGGTGCTCAACCAATTTCCCAGGAAGACTTAATAGACAAACTCGCCGTTTAGCCTTCAAATTCTTTGTGACCTACACGTTTAACTATGTTATCAAAGAAACCCATTCAAGACTTGGTAAGTTGCATCCTCCGGAAGATGTCAGTCGTACTTGGGACAAATATCACTATCATTCATTCACTGGTGTTGATTCGACTGAATAATTTCTAGGTTTCAGAGCAATCATTTTGGCTGCTGGATGCTGTATCCCTTTGTACACTGGGAATAGTTAAGCAATACGACCCGGTAAACGTCAGCCCAAACATTTCCTGCATGTGAAGAGAGAACCCCGGTGGAATCAGAAAGCTCTAGGAACAGAAAAGGCTGATAAACCAGGAGGTGAAAGGAAACTGTTTCACTTCGTTTACGAAAGAGAGCCCAACGTCGATTATTAGTGAGGCCGTCACAGAGAATAGTGCGTGCACAGTAAGAACCATCGTCCTTACCAATGTGTTATACATTTTCGACAACGGTTTACCCTGTCGTCTGAAATTGCACTAATTTCTACCTCAGTTTGATCGGTATCCGACAAGTTTAGACCCTTAATGGAAAAGGAGCCAACGTATCGTTCTGCCTTGAAAAGCCATTAGCCCGTAGAGTCAGATGGGTTCCTATCATGGTTTCTCAGAAACAGGTGTGAATCTATGTGTTTCGCTTTGGCTGTGTTGTCTAAACTACTGTGGGAGCAAGAATATGTTATAGACAACTGAAGTCATGGTACCTTCATTTCACTTTGATTCTAACCAGGTGGCATAAGTCTTACGGGAGTCTTGCCGATATGGGCTTCGGTACCACTGCGACGGCTGACCTCATCACGCGAAGTGTCGTGAACACCAAGCAAGATTTCGACCAAAGAGAGGATTCATTACCACATCTTCACATTACAAGGTGTTTGAACGAGGTTACCCATGCCACCGACCAATTGTGGTGGCTTTTCTTGACTTCAAAGGAGCCTTCAACTCCGTGGATAGATCGGCCCCACCATTTACCTGGTCCTCAGGGAATGCCATGTTTCAGTTGCTACAATATTCGAGATATCGTGATATATGTATATACGTAATGCACTACTCATAAGGTTGCTTAAAATGCCTGGGAACGTCACAAACGAGAGATTCAGCTAAGTTCCAAGTGAGTCTCTCGCAAAACCAAATTGATTTGCAAATGAGTGTATGTATCGAAATGCAACAGATACTTTGCACTGTGGAAGGGATAACCACATCACTTGCCGAACAGTGAAACTAGTTCGTTCACTCTCTTTATGCATATTAATGTGGTTCACCCGTTCCTACGAGAATCTGAATACCTCTGTTCACTTAGTTCATCTGAATTCTTTTCATGATTGATCAACAGTTCCAACAGTAATGAGCACCAATATGGGTCAGATATAGTTCATCATTCCCCCCAACCTGTTATTCCTACTCAGAGGAGAGTGCGCCTTCTTATCATATCATCAGACTAGCTTTTTTTCATCTGGACTGATAGCTACCAGCTAGGCTCCACTGCAAAATTATACCTTTCTGCTTTGTTACTGGTCTTTCGGAGCGATGGTAGAAACTAAGCTTTTATATCTAACTGCCCTGACTAGTTATTCCGCCAAACTAGGCTGATGGAGCCTCAGTGGTTGTGCTTTCTTTACTGGAAATTGTAGCGCCACGTGACTCTCTGCTTATGACAGATACTGCTAGTGTGCCCACTAAGCGTCTGCTGAGTTCAGCAGCAAAATGATGGCTTGCTTGATGGATCAGTTATCGAGATGTTCGAGCTCACTAATACTAATGGTTGCATTCGGCTTGGCGCTGTGATGGTTTGGTGTCTAGCTGTGATAAGATCTTTAGCTGCGAAGAAGAGGGAGGAATGGGTCAATTCAACGAAAGGCTGATTGGAAATGGCCCAAGTGGTTAGAGCGCGGATTTACTGACCGGAGGGTCCATGGATCGAATCCGACCTCTGCCTTTCGACTTCCCCTTTCTAGGCTTGGGCAACTTGGCAGTATCCCAGCCCTCATGCTTCCTTCGGGTGGCATGGCAGCAGAGCATCGAGCGGGTGTTACAGCTGAACGATTTTTTTCATTGGAAACATGCATTGAACAGTCAGCATATACACTTAGAGAGGTTTGCACTTTACTTCATGTCTGGTTAGGAGGGTTCAGGTCTTTCACTGGATGTTCACTAAAATATATATATTGGAAAAATTAGTCGTACTGTCTACTTGCGGCCTTTCATAAGAGACGCTCAAAGCTAACGAAACGACGGTTGAGAAAGAGAATTGAAACACCATATTCTGCTGCTGATCTGCGGTTAAGCTTTTGTTTCACTCCTGCCTAAACTCAGTTTTACTTCAGATTTGTGTACTTTTATTTTGGCGATCGTATTGAGCGTCGCATATTGGTAGTACTACGAGACGCCTCGCATGCAGGATTTGTGAACGACGCCCGAGTGGGCTACATACTAACCGAAGTAGACCGATAGACCGCTTGCTCCAACCACAACAAAATGCAAAATCAATTGCGGTGCACAAAACAGGCTCCCTTTGAGAGAACATCATCCTTCGAGATTGATCGCGAGATAACCGAAATCAAAAGATCCATTTGGTTAAGTTTGATCAGTCGCAAGAAAGCTAGTTTACAATTTTACCATTCAAGCGTGCAGATATAAATTCTTATTGAGCTTTTGCCGAGTGCAACATTCAAAAGAACAGACTGTGATTCTCACCTGCAGTTTGCCCAAAAAGCACATGCTTCCAAACTCAGCTAGGAAACAGCATGTGCGTCCTACCACCAAATATCCGTTTGATCTGTGGGTGCAGACACACTGGCAGGACAGTGAGGCATCGTGGAACATGGATTAATGAGGTCCTACACTAATGGCTTCAAGCTTACAAAATTGGAACAATCAAAGGACCATCAGTGGCAGGTGACCAAAACATGGACCCTGTACATGCCTTAAGCAGCGTTTCACGCAGTCCACTCTATTCCTTCTGACAAGTCAAAACTAATAGAAGTCTGCTTACTGACTCTTTCTTTGCTTTAGGCTTCGTACCCCAAAAATGTGCACGCACATTGACAGTTAATTTAAGCTGACCTTCGAAGAACCGACCACATTCATCTGTTTGACCCCCACATCATTTCATTTAAGTCACATGCTCATATGTTCTGCTGCGATTTTCCACTGTGTGTATCCTCCTTCTCCTCCTCATCATCATCATTATCAGTCGTAAGATCCAAGTACGTGTCGCACACTGGTTGTAGCTGCCGCAGTTTCGTTCTGCGCATTGGAGGCGGCAGCTGATCAGTTGGTGCGTAAATGTACCACTGTCGATGGGCTGTTACGTCGGGGAATTGGGAAGGGGGCTATGCATTGAAGGCAATAGCTTGGATGCATGAGCGCCATTGAGGGCGCGATTGGGCCATGTCTGACAACGTCTCTAACCATTGGTGTGGCCCGTCTCGGGGTCCCCACCCAGGAAGACGGCAGTGACCAGCGCAGCTGAGTTTGCTGGTAATGGCTTTTATACTTCGCTGCCAAGTCATTGTTTGACCGCCTCTGGCTCGTTTCCACCCTTCACGTGGTTGTGCGAAAAGAACCCTTCGAGGAAGTCGGTCGACTGGCATACGCAGCACGTGGCCAAGCCAGCGCAGCCTATGCAGTGTGATCAGTTCATCTATCGAGGGTGAGTTATTTCTCCCGAATACCATTCGACGTACTTCAGCATTGCTGATCCGGTGTTCCCACCAGATTCGGGCAATGCTCCGGAGACATCGGTGGTCAAACACTGAAAGTCTTTTGACGTCCTCGGCGCGCAGCGGCCAGGTTTCTGATCCGTATAGTAATACGGAGCGCACAGCAGCATTATAAACTCGACCCTTGACGGATAAGCTGATGTCACGCCTACGCCACAGGTGACGCAGGTTCACAAAAGCTGCTCGGGCCTTCCCAATTCGGATGGAAATATCATCTTTCGCGAGACCACCGGGACTAATACAGCTGCCCAGGTAGACAAATTTGTCTACTATCTCAATCGGTTCACCCGCAAGCAAGAGGCTAGGGTTCGGGCCCACCCAGTCTTGCACTAGCACTTTACACTTTGTAGGTGTGAAGCGCATGCCGAACCGTCAGGCGGAATTAGTTAGATTAGTTAATATTGTTTGCATTACCACGGCGTCAGATCCAAGAAGAGCTATGTCGTCTGTGTACTTGATATCTGTGAGCGGACGCCCTGGGAGCACTTCGACTCCACAGGCATTAGAGGCTGATAGTGAGTCTTCCATGATCGCATCAATGACGAAGTTGAAGAGGAAATATGAAAGAGGACAGCCCTGTCTTACATTACTTGATATGGTGAACTCAGAGGAGAGTTTCCCGTAGAACTTCACACGGCCGTGGAAGTTGACGTACAGCGTCTTAAGGAGAATCAAGAATTTATGGGAGGCACCTTCACTCCACAGACACTAGCATAGTGCCTGACGGTCCACTGTGTGTGGACAAAATCAACTGAGTGTCTGCATACGCTTGTTCCAACTGCATTACATTAGGAAATTACGGAAAGCCTTCTTAATTGACCGACCCATGAACTGGAGAGAATCAAATAGTGGGTGACTACATGGCTGAAGAATAGCGAGAAAGGAAGAGTGTAAAATGAAGGTTACAATGGAAAATTTGTTTTGGAAACTCATTGAGTCGGTAACATTGTAACGAATACCAGCAGAAAGCTACTTTACTCTAACTGACTCTAATAATCTGCAGAAAGAATCTCTATTGAAATCCAAGTGTACTTTGGTCGTACGACCCTACAAAAACAAAATAGGTTATCCTTCCTAAGAAGTGGGCACCAGGCTTTTGAGTTTATTAGGCGAGATGTTGTCATGTCGCCTATCCATTCGTTTGTGGATGAAACCAATTATTCTGATCCCGTTCACGAAGGGACACTCGGTTAGTTAAACAAGTTTAGCAAACCAGTCAAAATTTGGAATCGGGAAAATTTGCATCGATCAATAGCTTAACGAACGTGCATAAATGAGCGATATGCATGCGCGTACGTGTCTGTGAGGGCGCGGGTGACACCGACTCTGACAACATCCCCGCTAACAGAGATGACCTCATGCATGCTCTCAGGGATACAGATCAAAACAACACCATAGGGAACATTTTAACCACCAGAATTAAGACTAGTCCCTCTCACTGTCCGTAAATCCGTAATGCTGTCTCATGCCGTTTTCTGGCATCCATTGGAAGGTCATCGTGCTCAAGTATTATGCGCTAAAGTAATGAGCAGTTTGAGGCAAAAAATACGAGTGGTCTGGAATTAAAATACTTTCGTGGCCAGAAATACCCTGGACAGGATTAGGACTCATTCAACTTATATAAATTGCGAGCAAGAGTATTATTGTGGTTGGCAAACCTTGAAAATGTCGACCTGGAGTGCACAAATGATGTCGTCCTCAGCTTTGAAGCTGAAGGCATAGGCTCTGTTGAATAGATTGACTACCCTCATTTCATCTTTCGGCACGTGCTTAGCACCTTCAAAGTACAGAGACATGCTTCAGAACGTGCGCGATCTGAACATACCTTTTACAATTCAGAATCCTTGGAATTTGTAGAGAACGTTACATACCTCGGTAGTTGTTTTTATTAACTCTGACCAAAGTGTCTGATAAAGTCAGTGAACGAGTCTCAAAGGTCAGAATCACATTTGCTGTTTTGCGTCACCTGTGGCGTTAAAAAAGCATGTGACTGGGTCTCAAGGTCACGTGCACCAGGCTAGAGTAATGGCTGTGAAATATGGCCCCTGGGGACAGATTATGTCAGGTGTCCTCAGGTCTCCGCCCATCGATGCCCCGGATGCATTCCCGGTGTCACATGGCGTCATCGAATTCGTAACGGGGTAACTTGAAACCGGGTGTTTGGTTGTGCTGCAGGTAGTTCAGTTAAGGAGACCATCCAGCACCATCAAGTACGGTGACCCGGTCATCGGCCAGGCCTGTCGGAACACCGTCTGCCGGGTCTCATTTAGGACGGCGCAAACCGTGAGGTCGAGAAAGTATGCTTTAGCAGAAAGGTGTAGAAATGAGGGCGTTTGTGTTTTGGTGCGGTCTGTCTTCCAGGATGGGGTCCCCATGACTCCCACTGCGCTTAAACTGTCCAGCTGTAACACCCTTTCGGCGCCTAGCTGCCATGCCACCCGAGGGAAGCACGTGGGCTGGGATACTGTCAGGTCGTCCAAGCCTAGACAGGGGAAGTCGAGAGGCAGAGGTCGGGTTCGAACCACGGACCTTTCGGTCAGTAAATCCGCGCTCTAACCACTTGAGCCGTCTCGCCCCTCCCACTGCGCTTGGCTAGAAGCATTGCAAGAAATGGCGCCTGATGGATGTCAGTGGCTTTCGTGTTCAGTTTGTCTTCAGATTGTCTGGCTGAGCGCTTGCACATCTAGGCACCTCAGAATACTAGCGATATGCTTGCACTTGGTACTCTCCTTCATCCACTCTTCTCTCCAAGGCTTTCAATATAATTAGATAAACTTCGGGATTGTACGACAGCGAAGCCTCAGCGTCAACGTTGATGTTGCTGCCTTTGATGATGAATGTTCCACAATCAGGTATTTTTGGTGAAAACCAAGTTGTTTAAGTTTCTGTCAGAACCGTTTACCGTCACCTTTTGATGAGTTGACGTTGAATGCGTTCAGCGGGGTGGTGGCTACATGGACATCATTGCTCGGGCTGAAAACAAGTTTCTACTACTCTCCGTCTCAAAGGTCTCTTATTAACGTTACATACCACAAGGGCCGCGTGAAAGTGCTCTGTCCTGAGTTAGTGCTAGCGGAAGAGACAACCGTACAGCACTTGTATCTGAAACGATTTGGGTGCAGTTTCGGCGCAATCAGTTCTTGTTTGCTCTCTGCGGGACTGTAATGTGGCTCTCTTCCGAACAAGCACCTTCAAGAGCGTTCCGTCTACGATAGCAGCTGTATGAGTGGCGTTTAGGCTGCACAAATGGTAGGTACGGACGAAAGTAGTTACCTTCAGAACTGATACGACAGGAGACGTACCCTGAACCATCTGTAAGTATGCTACCACTTCCTGGTCAGACTGTCCGGTAGAATGTATACCGAGCCTTGTACTGAGGTTCTTGAAAATGCTGGACCAGCGGAAATGGAAAGGCGGTTGTTTTGCTGGTGGCAGCTTGCTGCAAACAATTATGAGATGTCACGCGTTTTCGGTACCTTGGCAATTATGAACTAGGGTCGCGAAGCAAGCAGCATAGGCCGAACTGCGCGACCGAAAGTTGGTAAATTCTTCACTACTCACAAAGTATGAGTAAACTCGGAGTAATGGTCTGCCCACCACCACTCATGACCGAGCTAATCAGGCCATCAGGTACAACGGGTTATATCGATCAGTACACACGACCTGCAGACAGCAAAAACAGTTACCAAATTTGTTCAATCGACGCGAAGTTCATACGAAGTGCAATGTACATTTCCATTTCCGGCACTGATTAAACAGGCCCTCTATAAGGGCCCGTCCCGAAGAAGAGAGATTACTCGTGCCTCGAAAAGCCTGAAAGCTTGGCTTGGCAGCAGTATCACCGTTCCGTGAAAACCACGCCCAGCTGTCAGTTTTAACATCACCCACACAGGCAAATTTTTGCTTCTCTCTTCGTTTATTTTGGGTTATGTACACAAGGGAAATGGATGGGAGAAAGTGTCGTAAACAGGGTGCATCAAACATCGTTGTAATCATCACGCATAGAATTGTACTCCTCGATACGTTGGCGAATTTTTGACCGAGGTGCCCAGGTAATATAGTCTTCCATTGCCCTGAAAGAAATAACGTAAAAGAACTTATCCCATCAGTAGTATTCTATCGGTAAAGGACGAAATTACCGCAGAAGTACACTATCGTGGCTCAAAAATTGATTAAAAAAAACCTTGGTTTCAGGTTCTCAGTTGTACCTGTTGGTTGTATTAAACCGTCTCCTGGGTGTGCTGTTTCGTCTACGGATGAGATCAAGTTGTGCTTTTTGGAATTGGAACAAAAGGAAACGACGACAACTGGTTCGTTCTCCTAAGATACTAGGCGGGTGTTTTTATTAATTCCACAGACAATCTTCAGATGCACCAAAATCGCACCGATATCACAAAACTTATGAATTGCACGGAAGCTTCGGTTGTATAATTTGCAAAACTAAATAGAAAAATCAAGGTTCAAAGTGTTGTATTGCTTGGATATACACAATGCATAAGCAACCTTCCAGTTCTTGTCCTGAGACGGAAGGCCGGGATATTCCAAAAATCCTAGCTACAGTGAAACACGAGTGTAACAATTAGCTTGTGCATTGGAGAACTAGATGAATTCACTGCGACAGACAGCTTATACTAAGGCAAAAAACGAGAATGCTTGAAGCTCAATAAGATGAAATACGAAGGCCACGAGAACAAATGTAACGGCGAAAATGATCCTGAGGGAATAAACGCATACTTGTTTCATGTGGCAACTGACAGATGTGGGCAATCATAAAAGCCTGGGTGGTCACCAAAAAGGACTAATGTACCAGTGATCATTGGGTGGAAAATATTCTATCTGTTCCAGGAGGGTTAACCTGGAGCCTCTTCCGCCACATAATCTATGGTCTAGTTCGTGGGTGCCGTAGCTAACTTTCCTAACAATTACGCAGTTCTCTAATAGGAACACATGACCGTGCAAGTCAATCATAAAAGCTAGGTCATTCGTCCTCTTTAAACACAGCCAGGACTAGTTTTTCGAAGTTACAATACATAGAAAGTAGTGCATTGGAGAATGATTATTCACAAGGTCCAACGCCAGAAACAGAATAGTTTTGAGAGCTTGCATCAGTAACCGCTCGAACGTAACTACTAAGCGCGAGAGCGGTGTTCTGTCAAGCATAAGAAAAGCGTCTGCTTGTTGGAGGTGCGGACATTTCTGTGCAAATAAACCTGGTCTGTGACGATGAACAACAAATGCATCCGCGACGCAAAGCGCTCTCGATTTAATCATGTGTGCTGGTTTGAGTCTGATGCAGGGCGTAACAATGAATGCTGTGTCATCATCCGCTCGATTTCCAAAACGTGCCAAGGCCGATTTGTTGACAGACCGTTTAACTTCTTCAGATAGTCCAAATGGAGTATGTTCTGATACTTGCTTGGAAAACGTCCTCGTCATCCTGTCGATACAGCGTGCTCCACAAGAGAAAGAACACCGGGTTTTCCAAGTAAGACAAAAATACATCGGCTAGAGTCGGACCAGATGGAGATCATGGGGATCATGTCACTACTCACCCCACCCGTCTGGCGATACCAAATGCCATTAGATAGGAAGTGCACATTCATGATGCATTTCCTTAGGCACACTAGTGGAATGCCTGTTTGACTGTTGTCTGTGTGAGTGATTTTGCATACACTCATTTGTCTGCGCCAGTTCGTCGTATCCTGATTCCATCGGACAGTTTTTAAGGGAATTTCGCCGGTGAAAAGTAGTCAGTCCTCAAATGTAGTAGTATTCCGCCGAACCATACAATCAGATTCTTACGGAAACAAGGTCCCCAAAAGTATCACCCAGATTTTCATAGACTGCACCAACCCATAGGGATTTTTTGCACTACTATACCTATATTATGGTCCCAAATTATTTCGCCCGTTTTCTAGTTGTTTGATAGCTTTTGCCTCCGATATTTCATTTTTCCTAATAAGGCGCATTTTACTGTGGAGCTTTTCCCGAGCAAATTAAATTATAGTGTTTTTTCACAAATTATGTTCTTTCGCGAGGCACTTGCAACGGTGGAAGAGATAAACCAGTAACGAATAGCAGCTCTGCTCCTGTCTGCTCAGTCCTGATCGTTTTCAGATGCTCGAAACATTACATTTTTCAGCACCACACAAGTCATTTTCCGCGGGAATTTCAGATATAGGGTTCGAGTGATAACGTACATACATTTGTAAGTAGGACCATTTCTCGAATGCGTCGGATAGACAAATCACAGACTCCAGTAGAAGAGCAGTTTATTTGGAACATTTTGCTATTAACCGTGCTGTCCGAAAATATTGATGGAAACCAAGAGAAACCTAAAGCGTTTTAGTAACAGGTACGAGATGCGCCAGTTTCACTTTGAAGCCAAGATAACAGTGAAAACAACAACGTTTCGCCTTCGCTGATGTCTTGCATTTGTTAGGGTGTATCCATATTCATGGTAGAGAGCTTGGTGCGGAGGGACGCAATTGAAGGTCGAGTACAATTCAAATTACCCTAAACAAGACTTGAATAACAAAATATAGGACGTGCTGAGAACCTCATAAAATATAGTGGCCTAACAGTATCGAGCAGCTATGCTCTATTTCGCAGTCTGTTTTTGTCTGAACAACTTCAAAATTCGTATACGTTATAATTCATAGATAAACGGTGGTTGCTCGCCTACTTGGACGCCACTCATTTACGAAATAATTTGGTCTTAACGAGAGACTCAACTGAATCCCAGCCGAATCTCTCGTATGTGATATTCTTCAACTGGATGTGCTGCATAGAGACCGCCATATGTTTCAGTTGGAACGAAATTGGA
The DNA here is from genome assembly GCA_003604175.2 of Clonorchis sinensis. Taxonomy (NCBI): domain Eukaryota; kingdom Metazoa; phylum Platyhelminthes; class Trematoda; order Opisthorchiida; family Opisthorchiidae; genus Clonorchis; species Clonorchis sinensis. The sequence goes on along the minus strand of CM030369.1, from coordinate 5,672,070 downwards.
GATATCGTGGTCCATTGTCAAGTTAGAACACACTATTCTTCTTTACAGTAGCCCAAAAAAGCTAGTGGGTTTACAGTCTTTAGAAAACGAATAAAGGTATTAGGGTGTCCATCAAATAAATGGACCATGTATGGGCATGTAAATAACGTTAATGAGGCACAAGTTCGTATGAGACACTAAAATTGACGGAAATTCGAGGACTGCGCCTATGCGATGACCGCCAAGAAGGGCGGAAACATTCGTGGACTGTCGAAGAGTTTTCAGCATCCTTGTGAGTAGTGTTCCTCCGGAAAGTGCACTACAATACCTTGAACACCATACCAAATGAAATATGAGGTACCCTTGTGCAGCACATTCAGATGAAGAATACTATAAACGAGAGACACAGCTGGGATTCTGTTCAGTTTCCCATTAAAACCAAATTAGTGTGAATATGAGTGTGTTTCATGATGCATACTCGTCTTCAGCAAGCCGATAAACACTAGGTATTAGCCTCGTTGATTTTCACTGGGAAACGTGAAAATACAATCGATTAAGTTTGTTTGTCGAAGACTAAAATAACAAGAAACGGTGCTGTTGACAAGCAGAGTACAGGAAAAACTGATGCCATTTTCGAAAGCGAAAATCAGCAGAATCGGAAGGCTGATGCAACGAGGGTTGGTTATGTTTATCAGAAAACAGTGGTCAAAATCTCCAGCCTTCGAAACCCCTCGGTCACCGCTCTGATGATGAACTGATACAGACGCTGGCGTTACAGTTGACTTAGTTTCACTTCCATATCGCGTTACCTGATTTTTTCAAAGGTCTGGTCGTTCAAATGCAGACTAGAGATGAACAGTTATCCCCCTGGGAGTAGCCAGGCTCGGGAGAGACCGTGCTTTAGAAGAGATCACTTTTAGTTGGTCACCTGAAGTGTATACCAACAGTTTCTTCAACAATAGAACAGCACTCAGAAGCTTTTAGGTTGTCTACTCAGAAAACAACTTCGGTTGAAGATGGAAAGGTGTGCAATTGACTGAAATAGTGAAGTGAAGAGTGTGGATGCTGATGGATATCTGAGTCAAGACGAATTTGGGTAGAGGAGCAGTTAATGCAGTCGAATAGCTGACGCATCATTTTTAGAGACAGATCCACCAAACCGTCTACGGCCTGATAGGAACCGAAGAGACATCACATGTGATTTAAGTGCAGACAACACGGTATTATTGTGACGACTGAGTGCAACAGTTCCTACTAGAGTCGTATAGTTTGTGCTGAGCAAGAATACTTAGAATGGATGTAAATAGAACGATGCCGTTCGCATGGAAAGCTTATGTGGAATCAACATTTGCAACATATACTAACCGGGTAACCAAAAATGACGGATCTCGCACAATATCCGGACCAACGCGAACATGCCCCTGTTCAACAAATGTGACGGCCGCTTTCATGGTTTCCGCCATATGTGAACGCATCAGTACGACAGGGAGACGTCGCCTGCAGAATGACGACGCGTTCACTTTAGAGACAAGCATCAGACTTCGTTTTGTTGGAATCAATCCCAAGTTGTGTCTATGGTCAGAACTATTAAGTATATGGACGGACAACCTACAGTTTGGCCGCCAGAAGTTGCGTCATTTCTGCCCTCCACTGGTCGGTTTCATCCATGTCTTTCAGCTTGTTTGCCAGATCCCGGATTTGTCGAGATAGCTTATTGTACCTGACAGGTGTAATCAAATGACAAAAAACGAGATACGGTCAACCTTAAGTTATTTTAACACATAGGTCAACCTATAACCCTGGCTTCGTCTGTTCAGAACAAAATCGCCATTCACATAAAAAGGACGTAATGAGGCTCACGCAACTGGACGGATAAAAAATGAAGACCAGTATCTTGGATCACATATATATATATATCACATATATATACATTCAAAACCGAACGACCAAGCCCAATGACAGTTAATTAGTAGGTAGACAGAAGGGTCACGATCTACAGGTGATCGAAGGCAACTTTTAGGACGACGAAATCAGTCGTTTTTCGGTCACAAATGAATAATTCAGCTATTGGAACACCACTTCATATCGCACTTTCCTCTACTGGTCCAAAATGATGCAGTCCTCACATGCTTAAATCTAACAAACCGTTACACCCATTGCAACGTTTCTCAGGAGCAATCTCAAATTAAGGACTGTTGTTAATCACAAGCCGCCACAGAAACGGCACGAAATCAGTTTGTTTCGAACGGTAGCGCAATGTGATCGAAACTATTTAAGGTTAGAATTACACAAGGCCTCCAGTATCCTTACTACTTTACAAGATCTACAAAAGATTAGTGACACTGGCGGACGTGACCCCATTTACACAGCGAATGACGTCGCTGCACCAAAGCTATTGTCTCCGAGGTGTATCTGACCCAGTCCTCGCTTCATCCGAAAAGCGGAACAGTACAATATTAAAAAGTACATAGTTAGTCGGAAGCAAGGTGTCTTTGATAGAAGATTTATATTCGGAACCAAAAAATGGTACTATGATAGCTTATAAACTGATCAAGACGCCCCTAATCTGAAGCTCAGCACAGAGTAATGACGTTCAGTTGGCAGAGCACGGTTTAAAATAGCCGTAACACCCGCTAAATACCACTCACAGAGTGTAGTCTTCTCGACGTTGAATGTGGAAACGCTTCATTATTTTAACTTCATGTAAGTTGTTGTCGCATTCCCAGTTAATGAAATCAAACTTTTTCAATAACTTCTTCTCGTGAAACTTTAACTTTCGAACCATTCTTAGCAGATACCGCGACCGAGTAAAAAATCAGCAAATTCCTGAAGAAGAAAATTAAACAGCGCAATTTAGTTTATCTTTTCAATCATGAATGAAAATAAAAGAACTACTCAACTGTAACACCCCTTCTGTGCATAGCTATCATGCACAAGGGTTCCGATAATGCCAGATTGTCCAAACCTAGACAACAGCAGTCGAGAAGCCGCCTGTCTAGGTTTGGCTGTCCTGACAGTAACCCAACCAGCGTGCAATCACGAAACTCACAGCCAAAGATACCATCATGCAACAGCCGCCACGTGTTGTCATCAGGCTGGTCGTCTTAACTGGTGCAGGCAGAAGGGTGGGTAAACAAAAACGGGCTACTGATAAGGCCCCTCCTCTTAAACTTTTAATTATTCCTCCTTTCCCCTACCCAATTTGAATACTCTATCTACAGGTTACAGGATTAGGACTGACCGCTTTGTTTGCCTTGCACCACGCTCAGCTGCAGTTTCTGCGCATCCGTCTTAACGGACAATCCTGAGCAGCTCGAACTTAGTCTTCAAATCCCGAAAGCCTGCCTGGTTAGTTGCCTTTATTGTTCACACCGTGAAGCAAACAAAGCAACAAGCAACTCTTGATCGTACACTGAATCCCCTCTGCATTCACATATGCTGTCAGAAAAAAGAATCCAGAACGCAAGTACTATGATTGGACCATACTAGAACCTTGGAACATTGACCTAGGAGGCTTATGACTACATTGCTCCCCTCAAGGACTACCGAGCTCTTCGTTCGGATAAACTCCCACTTGCCCTATTCATTGATGAAGATGAAATCGTCACTCAGCGTTTCATTTAGTCGTCATTATTTGGGAGAAAATTTTCCTGAATAACTGGACGGAACCTGAAGTGGTGACGGTCTCCAAATGGGGCTCCGTAGTGAAAGTACCGACCACATTAGACCAACGTGACTCTACTTCAACGAGCCCCTGGGCGTCAGTTTTCCTGTGTCACCTTATGATGGCTCGTGAAGCATTGACTCTGATTCAGCAAGCTAGAGATTGACATGGTAGAGGTCGAGCTGACCACGTCCTGACTATGTTAGGAAAAAAACCGGGGTAGAGACGAGTCAAGAGTTTAGTACTCTTAGGTTTGCGATGTGCATTCAACTCTGTTGATCGGTCTGTTCAGCCTAACACAATTCTTCAATAAGCAATGTCCTGGAATTCTGAGTAACGAGAAGCGGTTCGTAGTTTCCTAATTGTGGGCGCGCAAGAGTGCGCAGGGAGCTCTCCAGAAGTCTTCCTATAAAAAGTAGTGCCCAGCAAGGAAGCTCACGAGATAATGGGACGAAGTTGCATACTTGCCTTCGAAACATTGCCTCCTGGGACATGATAAGTTGGATTTAGGAACATCTAAGATACACATCACTTTGGCACGGCGACCGCCCGCCAAGTCTTCAAAATGTCGGCTCTATTGACGGACTCCGTAGACCACGTAGAGGCAGAGCTGCTCAATGTCGTCCTTGACCGTACTGGACCAGGTTTTCAGTGGTCCTCAGTAACGATACACCACCCCTGATATGCTGGTCTTCAGGAATTTTTGGTAATATCGGTGTCATTGCTGTGCAATACATGTGATAGGTAATTACGTTGCTGGATCGCATTATTGGACGCTTCTAGATAACGAAATATCACCATTAAGTTGGGGACGTCAGTCATCAATCATTGTCATCATCATCATCAAACACAGCAACATCAGTGTTGACACTGATGCTTCACTGCCGTTGTGGTCATTGACGGCAATATATCAGTGACAACGGCAATTATGTGCCATACAACCATGAGGGAGAAAGCCTTGGTAAAGAGCGGAAATAAAAGGAGAACGATGAGGAGTAAGGGTATTACACCTTGAGACAGCATCAAAATAAACACACCTGAGCGGTACGTTGAAGTGAAGCGTTATCAGCGGGATTGACCCAGTCTCCTTTGCGAACCTCACTCGACGTGAAGGCAGCTCATAAAGACAGGCGAACCTTAGCTGGACAGTCCAGTTAGGAAATGACAGCATGCGCAACAGTGGAATCAGTTGTATACCATGTCCCGCAGGTTTCCCAGCCACGTGCAAGCAGGATCACATGAGCCCCAGACAGGAAGATCCAACAGCGCTCAGTTTGACTACAGCCAGTTTCATTTCACGTTGCCATGTCATGTTCTATCCCTTAAGAACCTTTCGCCAACAACGGCTTGGGACAGGAGAGGCCTTTATGACATGAGCAATACATGTTCCAACCACCTCAACCTGGTGAGTTTAGTCTGCTATTTTAACGACTCGTCATCAATTACCTGTTCACTCACCACCTCGCTGCGTGTTCACTGTAGTCACCTAATTCTTGCTATGCTACGGAGACACTAGTGACCAAAATTTCGAAGACGTCTAAGGTCCTCAGAACAAGAAAGTAAGATAGCACTTACAAATGTCTTGCCACCTAGCTTCAACGAAATTAGTTTCTTACGCCAGGAGTGACGCAAGTTGGTGAACACTGATCGCACCCTAGTTATCCGCGTACTGACTTCACTTGTTACAGCACAGTTGCGGCTAATGCAACCGCCAAAATATTAGGACGGTCAGATCCTAACGAACAAGTCGATCTTTTGTAATATGACACTAATACTTCACTTTGTCTGTTGTAGCCAACTGAGCCGCATGGCTCTTTCTTCTATTGGTTCATCCGCAACATAGCCCATTTTCGTCCGGTCTCCTTGCCTTTCCCTGAGGCTAGAAAGTTCAACCAACCTCCTAAATCAACCAGCTAGCACACTGTTACAGCAGATCAACAAACTCCAGCTCCTCATCCTAGGTTTCAAAGAAGCGCAAGACGGCGGAAAAGCTTGAACTGAGACTTTACACTTCTAAGGTGTATAAAGTATGTCGAATAAAATTTAATCGTTTAGCTGTAGCACCCTTTCGGTGCCTAGCTGCCATGCCACCCGAAGGAAGCATGAGGGCTTGGATACTGCCAGGTTGCCCGAGCCTAGACAGGGGAAGTCGAGAGGCAGAGGCAGGGTTCGAACAGCGGACCTTCCGGTCAGTACGCTCGCGCTCTAACCGCTGAGCTATCTCGCCTAGGGCATTATGTTTAAAGTGATTTGTGCGGGCAAATAATCAATCAATCAATCAATCAATCAATAATCAATCAAACCAAATCGTCCGCACAATCAAAATCCATTAACCTATCTCCGAACGTGATTTCGATACCTAGATTCATGGTTCTTGGATAAGGCCAATGACAAAATCGGACAAATTAGAGAGGACAATCCTGATGAACTGTACTAGTTACCAGGGCGCTTCTGGAAGCCTTCGTGCATCCTAGGCTGACCGGATATGGAATTACACGGTACGAAGAATGTTTATGACCTTCAAAGACACCTGTTTATGATTAAGAATATTCAGCGGAGTTAATCTATCCACAGAGCCGATTGGCTCCTCTAAAACTGAGAAACGTGAATGTTGGTTGGCGGTAGGTATGGCGCCGTTCAGGCATTGGTACCTTATAGGGATATGGTAAATGCACCACCAATCTGATCAAAATTCTGCTTGAAGCTCTCGGGCTTGCGTCTCACGTGGCTAATAGAGGCACCACAATACAAGGGAAGCTCACCTGGTCCAGCAGTTCGATGATATTTCAAGACAGAAAAACACAGCAGAACTTCAGGAACAGACGAGAGATCTAAACACATATATCACGGCTCAAAATGAGCGAATTGACTGGAACAACCTGTGTTCACTATTGAACAGAGGCTGTTCCAGCAAGTGTGGTTGGAAATTTCTAATCACACTAGTCTCATTCGTTAGTTGGTCCTACCAAACTGTCTGTCCGTCTAACCTATCCTCTAGCCGAATTGCATTCCAAACCACAAAGAATGGAACACTCCGAATCGATGATGGATAGGACCGTTCTGAGAGCATCCGGCTACCGTTAGGAAGCACCACAAAAACAGTTCCCGGCATCATGCATAGGTGTGATTATTTTGGACAATGTCCTCTGCTGAGGTTGCTTGTAATGGATTACACAGTAGGCTTTGGTATGTTTCCCTAACTTGCGGCTTGTAGATTTTCTACTGTTAAAAGAAGAGCACGTTTCTGGGATTACCTGTAAAAATTAGTGAAAAACTGCAACAAACGAAAATAAATATCGTTCAGCTGTAGCACCCTTTCGGTGCCTAGCTGCCATGCCACCCAAAGGAAGCACGAGGGCTGGGATACTGCCAGGTTGCCCAAGCCTAGACAGGGGAAGTCGAGAGGCACAGTCAGGGTTCGAATTACGGACCTTCCGATCAGTACGCTCGCGCTCTAACCGCTGAGCTATCTCGCCCCGAACAAACGTGGGCGTGATTTGAAACGTCCAGTGTATTCCAAAACCAGCGGCAATCAAGGATTGAGCCACGCCATCGGTGGCTGATGGTGACGTGGTCAACGTAACTTCAAGGCTGGTCAGCGGTAGAGGACGACACAAGGGTACCTCAGGCGTCAGACCGGATTCATGAACATAATCCAAGAACGCCCAAAACTTACTGGGACCCTCAAACTCCATCAACATCGTACCAGGGAAGCCGTCGGGCATCCAGGCTATAAAAACTAGCTTCCGACTGGACGCTCCAGCAGTCAATCAACTCATTAACGGCCGACGACGAGCATTGCTGTCAGGATGCACCCAGATGGGGAACCCACGGGTGACCCGAGGTATCGGAGGTCTACAAGAACACTGTGCAGGTCTATATTCAGTCCCACCGTCCTCGTCACATCCAAGCTTGTCAAGGCGTATCTACGAATGGCCTCTAACCGACTTGGTCTACATGGAGGAGGACATTAGTCAACTCTTGCACAAGATCAACCCATTCTGCGCATTGGGGCCCGACGAACTCCGTCCAAGGATCCTGAAAAAACGTCGTTTACACTGGCGAAACATGTCTACCTGGTTTTTCGTCAGTCGCTTCACGAGGGCCACCTTCTCTCTACTTGGAAGAAAACGACTGTCACGCCAATCTGCAAAACTGGTGACCGACTATCGCCCGGCAGCTACGGGCCCATTAGCCTCACTAGGGTACCGTGCAAGGTGATGGAACACATTCTGAAGCGAGTCATCCTAGATTACCTTACTACCAACAACCTGATATCTCCAGTTCAACACAGATTTCTCCCAAACCGTTCTTGCGTGACGAACATGCTTAACCCTAGCCAAGGACGAGGGACTCATATCGAATGCCATATTTTTCCACTTTTAAAAAGCACTTGATCGAGTCCCACACGTCCCGTTCAAGGGAAAATTCTACGCTGGATCAAGGAGTTCCTATCAAACAGAACATTCCGAGTGAAAGTAGGTTAAACCTACTGTTCTCCGGCGCCGTTCTCCATTGGAGTTCCCCAAGGCTCCGTTTAAAAACACTGCTGTTCCTGATGTAAATAAAAAAATCGTTCAGCTGTAGCACCCTTTCGGTGCCTAGATGCCATGCCACCAGAAGGAAGCACGAGGACTGAGATACTGTTAGGTTGCTAAAGCCTAGACAGGGGAAGTCGATAGGCGAAGGTCGGCTTCAAACCAAGGACCTTCTGTCCAGTAAATTCGCGCTCTAACCACTGAGCTATCTTGCCTGATGTACGTCAACGACCTTCCAGATATCCTTGCACTCTATATCTACCTTTTGTGGGGAATTTGAAATCCTGGAGTTCTAACGTCAGTGCCCTGTAAATGGATGTAGACGCTACAAAGCAGTGGTCGTTGGACTTTCTCTGAATGACGAAAAGTGCGTCCATGTCATTCGGAGGGGACTCAGCATACGCCTTTGTCATGCATAGTGAGAATGGACAAGAAGATATCACGAGGACCGATGCCAAGAAGGATTTGGATGTCTGGCTCTCTTCAAACATATCCTTCTCACTGCACCATGAGAACTCGACTCAAAAGGAATTCGCTGTTCTACGGATGATTCGGCACTGTTTGGATTTCCAAATACTTTATGGGGCCTACGTCAGACCGTTTCTTGAATGTGCCAACCAAGTTGTCTACTCAGGACGCAAGGACGTAACCTTTATTGAACGTGTCCAACGAGCTGCTACGAAAATGGTTGCCGGCCTTGAATCCCTGGGAAACGCGTCTCGTGGTGCTTGACCTCTTCCCCCTGGAGTATCGTCGCCTCAGAGGGGAACTAATTCTCACTTATGCTCTGTTTTAACAAGGTTTGGCCTACCGATTTTTTACTGTTAACCCAGTTTGTACACGGTGGGGGCCAACAGGTTTTTCGGCAGCAAACACATGGAGGGGATATGGCAAGAAGATTTTCAAGCTCAGACCGCACACTCACTAGGCAAATTTTTTCTCATTTCGTGTAGTTGGTGCGTGGACTAACCTTCCTCCGACACTTGTCCGCGCTCCATCTAGAACCCAGTTCAAAGCACTATTAGACACTTGTGCGAGTCCCCGAGCCGGCAAGCTTACTGTCCCGCGCGGAGAACCTCAAGTGCAGTGCTACACCCTTTTTTCGCTTGTGACTTTCAGGTGAACAGCAGTCGCTGAACGATAAGAATAAAACCGACACGGGAAACTTGGGTGAAAGCCTCGTTCCTTTACCGATCCGTGCATCCGTGACATAAAAAGTAAATGGGCAGAGAACGACGCGTCCCTAAGGTCACCATCGATACCATAAGTTCCGTATATCAGGCATGTGAGCTTATCAAACATGGCTTAGCAGTATGCGACCAGCGGAATGGGTGTGAATTTGTCCACGGCAGGAACGTCACTAGCCGATGCATCGGCTGGACAGAACAAACGAGCGAATGACCATATTTGGCCATTTAACCACCCTATATATTTACACACAAGCTCCGTATGTTTGTCCTGATAATAAAGCCGTGCTCCGGGTTCTTCTTATCGCGTAATCCGACGTAACAGATAGGCTGCCACCCACGATACAGCAAACGTCCAGGTATGCCCAGGAAGCAACGCCAACCAATCACCCATAGCCGATCGGACAGCCTCGATTCACGGATTCACGGATTCACGGATTGATACACAGGAGCGAGGCTTTTGCCCAAGTTTCCCGGGTCGGTTTTGTTCTTGTCATTCAGCGGCTGTCGTTCACCTGAAAGGCACAAGTGAAAAAAGGGTGTAGCACTGCTCTTTAAGTTCTCAGCGCGGGGCAGTATGCTTGCCACCGCGAGGACTCGCATAGACAAATTCGCGGATTCACGGATTGATACACAGGAGCGAGGCTTTTGCCCAAGTTTCCCGGGTCGGTTTTGTTCTTGTCATTCAGCAGCTGTCGTTCACCTGAAAGGCACAAGTGAAAAAAGGGTGTAGCACTGCTCTTTAAGTTCTCAGCGCGGGGCAGTATGTTTGCCAGCGCGAGGACTCGCGGAAAATAAGTGTCTAATAGTGTTTTGAACTGAGTTCTAGAGGGAGCGTGGACAACCGTCTCAGGAAGGTTGTTCCACGCAGCAACTACCCGAAATGAGAAAAAAGTTTGCCTAATGAAGGTGTGCGCTCTGAGCTTAAAAATCTTCTTACCACGTCCCCGCCGTGTGTTTGCTGGGTCAACGGTGAAAAAACTGTTGGCCAAGCCTTGTTCAAACAGGGCGTAAGTAAGAATTGGGTCCCCTCGGAAGCAACGATACTCCAGAGGGTAGAGGTCAGGCACCGCGAGACGCGTTGCGTAGTCCACGGATTTTAGGCCCGCAACCATTTTCGTAGCAACCCGCTGGACACGCTCGGTGAGGGTTACGGCTTTCGTGCGTCCTGAGTAGACAAACGGGTGGGAATATTCAAGGAGAGGTCTGACATGGGTCCCATAGAGTACTTGGAGGTCCATGCGAGTAATATGGGAGAAGGTGCGTCGAATCAGCTGTAGAACGCCGATTGCCTTTTGGCAGGTTCACGTTCTCAGTTGTTGTACGGTTCTCGCAGGATTCCCCGATGTCGAGGTCAACGCATGCGATTGGCTTGTCGGTAGGCTTCGCCGCTTGACTCCGCTCCTCTGACCCAGTCCAGCTCTAAATTTGTGACTTAGGTGTGGAGTTCACTGCTGCACCTTTGTCGTCTGTCGGGGAGAGAGGCGCTGGTAACTCTAAGTATTTTGGGCGTTCCGTCCACGTGAGGCTTGTCTCCTCCAGAGCATCGCTGCCTTTGGTAGTCGAAGCGGCTTCGGTGGTTGAGTAGAAACTGCTATCCGGAGTCGCGGTGAGTTGCATAAGCGTGCTTTCAGTAGCACAAGGGGCTATAACCTACAATCGGTGTGGCCATAAGTTTGGAGTCGCCTGAACTGGCGCAAAGTGGAAGCCTGTTTCGCGCCTATCCCCTATAACTGCTGTGGTCCAGCTTCCGCGCCTCTAGAAGGCGATCCTCAGATAGGTGCCTTATCGTTGGGTATGCTTTTTGAATGCTGACAGCCCACTCCAAGATTTTCTGTACTGCAGATGGGAAGGAAAGGTTGACTAGAAGCCCAAGTGTTTGCTTGTTTCCTTTCTGGCGTAACCAATTTGCGTGGAGCGACTCATGGTCAGGCTTTGTAAAGACACTACCAAGGATCGATTGTGCCTGCTTCATTGGCGTGATTGTTCTGGAGAATGACGCCCTCCCATATGCGCCTACCCACTAGAGACGCCGTGGCGGTCTTCGCTGCTGCATCAGGGAGCTGGATGACCTGGTTCGCAGCCAGTGGACCAGGGATGGATAGCGTTAGGTACTCGTTCATCAAAGACGCTTCTTTATCAACGTTCGCCCAGGATGTTGCGTTCTGTGGTCGCATTCTCCGGAGCTTTAGAAAGAAGCTACAGTTTCGCGTCAATTATCCCGATTAAAGCGGAACATTCACACTGGTCTTTCTGATTCAGCAGTGTGGATGTGACTTCGTTTTTGATGACTCTCTTCTTAGTTGCGGAATGCATTGCACTCTTGATGTAGAGACAACCGGTGCGGACAAACGGATCAGAAGAGTTAGCTGGTTGGCTTACCTGGTCGTTCTGTAAACCCGTGCATTTAAAGTGCCGCCAGATCTTGCAGGCGTGGCATTGCATGCCGCGTCCTACGTTAGGCGGACAGCCATTGCGCCCACATCTGTTTGGATCCATCAATGGCCGCAGAGAACAGCCTGTACTGATTAGTGACATGATTGCGACTGGGTGCAAAATAGGAACTGAGTGCAAAATAACAGATGTTATCACGTAAAAGTTATATTTGGATGAGAGCATTCGACAAGTGGCACGTGTGAACTTCGTAAATAGTTTGAACAGTGAAAGAATTCTTTCGCGAACGTGCACAAGGGAGAAACAAAACCAACACGAGACACGGAAGATTAGCTGGCATTTCGCAAAATGCGAAACCGCTGTAAGTCAGAAATCCGCCAATGGAACATACGAAAACAAGCCACCATTCTGGACCTCGCCCGGAAAAACAGCAATGCGCTATTCAAATACATAAGACCGCCGCAGAAATAAGCCATCCGCATTCTCCTTGAGGAACAGGAACGGGAAACCCAAGAAGGATCCGATAGTGGGGTCTGAGTTCTACAGAGAACACTGTGCAGGTCTATATTCAGTCCCACCGTCCTCGTCACATCCAAGCTTGTCAAGGCGTATCTACGAATGGCCTCTAACCGACTTGGTCTACATGGAGGAGGACATTAGTCAACTCTTGCACAAGATCAACCCATTCTGCGCATTGGGGCCCGACGAACTCCATCCAAGGATCCTGAAAAAACGTCGTTTACACTGGCGAAACATGTCTACCTGGTTTTTCGTCAGTCGCTTCACGAGGGCCACCTTCTCTCTGTTTGGAAGGAAGCGATTGTCACGCCAATCTGCAAAACTGGTGACCGACTATCGCCTGGCAGCCAGCGGCCTATAAGCCTCAATAGCGTGCCATGCGAGATGATGGAACGCATTCTGAAGCGAGCCATTCTAGATTACCTTACTTCCAACAACTTGATTTCTCCAGTTCAACACACATTTCTTCCAAACCGTTCTAGCGTGACGAACATGCTCGTATTTATGAACAGCTTAACCCTAGCCAAAGACGAGAGGCTCATATCGGATGCCATTGTTTGGACTAATCAAAAGCATTTGCTTGAATCCCACACACGTCCCGCTTCTCCACAAACTCGAGTCTCACGGGCTCCATGGAACAATTCTACTCTGGATCAAGACATTCCTCTCAGACGGATCATTCCGAGTGAAAGTAGGCTCGACCTGCACCTCTGCGACACCGGTCTCCATTGGAGTTTCTCAGGGCTCCGTTTCGGGACCAATGCTGTTTCTGATATACGTCAACGACCCTCCAGATGTTCATACAAGTCCATGTCTACTTTCTGTGGATGACTTGAAATCGTTAAAGTCCAATGCCAATGTCCTCCAAATGGATGTAGAAGCTGCAAAGCAGTGGTCGTTGGACTGGCACCTTCCTCTGAATGACAAAAAGTGCGTCTATCTGTCATTTGGAGGAGACTTAGCGAACTACTTTGTCATACATGGTGAGCGAGCGCCAGTAGACAACACGAGGATAGATGCCAAAAAGGATTTGGGTATCTGGCTCTTTTCAAACATGTCCTTCTCATCGATCTTGTGTATCAACCCGTGAATCCGTGAATGTTCACACTCTCTGGCCACTTCCGTCCTGTTCCCATTGTCCCGATGATAGCTACCCCTCACTTGCCTCCGCGACTTTTCTTTTTCAGCATTTTTTTCCGTTTGCTTTTGCCAAGTGACTGAGTTGTCTTACTGGCCTGGCTTTCCCCAGACCGGATGAAATATCTGGTATCTAGAATTTTTTTCAATGCACAAGCCGCAGTTATGGCTGGTTGGTGGCACGCAACCTTGCAGATCTGGCAGCATGCACGAGGGATGACAACCTCGGGTGGCGGTCGGTACGTCCTGCAGGGAGAGTCGCCTTGCTGCGTCGCACCTTGATGCGTTCGTATACCCGCCGCCTCTCCAGTAGCATGGTGCTTCGCCCATCGCCATGGTTGTATGAGGCCGAGATAATGACAGGTCTGCTTTTTCTCCAGTAACCGATAATAATATTTTAAGTGATGTAAATATTTTACTGCCCGTCCATCGTTGCTTGCAAGTTTGCCTCAGTTGTACCAATTTTCGAGCGTCTGTTCTGACAGAAAAACAGACCGTCTGGAGATGGATCTCAGAGCTCCTCGAATGGTGGGCAAAAGGGTTCTTCGTTACACCAGCTCTACACCCGGAAGGCCCTATTTTTTGTAGTGTTTTCATACCGCATCTGTCATATAGCTTTTGTGAGATTTGTTTCAAACGGACCTAAGCGCACAATCCGATTTGTCATGTGACACGAGCTTCCGCATTGCACCATCAACCAGAGACAATTTCTTTCTTCTCGAACATACTGATCTTTTTCTGCACCGTTATCTCTTCATCCGGCTCACACCCACTGACTGTCAGTATGTAAATCCCTGCTGCTTCACTGACCATTTTCTGCAGCTGGTGGTGGCTCAATCATTTATTGTACGTGTGCTTAGTTCACGATGCTTACTAACCCGTTTGTCTATACAGCTGTCATTACAGCTCTTACCACATCATCTGCTGCCCTCGCCCGTCTGTTTCTATCATCTACTGGACACAAACTGCGTGTAATCTGATGCCTGCAATCGTCCTGTGAGATCCTTGGCTGCCCGGATCTTACATAGTTAACCAACAATAACCAAAAATGATATCGCAAGCCCAACAGACTTTCTGGACGAAGATCTGTCATGCCTGGCGACCATTCCGGTACTTTTTCGGATCTTCCTCCACTAGATCACTTCCCCCGATGTCTTAGCATGAGCTCTCTATCGACCTGAATGACATAACTGCGTTTTTGGAAATGGAGATAGCCACAGTCCGTCGAGAGATTGCTAACGTTCGGGGTTCTACTACTGTTACAAACAGGACACCTCGCGACTCCTCTAGAGCTCCTTCTTTTTCGGTTGACCAGAGACAAGCCACTTCGCCCAACTATCAACCAACCCACAGGCAACGTCCGTATCATAACATCGTTCGGAACTGCTTAACATCTGCACGGATATGCCTCAAAGAAAGGTACCCAAATTCGACGGTAACCCTTTAAATTACTGGAAATTTCTGAGTGGCTTCACCAACGGGGTCGCTCAGTTTCCGCCAATCGTTTGACTTTCCTTATCGATGCGTGCGAAGGTAAAGCGCGAGAAATCCTCGACCATGGTACGATACTTGAGCCGGAACACGGCTATCCGGAAGCCTGGAGGATCCTGGATCGTAGATTTGGCAACCCTTTGGTTATCGCAAGGGAATACATCGCATCTAGCACCACGGGGCCGCCACTCAAATGAAATGATGCCAGCTCCTCACTAAAGCTAGCCGACACAATGAAGGCCTGTTCGCTAGTCCTTTCACAGCTGAATTATTCGTCCGAGCTCTACACCAGAACGACTACAGGTGCCCTTCTCAATTGTTTCCCGACCACAGTGCAGTCGCGGTGGTTCGACCGAGGCTGGGAACTTCTCAGGAAGAAGAGCGAACCCAGTTCCATTCATCTGACAGATTACGTTAAGACCGAGCAGACTCAGTATCGGTTAGAAAGTCCTATTTGCCGACCGCTGCCCTACCGAGCACCAGTAGATAAGAACGTCCCTGCGGCCCCGTAGGGACACCGTCGCTAATTTTCGCCGCACGCCTGATGACTTCTGCTGCCAGTAAGCCTAGCAATGGAGGATATAGTACGGCTCTGTCTCAATCGTGCTTACACTATGGCGAAAGGAACTACCTCGATCAATGCGCACAGTTTGTCCGCCTGGATGTCGATCCTCGAGTAACGTTCCCACTTCGCGAACTTTGCCTCCAGCCAAGACATAACGCGAAGCAGCGCTGAGCAAGGCAATGTCGCGGACGTAACGGCTGCGAAGTTGTACACCCCCGTTGCTCCATCCGACCACATGCCAAGGAGAATGCCGCTCCGGTCTCAGCGTAAACCGCCCAAGCGGCCGGCTGATACGCTACAATCTGTCAAGACGGGGACCATTCGCCGATGCGAGGGCAGTAGCCCGAGTGGGCGCCGCAAAGCCAAACGGGCAGGACACATGAGCCTTTCGCTAATCAGGCATCTCGAAAGCAATTATCAAGCCTCGACACCCAGTCTCTCTGGTTGATTTTAATGCTCGCCTTCTGAAGCAAACAGAAATATATTCCTAACTTCTCTTACCCACCCCTGGAACACGCAAAGAGGGGCACTGCGACCCGTCAAGATGTGGTAGGTTTGTGAGGGATCGGCGAGAGGGCTCAGTGTTTGGAGCGCGAAGTGACTGACCGAAAGATCGGCGGTTCAACCCAGACCTACCTCTCGACTTCCGCTCTCTAGGCTTGGGCCACCTGGCATTGTCTCAGCCCTTGTGCACCCTTCGGGTGACATAGCAGCTATGGAGAGGTTGTGTTCTTGGGCGCTCAACCCAGTTATTTCCTTTCCCTATCCAGCTTTGTTGAGACCTGCATGCATAAAATGCTGTATTCTTGACGTGGTCCGGACAGCATTTTATGCCAACAGTTGTGTGCCTGTTTGTTCTGACCCCACGGCACCACTAGCTTGGTTTTCTTCCCTAACCGGACAAAATTTCTGGTGACTGAGGTTTGTTAAGGAGTAAGCCAGAGAATGACCGAGAAATGCCCCCAACACCCTACTGACCTGGTAACAGACATGAAAATAATAAACTCATGTAAAAGTTGGGTATATCTGGCCCGGAGAATCCCCCCGATTAGTTGCACCCAGGTGCACACACATGCTTGTCAACTCCGCAATAGCGTGGATGATTCACCTAGTGCCTGAGTTCTGAGGCTGGTCTTTATAAACAGAAAAAGAAGATGAGGCAAAATACCCATGATGCTGGTTTAAGCCTGTTCCGGTTACAGAATATTCCCAAGGAGATCCCCTCATGAATCTGAAATACCAATTGTAGCAAAGTAGAACAGTACTGTTTCATGTACAATGCAACGGAGACGAAATAAGGGCAAGTGGTGTGTCGCCTCGAATGCAATTTTTTCCACATATCCTATACCTCCTCCATAGGATATGACTGCGCCGCACTGCGATCAATTCATCTTCCAAACACAATACAACCACCCAACTCACCCCAAATCTCTTGGTATTCTGTCTTAAGCCGCCAGCTTGTCTGGGCTCATGTGATTCCAAAAATTATTTGCGCACCCCCATCTGCGCACCGTGTGTTGCGGGATTAGTTTCCGTCTAATCAACTCTTCACGTAACTGTTCGCCGTAGCCCATAGTTATATCCTTGTCCTCTTCTCTAGCTCCCTCGCCTACTTTCTGAATGAGCACTACTGAACCGTTTTGATAGCTGCCTGCAGTGGCGTTTTTGACCCCGTTTTAGCGCAAGCACGCCCCCTACATGGCAGACTTACATTTTACAACAGCCTGCCGGCAAACCACCCACTTTCATAGGCTATATCGAAAGACATGTGAGCCCAGAACACGCCGTTTAGCCACGTCCACTCAAATTTCTGCTCTACTTACCCAGCTTTGTGGACGACTGCACAATTAGCTATGGCTCAAACTGCGCCCCGTTTTGCTTATGCACGTGAACTATATTCCCGCGTGGCCTCACCCGTTCACTCCGATCACCAATCGCCATTTTTATCCATACCTTCCCAAAAAACGAGCATCTTCTAGTATCGCACCGCTACCGTGGTTAAACGTTCTACCCACTCGTAGTTGTTTCCCTATTTAGATCGCAGTTCACCTGCTAATACAAGTGCTTTTACTGCTTCCCCTATAAGTCCCTAATTTAGCTGACTACCACATTGTCTCCTACTGACGGCAGCAGTAAAAAACGTAACCGCTCAGCTTTAGTACCTTTACCGTGCCTAGCTACCATGCTCCCCGAAGGAAGCAAGAGGGCTCTGACACTGCCAGGTCGCTCCAGCCCATACTATATTCAGTCACCTCAAATGATTCACCAATCACTTCAATGCACGGAGCTTTCCACGAAACAGACCACGACGGTGCTGTGATGGCACCCCGGCTCCATATTCAGTCTGGTGGCCTGTCCGTATTTCACCGGCCCTTCGCTATCTCCAAACCAAACGCACTGCTCCTTGCGCAGTTCACGGAATTCTCCTAAGAAAATATACCTGTTATCCATGAATGACAAAAAGTGCGTCCACATATCATTCGGAAAGGACTCAGTGAGCGTATTTGTCGTGCATGGTGAGGATGGACAAGGAGACATCACGAAAAAAGATACCAAAAAGGGTCTGGGTGTCTGGCTCTCTTCAAACGTCCTTCTCACTGCACCGGCTCAAAAGATATCCGCCGTTCTACGGATGACTCGCGTACCTTCTCTGGTATCACTCGCGTGGAATTCCAAATACTCTATGGGGCCTACGTCAGAGCGCTCCTTGAATATGCCGACCAAGTTGTCTGCTCAAGACTAAAAAAGACATAAACCTCAGTGAGCGTGTCCAACAAACTGCCACGAAAACTGTTGTCGGCATTGAATCCCTGGAACATGAAACGCGTCTCCTGGCGCCTGACATTTTTCCACTGCAGTGTCGTTGCCTCCGAGGAGACCTAATTCTCACTTATGCCCTAATTGAACGTGGTTTGGCCGACGGATTTTTCACTGCTGACCCAGCTTGCACACGGTGGGGGCCAACAGGTTTTTGCCAGCAAACACACGGCAGGGACACGGCAAGAAGATTTTCAAGCTCAGAGCGCACACCCACTAGTTAAAATTTTTCTCATTTCGGGTAGTTGGTGCGTGGACTAACCTTCCTCCGACGCTTGTTCACGCTCCATCCAGAATGCAGTTTAGAGCATTATTAGACACCTATTTATGCGAGTCCTCGCGCCGGCAAGCTTACTGTTCCGCTTGGAGAACCTAAAGGGCGGTGCCTCAATCTTTTTCGCTTGTGACATTCAGTTGAACGACAGCCGCTGAACAACAAGAGCAAAACCGACCCGGAATCCTTCGGTGAAAGCTTCAATGCAGTGTATTAGTTCGTCAATCCGTGAAATCCGATGCAATGCTTTATTATTAAATTTCTCCCTTGACGCCCATATGTTTTATCACAGTGCGCGCCTCACCAAGTACGTCCGGCTAGAGACCCCTTTCACTCCGCCTCAATGAAAGCGAGATAGCCCAGTGGTTGGAGTATGAAGTTACTGGTCGGAAGGTCCGTGGTTCGAACCTGACCTCTGCCTCTTGTCTTCCCCTGTCTAGGCTTGGGTACCACGACAGTATCCCAGTCCTTGCGCTTCCTTCTGGTGGCATGGCAGTTAGGCACCGAAAGGCGGTTTTTCACGACGGTCTTCCTCCTCAACTCACTATCCGTGGTCACACTAATGCATCCTCCATTCAAGCTCACGGCGTATTTGCACCGGTTCCCAAACAGAGTTCAAATCTGTCGTTTTTAAATACAAAATGGCATAATTCCCACTATTTCTGCCCTCTCAACTTCCGGTTTTTAATTCAAGCAAAATATCCCTCCATGCTGCTCCAATGACACTTGCAGTTCATTGGTGTCACCATGTCCACCGTGGTTAGATCACAATGACTTGATGATGACAATTTCACGCATCATTTTTGGATCACACCTACCCTTAACGTAACTACCACACTTCAATGCATTCCTAGGCACCCGCAGCTGGTGGCCCTTGTGCTTAGCGTCTAGCTGTGCTAGCACTGTCGTGGCCGATGCATGCCACTGATCATTAGGTGGAGGAAACATTATTATCGGCGCGTCTAAGTGCATCGGTCACTTATTGATACCTGTCGGCATTGTCGTGCTGTGTGTCGTAGTCAACGTAGTCACTGTCCGGCGCCGTACACAGTCGGCAGCCCTTCCCAAATACCTCCTCGCTTCATTATTGAGTGCTACTTGCTTTTTTGATGGCTGACTGTGGTAGTTTCCTAGACTCTGTTTATGCAGCAGCACCTTTTTCTTCGAAGCAGGTATTCTTCATCCAGCTGTGTGCCAGCTAGCCACCAGATTCCACGAATCAACTGCGAAGGCACCTGCACCTACTGCACGCTGTGGATCCCGGTTATGCACATTTCCAGGTTTTATCTCTATCCAACTCTATGTACGACGACACGAATAGCCATAATTCTGGCGGCGCATGACCTAACGTGTGCATCGCCTCACCCTACCGAGAAGTTTCTTCCGGTCAGGCCAGCTACCTTCCATCGTCCGTTGCAGGTTTTATCCGATAAGAACGTCTAAAACTAGCTTTGGTTTCCTTCTTAATGCTTATACGGCTCGATCTTTTGAAGCAGCGGCATGTATGCGGCTAGATAAAATCCTTTTCATAAGTCCTTCATCTTTTGAGTGGGTTAAGCCATCCATAAATAAGAGCATGCTCGTCGCAAACAAAGGCTCTGTGGGGAATCCTTGGTGCTCTAAATATAGCTGGTTGTTGGTAATGAGGTAATTTGAGATGGCTCGATTTAGAATGTGTTCCCTTACCTTGCACGCTGAGCTAGCGAGGCTCATGAGCTTGCAGCTGCCAGGCAACAGGTGATCAAATGCATGGCATGACGTTACCTTCTTCCAAGTAGATATAAATTTGTCTCTATGGAGCGGCTGACGAAACATCATGTAGAAATGCTCCACCAACGCGAGCGATGCTTACTTCTATATCCTTGGATGGACCTCGTCTAACAACCATACGCTGAAGGTTTTGTCATTTGCAAGAGTTGATGAACGTTCTATGTGGAAGAAAGTCGGTCAGCGGCCTTTCGTAACTACTTCTTGACAAGATTGAGTGTGATGAGTGTGTCGGGTTCCCTGTTTCTCTCTTAAGGAGAAGCCATTCGGCTTATTTCTTTGGCGTCGTTTCTCCGGGTAAGCTAAACGCTCACGTCCACTTTTCGTATGTTCTATTGGAGGATTTCTGATTTACAGCGGTTCCGCAGTTAACGGAATGCCGGCGAATCTTTTGTCTCCTGGAGTTATCTTTTTAAAGAGGTCGTTTCAAAAGGACGCCAAGTCCTTTTGAGTAGCCCTTGTTTCGACCGCGTGCTGGTCACCCTGGGAAGAACACCACATCAGTCATGTGAATTTTTCGGATAATGGGGAAGTAAGCCTCCTCCACTGAGGCTTGTCCCGGTTTGAGGTGATCAAGGGAGGTATGCATTTCAGAAAGTCTGCTCGGTAGACGTCTCGAAGCCATCTTTGATATTCCGGGTTCCTGGCCTGTTAGCAGATGAAATCAAAGGCCTGTACACAGTGGTCTCTATGTCCTAGTGGAGCCTTAATTGGTAGTTGCTCAAGAAAGTTCTTTCAGTGGTGATTAGTAAATAATAATAGGTTTAATTCCCAACTTGTAGAAAACACTCCAATAGAGACAGGATCAGGTTATTGCAACCTAAACGTGGCGGGCAATAAAACAACGGGGAGGGAAGTACAACCGACGGGACACGCCTGTGTCTCGTGTCTGCACTGAACGTTAGTCGATCAGAATGCGCGAGGCCAGGGCACGATTAGTCGCGCGCTTTATGAAGGGTGATGGTTTATCCGCGGTGGTGGTGGGCAAGGAAGCTATAGTCTGACAACTATGGGCCAATTAGTCCTACGCCAACCTCCTATGCAAATACGAGGATCGTCAATCTACCTCTGCTGCACTTTCTTCGCCAATAGTCAACTAAAACGTCCCAAAATATTTCTCTAGCCGCTTGCCAATTCTTGACCGGTCTACGCCATTTTTACTTTTACTGAAAGGCATTCGTCGGGCTCCGGCATGATGATTACGGACCCCTTAGGGGATCTAAGCACCTTGGGTCCACTACCCTAGCTACTTGTCCCAGACCAACCACGTAGCAATAGCCCCTACTAAAGGGGGTGAATACTGTTTAGTAAACGTGAACCATCGTCACAATCTGGACTCAATATCCTACAATCTGTTGACCACCACAAACGCCGTGGATCACTTCCAGCCTCCCTCATGTTGAAGTGCGTTTATTCCCCAAGAGAACTGTCAAAAGTGTGGGTCTCCTACGAGGTTTACTCTCATGAGTTGACTAACCGCCGCTCACTAGAAGCACACCCAAATTATTTTCGCCGAAACTGTAGGGTTTTCGAGGTTGCGATTTTTACGGGGAGTTAGTCTAATCCATTTACACTTGTAGGGGATATGTTGCTCATAGCATTTTGTTTAAGTGACCAAAATTTCAAGGTCATGGACCATCACCGATTCGCATTTTGCTACCGGTTTACGAGAGATAAAACACGAAATCGCACTTTGCCATATTTTGGCGCTCTCTAAAAAGAAAATAACATCTACAGAATATCCAATGCAAATTCCACACAGGAAAACCGGCTATCAACGTCTGTTTGTTTTATACTCCCCAGATTTAACGGACGAGATAATTTTGTTTAGCGAACTTCATCACAACACTTTTTCTTATGGATCCCAGCTTCCATTAAGTATAACATTGTCAAAAACAGCATGAATTGTGCAATGGAGATGCGATGGCTATCTCCGCGGATGATTGCCTTTCCCAGCTATGCATAACTAGCCCGTGGACAATGCAGCGTCAGGAGGCAATCTTCGGTAAATTACCAACCCAGTGGTATCATTTCTATTAGGAATATTACTCACCATAGGTGGAATACGTCATGAAGCAGTCATCATGATAACGGTAATCGATGTCACTCATCTCGACTACTTATCGTCACTGCAGCACGCTAAACCTGTGTCAATGTGCGGCGCTGCTTATAAGGCCCCACATATACACGATAACCTAATCCAGTGACCAACGACTGTCTTTCAGGCACAACTGTACGCGATGTCGCTTATCTCTGCTACCTATAGTAAACACCAAGCTGGAATCTATGTAAGCCGGTGAAAATAAGGCACCAACTATGCGTGGTATCCTAACCTAACGCACAACGTGGGTCTGTCATACTCATAACAACTGTACGCGTTTTCAATCATCTCGAATACTTGTTGTAACTGCTAGGCCCACTTCTATGTGCGACGCTGCTTATGAGGCCTCACCTATGTACAATAACCTAATCCAATGACCAACGACTGTCTCTCACACACCTGTACGCGATGTCGCTTATCCCTGCTACCTATAGTAAACACCAGGCCAGAATCTATGTGGGCCGTTGAAAATAAGGCCTCAACTATGCGTGGTATCCTAATCTAACGCCCAACGTGGGTCTGTCATACTCATAACTGCAGTCGATATCGCCTACCTTGGCTACTTATGGCAATTGCTAGGCCTGTGTCTATGCGCAACGCCGAATATGAGGCCTCAACTAGGCTCAGCAGCCTAACCCGATGGCCAACGACGGCCCGTCACGCTTATAACCGTACTCGACGTCGCCTACCGTGGCTACTTATAGTAACTGAAGGGCCCGTACACATCCTCGTAACTGACTAGTGCCCCAAATATACATAATAGACCAATCCAACGACCAACGGCGGTCCTTCATATCTATATGTCATCCGTTTGCCAACCCCATGCCTAAAAATACACAACCACCTTTAAAAAATCATGTTTCTATTTATTGGTTGTATCGGCACAAACGTAATGTGTGGTCAATCCAGTTCTCAGTTTCAGGAAGCCGCTTTTACTCGACAGGATTTCTGAAAGGAAAAATGTATAATCAATTACGACTCGTACACACTCCGTACACATCCTTTAAAACATATAATTAAACAAAGTTGTAGTGGCCAACTCACCAAGTGCTTACTAAATCCCTTTGTCCACAATTCCAAATGGGTGTCCACGCTGAAGCTGCAGTCTTACTGTTATAAGGGTAAACCCACCACTTGCTCAATTAGTCCGTGTGTACATCGATTATTCAATAGCGGTATTCGGCAACCATATGCATTATTGAGCGCAGCAAAGTTAAAGCTAAAGAGGGGTATATATGTCAGCCGTAGACCAAGTGGTATAGACTTGAGCCCTGGGATCCAAGGAACACGTGCGTCATCATACGTGCACCCATGGATGGGGTAACGAAGACCTATTGAGTGGGCGGGTACTTGGTGTCAAGTCTGCTCAATACCCGGCAATACCCGGTTTGGACGCCCTGTTTGCTGTTATCCATCCCACCTGGTCAGGGACTTACATCCCCAGAGATCCCAAACGGACCAGAAAAATACCTGCGATCTTACATTGGCTTCGTTCTACCTCTGCAAATTCCCTTGGCCAACTCAAAAAACCCGCTGCTCACAGAATTGCACTTCCCAGCCCAATCATCTCAAACATGACGTCCGTTACGGGGCTGTCCAGAAACCGAAGTACGGCAGTGCAATGATGGCACGGCACTGCCATACCCAGTTTGATAGCACACCCGCAACTAATCCCTTCTTACTCTCGACTGTACCCTTTCGCCCACTCGGTCCATTACCTGCAACTACGAAGAAACTCATGCTTAATTCTGAATGTAATCTTATGATCATGCCTGCATGCTGGTCTCAATTTGTGACAATTCCTTGGCGAATCGTAACTACAATAACAACCTAAACGACTCACCCAAGATGTTCATGTACGGGCTGACCACGGACCCAAGTACGGCTTTGCGATGACGGTACCGCGACTACCATACCCGGTCTGATGGACTGCCCGTAGTTCATCATATCCACAATATTTACCGGATGAGGGTGTTACGTGCACACAAGATGGTTTCATTCCTTCTAACTTGTGCCAGGACTTGAAAGCACTGGCCACCTTATTGTGCTGTATGCTTGTTCTGCCCATAAACACACTAATTCTACCAATATCACTATCGATGGTTCGGTATAGCCTTGCGCCTGATATAGCATGTACTGACCATCATAAAAAACAAAAAACTTACTAGCTGTGACGAATTCCTTGGCTTGGTTTTGCAGGACACCTGCCACAATGATAGGAGACTTTTTCATACACAGGTCGTTAAAAGCTGCTCAATTTTGAGTTTGCGGCGACACAGAGGGCGAAATTATTGTCCTTGTCGTTTCGAGATTATTTCCAAACGCAATGCAAAATAAAACACGTGAAGAAACCGGCTCTTCCACAAATTTCCCACCGTCATCAGATGTACATCACGCGAAGCCGTTGGCAGCCATATAAATTCCGCGCCCATGGTGGACCTGGAGTAATTTAAACAACTTTCACTAAAACTGCGCCCGCATCGAAAGATCTTAAGGGACCGAATAAATGCCATCAAATGCTGAAACTTTATGTTAAAGTTTTCCTCCTCCGAACTATGGTTTCAGAGAAATTTTGGGTGTGCATCTAAGGCTCGGCACAAGAAATCGTGAATTGCGGGAAAAGGCGGCTCACTTACAACGCACGGATTTTTCAGATAGTTTTACGGCTGAAATAATTCCGTGAACGCTACAATTTACATGGTCCTTGTGGATGCATAATATGCGGAGATGCCATTCCCGTATACACTCCTCGCTAGATAATTGCTGTTACCAGTTAAAATTGCGTAGGCAGCGTTCATTATTGGCGAAAAAATGCGCGTTTGTTGCTAAACAGCACTCTTCCCTTATAGCCTGGAAATTATGCTAAAAAGACCATGAAAATGATCAATTAGTCACATGAAACTAACATGTGGCTAGGGGTCCACGATGCATAACAAACTAGCCACATGGAATCTACGTCAAGCATAGCGGAAAGCTGAACGAACCTAGTTGGCCGGAGCGCCGCCGTCCATTTCTACAGGGGAAGGAATCCAGAATTGACGACATAAGTCGAGTTGTATTGATCTTTTGGATGAGTACACATGTCCTACCGAGGTGCGCATGAACTTCTTCGTGAGGAGCGTTCAGTTGACCAATGACGTCCGGAAATGAAAAGATATGAGTTAGGTTATCGAAATATCACCATGAGGCAGGCGGCCGACAAACTGCGGGGAATACTTACGCTAAAATGGGGACACTTCAGCGGCTTGACCCCACCTTGGTTGTTCCAACACTGTCATAGGACATTCTTGGCGGTCGCGGCCCCAAGTGCCTCAAAACGAGAGAACATGCATACGTAGTTACGTGCTTTCCATCTACATTTACGGAACAGCGCTATCCGCTGCCATCGGGAGAAGCATATCGACTATAGTGACCTTCCTCTGACTGCCACACGAGCACGTGTCCGGTCTACCGAAGTTTTGCCTGCACCGAAGGCATATCATATGCCACAGTATGATCCAACAATGCGGCACCTACTCAAAACGGTTGGTCGACACTCCCGGCGTGGTGATGATCTTGCCGAATTCATCTGCCACAAACTGCCGCACCTCACACGATGGCCAAGTACCCTGCAGGTGCCCAAGTCTCCTTCGGTTGGCCGGCGATTAACCGGAAGCCGATCGTACAAAGATTTTGACAACCTATGGTTTTCTTCAAGAAAATAAGAGGTGACTGCCAGGTGGATCCTGTGCCTCTGCACACAGACCCGCATTGGACAGCCGGTGCTTCGCCTACGGTTTTTTATTAGCGAACACGCCCAGCTTACTAGCTTCTTCGGATCTCTCGACATTCCGTTGGTCTAGGAGGTCGACTGCTGCATTTGTATTACATCCATTCGTAACGCAAAACAGAGTTGGTGCTTCGATTACTGGAAGAACGCACAAATACCACATAGTTATCCCTCATGTAGTGATTCAAGGTCTTCTCAAATGCCGCGAAGAATGAAAAGGGTACAGCTCCGTACTTCTCAATAAACGCGTGCGAAGCCACTTCCGAAGCCATAGCACAACAAGTTCAAAGTTGAATGTGCGCTAAAAACTTCAAAGCGAGATTAATTAAAACAGATCGCGAAAAATGACGGCAGATGAGGGTGGTTCTTGGTCTGAACGTACATGCGTAGAAATGCAAGATTTTGACGTAGAAAGCTTTGTTTCGCTCGCAAAAGTTTTGCAGAAAATGCGTTGTGCATCCAAGGCGCAGCGTTAAGCGCCGTCGATAGCTGTTTCCTTGTGGCGATATCGAATTTGTGGTGAGATGAACTGCTAGTTATCCTCAGGCTGGTGGTTTTACTGCCTTATTTGGCGACTCCTATGGTATCTGCAGAGGAAAATCTGTTGATGTTTGTTGAGTATGTGTATTATTATCTTTGCAATAGTACCGCTATCCCAGAAATCGGGTTTTTCGGTCTTTTTTCGCGTCTCTCAAGCTCAAAAGGCAAAAACCCGAAACACTGGATGACCTCTTTTTAAGCATCGTTTTTTAGTCGTGCATACGTCTCGTTCGAATTCCTTTTCAAGATTAGTTCTAACCACATGGCGGTCTGTATGGTTCTCTTTTCTAACAGCCCACATCGTGATAATAAAGAATTAGCTTCTCAGCTGCAATTCTTCCATCCAGGAAGAGGGTTCCAAAACCCGAACTCTGCATGGCTCTATGGTTTTAGAAGGGCAGTCAACGGAGTTCTACTTTCTCCAATCCTTCTCTCTGATTGCTACCTAAATTCGACCTTCTTTCAAAGGAATGAACGTTTTGCCAGTTGGCGCCCGTATTCATTCACACAGTGTTATGTAATATTTACGCAAGGGGAAGTACACTCACTTTCCAAACAGCATTTGCTCATGCGTATATAGTTATATAAATGTCATTCTCTCTAATTCTCATTTGTTATGCACTGCTAGTGGTGAGGCTCGAGGTCGCTTCAGCTACCATACTTACTCACGTCCAGACAGGATTTCCGACGATCCCAGTTCTATGGATCCCAGTTTTTTGTTTAAAAATGCACCAAATATATCTTTCGTTACCTTAGCCTATTGAACGCACCTCAGTTCCTTTCGTGGCCATGCCCGTTTGAACCAACATTATGTTGGAGAAAAGGAGGTGCCATGACCGACTTGGACACCCCACATTCATCCTTAAAATGTTTCTACCTTCAGGTGATTCCCAGCATAAGCACCAGCCGAGTGTAGTTTCAACGTACGTCTGCTATCGCATTATCTTGTGTGCTTGGTTATTTTAATAATAATAATGTTTATTCCCAACTTGTGGGTGGCATACCGTCAGAATGAAGCATGACTGGGGTATCTGCGGGTAGGACGGACTGCGCAAAAAGAGAAGAACGTCATAAACAGTGGGAAATATCCGATGAAAAAATAATAGTTTTCCTTTCCAACTTGTAGGGAACAATCGGCATGAGGTTCGACTAGTCCAAAGACAGCCGGCTGGCATGAACTAAAACTGAAAACCATTGCTGGCCATGAGTGACCTTGGACGGTTGGGTAAAGGGCCGGAGTCACAACGGGCAAAAGTGGGGGCCCCATTAGTTGCACAAAGCTCTTAGCTGCAAAACCTTTGCGGATGGAATAAAAACCTTTGCGCCGAAATGTTGCATTTAGTCACGTACATGCTCAAATCAAAAACCATCCTTATTACGTTCATATATTTTGAAGGTCACCAAATTTCATCGTCCACTGAAGCAAACATACCTTTGGCGGAAAACGTCCGGTGAAATACTGTCTCAGCATCACTGAGACCCCGGGATGCCTTGTTGGGGCCCAAAAGTTTGGACTAATACGACGATTTCAATTGCCCGTATGCTTAAGTCCATCAGGGACACGTCGTAGCTTTCAAAATTTCAATTCCATTGTGCGAATACTGAGCGCCCGAAAGTGGAGATACAGGTAGAATAGTTCGAATTGTGAGCACATGGCGAGTTTTGTCTCAAAAGGTGGTTTAATCTGAATCTAAGCAAAGTCACTGGTTGCATTGTTGTAGGGAAGTCAGATGCAGGGGATAGGTTGAATGGGGACGTAGTGCTAATACGTAGGGGCAAACCGAACACCGTATACGGATTTGAACTTGTGGAAGAGACAAGCCGAAATTGTGGCAGAAACCCAGGCTAGCCAAATTTGAGCGAAAATTCATCGGGTACGAAAAAACTCGTCCCAGAGACGGGGCGGGGCCGGATGAAAAATTTGCTGGTAGTTGCGACTACAGGCTCGATTGGGCGAGGGGTTGCGGTCGAGATTCTCCAGAGAATAGTTGCGGGAGTGCCACCACACCGGGTATGACAGTGCCATGCCATGCACTGACATGCTTCGGTTTATGGACAGCCCGTAACGGTCGTCAAGTGCCGCGATCGGAGAAGGGATACGCAGTTCCGTGGCAACTGGATCTGGGTGAGACGGAGATTAACAAAGAGTCAGGTGGATGCAGGGTCACAGATAATTGCATTTTCGCTGGAGGACCGTGTGAGTGTAGACCAGGAACAAGCCAGTTTGAATGAATAACAGTTCTACGGGCGTTTGGGCAACCGTGCAGAAGTTTGAAGCTTGGGAAGGGGGCAACGGGGAAGGAATAGAATGAAAGCAGTAGCATGTTGCGAGTGTCAGGAGACATAAGATACAACGGTGTCAATGGAAAAAAAAAAGGGGATGACAGCAAGCTAAATGGACCCAGGAAAGGTGGATACTTTTGCTGACCTAGAAACCAAGTACTAGTTGGGCCAGAGTAGGTGCCTAGTTTTAAGAAGGTAAGAACTTTGTCGTCGAGGTAGCTAGCAGGGAGGTTAGCTGTTGGACTAGTTGGAACAGGCGGTAGTTTTTAGCTTACCAAAGAATCATGACATAGGGTCTCCGTTGCAAAAAAGGGGTTAATGTGAGCAGTGACAGTAGACAAGTAAAAAGCGGATAGGCAACAGGTTCCCAGATAATGGCTAAGAATCGTGGCTTAACTGAGATCTACTACGTCAACCTAACAGGGCAGTAAGATTAAGCATCACCAGTCGCCGAGTCACTGCTGTCAACTCCAGAAAATGAATTGTGCATAGCAAAAAATAGCCATTAAGTGCTTGTTGTTGACTGGTTGCATTTTGCGCATATGATCGCTATAGATGACAAGAGGGAAGAACGTGTGTGCTATGTTTGGATGATGAAGTGGACTTGGGATGATGTGATCCAACTAAGACGAAGGTGGCAACTCCTTGCACGCCGACGTTAGCCGTGAGCCTCACACAGTACCCTCAGGCTACCCCATGCATATATATATTTTTATAATTAAAACAAACGAAAGGACAGCTGTCATTCGCTTGTATCTCTTGGTGTTGCGAGACAAATGACAACCGGAACAAGTCAACCAGCCACAGACAAGCAGTAACGTTGCTCTTTTTGGTTTTCCTGAATTAAAGGCCAGGCTCAGAACCACCAGCGATGGGTGATACACCCGTGCTGCTGGAGGGGTGGCGAGTACACGAACGCACCATGGTGCAAAGTAACAGGGCGACCCTCCCTGCAGGACGTACCGTCCACCACACGAGGATTTCATCCCTCGTGCATGCTACCAGATCTGCAGGGTGACAAGTCACCAAGCGGTCATAATTGCGGCTTGTACATTAAAAGAACTCCAGCTATATTTTATCCGGTCGGGGGAAAGCCAGGCCAGCAATCGGCTCAGAATTTCGAACAAGCAAACGGCAAACAGCTGCTGGAAGAGGCAAGTCGCGGAGGCAAATGGGACGTCAACTACCTTTTGGGCTATGGGAGTAGAATGAAGATGTTCAGAGCCTGTGTACCGTGACCGAACGAAGACGAAGCATTGGTGTGAACCGTCTCGTCAAGTAGAGGCGCACCATTGTTGTGTGTGTGAATGAATTGGCTGTGGGGCCAAACAAGTATTTTATTCATAGCGCATCTTCAGACCCACCATTTGATATGCATGCGCTGCGCGTGTTCCGAGGATGCAGAATGGTCCAGAACAGCGAGGAAATAAGGCTTCGGTTTGGCTTAGGTTAGTTAAATCCAGTCACATCAAAGCACCGGACATTAAATAGAGCTGACAGAGTTACTCAGGGGTGAGACCAGGCTTGGAGAACCAGGAATAATTTGGCTGAATGCAAAAGCTTAAGGCCGGAGGAAGGAAATACAACCAGGTCAGCGGAGACGGGCTTGGCGACAATTACGATGACATTCTCTGCAAGTCAACTACGCTTCAGACAGCGAAAGAAGATGTAGTCGAAGGAAGTGAACGTCTGCATAAGAGATAGATAAAGTGGTAAGTTATAGGCAGGAACACTTGGGAGGGTGGTTGTCGCACTTGTGGGTTAATGCTAAAGTGTTCATTCTGGTGAGTATAAATGCTAGGACCTAGTAACAGGACAGTCGGGGAGAGTGCGCAGATTAGAAGGGCTTAGGGTTTATGTCAAAAAAGTGTCTTATGTAAGCTGAGGCGCGAAAAGGCGCTCAGCTCCCTCAATAGAAAGGTAAGAATCGATGGATTTTCGAAAGCCTACATGAGATGAGATAGTACGGATATGGGAGGGGAGCTTGTTCCATAGTTCGGAATACAGGCAAAAGAGAAAGTTCTGTCTGAAGACAGTTCGACATGTCGACAATGGGAGTAAACATCCAGAGTTGCGAATATTATAGGGAGTACGGGAAGAAAATTAGGGGTAGCAATCAGCTATGCAAGCCCGCCGGTAGATTAGGTGATGCAGAAGGCCTAGATTCAACCTGACGCGCCTTAGCCATTAGGGATCCAGCCCAAGTGACAAACAGCGTGGACGGTACGGTGGTGGAGCAGGTAATCGATGGCAGGGACTTTGATGAGGCGCTCCAGGGTACGAAGGAGTAAGCAGGTATGGTGGATGCCACGATAGCGGCTAGTTAGATCTGGTGAAGTTCTCTCGCAATTCGCATTATCTTGCTTCCTTATTCCAACCCTTACGAATGGTGCCATTACCCTGCTCTTCGATCACATGGTGTTTTCTTGCTGGACCCAAGGGTACGGGTGCTTTATATAAATTACGACCTTCTGAAACGCCTCGGCAACTTCTAAGGACCCCGTTGTCATTTATTCTCAACCATCCTAAAAAAAACTACATTTTACTGGGCCATCCACAAACCTAAGTGTGATGTCACGATGAGGCACAGCAACCACCTCACTCCACCCAATCAGCCTCCCGCTGCTCCCACACGTTCATCGATTCAAGCCAAGTTTAATCTGTTATCCCTTTGTTGAGGCGTCTCCACCGTGCCTCCTGGCCGCCGCCACTATGATTGCATTCTTAAGTTACCGAATCCATACATTCACTCCAGCTTCCTACCTATCCTGGTGCGCACTCAGTTCGTTCTGTCCACTGGTTCAGTAAGTCTCCATGGTAAGGGTTAGTTGCAGCAATGGCACAATTTCGGCTCTTCCATTACGTCTGACCATAAACTCTTCACCCTCACTAATTCAGCGAACGTTGGGAAAAGCATGCATCGCAGTTCCGGGGCAGGAGATCTTGTACATTCCCTTTTCCGATCAGCTTTGGTCCATCGCCTTCACTCCGCAACCTGTGGTCTAAGTCATAACACAGCTGCTACCAGATTTTAAAAAATACACTCGTCTGGAAACTAATTTGGTTTTAGCGGAAAACTCCACTGAAACCCAGCCGAACCCCCGCTTATGGTATTTTCGACTGAATAAGCTACATACAGACCATCTCATGATTCAGTTAATGTGATGTTCGAGATATCGCGGTGTATTTTCCTAAATGAATTTAAACACAAGGCGGCTAGAAAATCTAAGCAGCCCACGACAAGTTTCGCTCTTCCCGGGGGTTCCGCAGTTGCGTTCAGTGTCCGAGTTTCCACCAAATTTATATTTTACTTGAACGAAATGTGTACGAAGTTAGCTAACTCCATTCATTTGAAAGTAAGTTGGCTTTACCGGGAGACCCAAGCTAATATAAGGTGAAGTCCTCTTTAAGGAAATTAATATTCCGCTGGATTTTTTATTAGCACGCTTCGGGCATCCAAATATGCAGGTTTCTTCTGTATTGTGCTCATTATCTAGGTGCCAGAGGACTGTGATTCTCCAAGCGCAGGAGCTCACAATTTTATGGGTGGAAAACTGTAAGAAAGCTCATGAGTCGAAGGCCAGCAAGCAATGGTTACCCCACCAATACTTACACATAGATCGACCAAAACGGAAAGCACCTGAAACTATATCCGCCCGTCACGACTTCCCTCCTTGTATAACCGTATTCCTTGTGTTTTGCATCGCCTGATAGTTTCTGCCTCTAGATTGCAATAACCAGATCCTGTTAACCTTTTCACACCATGACAATACAAAATTTCATACATTTTTCTATAACCAACGCATCTTGCTGCCACACCCTTTTTGCACTTGTGTCTTTCGGGTGGGCGATAGCCGCCGATCGGCAAGAACAAAACCGACCCGGGAAACTTAGGCGAAAGCCTCGATCCTGTGTATCAATCCGTGAATCCGTGAATCCGTGAATTATGGGCACACTCAACTAAAGACTTCATGGCACGTTTCCTGACTGTGCAAATTTGATCACCCCTGACAGTACGTTGTCCATTCGTTGGGGATACATATTGTCATTACAAGTATTCACCTACTTTTTATGAATAACACCATATAATGAATGAGGTGGCCAGCGGCGATTCTCATGCAGCTATGCAATAACTCGCGGACAAAGAAGATACAATGCATGAGACGTGTAGTGGTCTGGCTACCCAGTACGTTACTTTACAATGGGTGTGTGGCAAAGAAAATAAAAAAATAATAACGCTAGATTGAGTATACAATAATAGAGAGGTCAGATGGAACAGACTCACTAATAATTGTTCTCTTTAAAATAGTTCGTCGTTGGCCCAGGTCAGCGAATAAACAATAATCCATTCATGGTTGCCCAGGGGTCTTCTGACAGTACCCACATATAATATATTCCGAAGATAGTCTGAGATGTTTTGATACCAGAGTCAGCACATGAGACTCGCAAATGACCGCTGCAAGCGCGAGCGAAATCAGAAGAGAGGGTCGAAGCACGTGATCACGTTTGTATTGCGTGAAATTGTCCAAGTGCGCGTTTTTGTAGTTTTTCGCATTCAAACAAAAAACGGTTATGCAATTGACAAAATACGTAATGTTAAAATGGAAGCAAAAAAGTTACAAAACACCACAGACGTGCTTGCTGCCGACGTCGGATTATTGGACACACACCCGAACCATCAGTGGATAATCAACTGAACGGCTACTTTCTCTGTTTTCTCACAGCATACTGATAATTTGGGCCATCCAGCACAAGAAGCTAGACATTACGTTTCGTCGAGCTGGTCGTCCTGCTAACCAGTCCTGTGCAGGAACTAAAGAATGCAATTATCCATTCAGTGGGAGGTTAAAGGTCGGTGAAATTTTCGGCGGGAAGTGTGTGCCCTGATGCGGTGTGCGCTGCTTGTTGGAGTCTTGTATTTTATCCTATGTGTTTGCTCAAAAAGTGATGTGTTGGGCGAATGTAAGGTGTCTGGTGTTGGCAAAAGCGAATGTGCCGTAGTACTGGGTGACAACGACTCCCTGATAGACAGCAGTGTTTATGGTCAGTGTTCAGCGAACTCGAGCATCTTGAACATTCGCGAAAAGAACCCAAATATTACTCGACGTTTAACCACTGACTTATTTTTTGATTATTTTCTACGGCTCCAGCATGTGGTAATCGAAGTAAATCACCTACTCATCGAACTCGGGAGCTTCCATAATAGTAGAACATCTACGATTTGCTCGCTAACCATGCGTAATTGTGGCATTTCTTCGCTCCCTTCAGTGGGCGCCTTTTATGGGTTATCCAACTTGGAGCATCTTGATTTGAGTCAGAACAACCTAATAGAGCTTCCGGTAGATTTTTCAGCTCACACTCCTCTGCTATCATCCATCGACGTTTCAAATAACATCCTCCGCTCATTGGTTGGATTTACAGGTAATACTGTACATGACAATTTGAGAATCGTTAATGTGAGTGGGAATCCAATCGACTGTACATGTGAAAATGCTTGGTTCCTAACTAAAGGAAAATTCGTCGGCCTCTCACACTGTAGGATATGGCCCCAACCTTGTGCACCTATTATGTCTGTCACTACGTCGACCAGTGCTACTGCTCAAAACCATTCCAAATTCTTTGTTCTTGCAGGAGGAAGTCTAACTCTTAATTGTACAGTGCAATCCAATCTTCAAACTGAGTTACTCTGGTTCACCCCAATTGGTGTTATAGCCCCAGTTTCATCCAGCTCGAACGTCAGTGCCGTTTCATATTCCTATTTTGTACAGCCCATATTGGCTCCTACTGTTCTTCACGTTTCTTTTATGAGTGCCATGAGCGAACTTCGTGTACAAAACGCCCGAGGTCACCTGGGTGGACAATGGTATTGTGTGGTTCGCTCTGCTTTTGGGTTGACAGTTTCGGAACCGGTCTTCCTTCAGGTATTCTCGAGTATGTACTCCGAGCAAGTGTATTACCTTTCTCTGTGCTATGGATATGGCGCCATGTTGGTCCTATTATTGATTGGCATAATTGGTGGCACTATCCGCTACTGCAGCGAAACTCGATGCATGCGCCGTCCACAACCTCCGTTTGCTTACGGTGGAAAGACGTTTATTGGCGTAATTCCCGTTCCCGAGGTGGATGAAGAGTCTTCACAGGAGAAAACCGAAGAAGTCAACACAACTTACGATCTGAACGAAGGATCGTTGCGTTACGTGTCTACTGGTCGATTCTGCAACATTTGTTTGAAGCCGTACACCTATTGGTTTTGTAACAATTGTCGTGCCGTTCATTTCGCAGAATGCCTTTTCCCACCTGATGAGATCAAGCAGTATGCGTCAGGGGACGTGCCATTCGGTGAGATAGCATCTGACGGTGAGATCAAACTTCTTACTCAAGTACCTCCTTGCGCGACTGAATCAGAATCATTTTCTCGAGCTATTCCCGGAACGTCCACTGTACCAGTTCTTGATGCCCATGAGCCGCTGATGCCTCATTCTCATGGATCACACCCAGTTTCACAGGAAGTCGCATGCACCGATCGGCAGGATACATCTACGTCGTCTGATTATGTATATGTTCGCTCTGGAGATTGTATGATCAAAGTTCGACCTTCCCGTGAAAGTCTTGATGGCCCGTTAAACAGCACTCAGTTGCTCGTTGATTCAATTTGTTTACATTCCAAGCAACGACCTAGCAGTGCAGACGTAAAGCTCATAGTTTCAAATGAAAAGTTAGCCGAAGAATACCGGGACGCTCTCGCCGACTTAGCACGTGCTGTTGAAAGTCCTGACCCTGCACATTTTCGTGAGCACTTGGAAGCCTTCAGAAGCCGATTGCGTCGGGATGTTGGCCATGGTGTCAAAGTTTTACGGGGAGAATTCCGTGGTCTTCGTGCCAAATCTGCCAAAAGTGTAGCCAATCTACGAAGTCAGAGTTCTGCAGCAGCTCAGAGAATGCGCGCTGGATTTTCTCATGGAGTTCAACAAGTCAAAGGTGGTATGCGTAGTATGGCCGAACTGTGTAGTCGAACTGGGACCATAGGTCAAACTATCTCCGTTGTCAGTGTCTACGTAGATGAAACAGACCAAGTTAGAAAGGAACGTTTTATTTCTGACTTCGTGTTTTGAGTATTTAAGATTATTTTTTGATTCATCGGTTCTTCTCAGGTTCTGTCTATCTCGGGAGTTAATCGTATACATCGTGGCAAATCCCTTCTTCATAACTGCTGGGTCCATCCAGATACCATTCGAGGCGTTCCTTTTTACTGTTATTTAGCTCCAATTTTATTGACTGGAATAAACGTGTATTTTCCATCATGGGAACGTTTTCATCCACGCAGTGAGGTACATCGTTTCCTTTCATCACGGCTTTGGTTAATCAGATTGCGTCAAAAAACATCTGAGTCTAACCACCTGCGCTTGCTTATTGGAAAGAACCTGTTTGAAGCCATTGGTTGTATTACTCAATACGGTCTAGAGCGATGTGGAGCAACTCGGCCTCTACGCCCGAACCCTAGCCTCTTGCTTGCGGGTGAACCGATTGAGGTAGTAGACAAATTTGCCTACCTGGGCAGCTGTATCAGTCCCGGTGGTCTCGCGAAAGATGATATTTCCATCCGAATTGGGAAGGCCCGAGCAGCTTTTGTGAACCTGCGTCACCTGTGGCGTAGGCGTGACATCAGCTTATCCGTCAAGGGTCGAGTTTATAATGCTGCGGTGCGCTCCGTATTACTATACGGATCAGAAACCTGGCCGCTGCGCGCCGAGGACGTCAAACGACTTTCAGTGTCTGACTACCGATGTCTCCGGAGCATTGCCCGAATCTGGTGGGAAAGCCGGATCAGCAATGCTGAAGCACGTCGAATGGTATTCGGGAGGAATAACTCACCCTCAATAGATGAACTGATCACACTGCATAGGCTGCGCTGACTTGGCCACGTGCTGCGCATGCCAGTCGACCGACTTCCTCGAAGGGTTCTTTTCGCACAACCACGTGAAGGGTGGAAGCGAGCCAGAGGCGGTCAAACAATGACTTGGCAGCGAAGTATAAAAGCCATTACCAGCAAACTCAGCTGCGCTGGTCACTGCCGTCTTCCTGGATGGGGACCCCGAGACGGGCCACATCAATGGTTAGAGACATTGTCAGACATGGCCCAATCGCGCCCTCAATGGCGCTCATGCATCCAAGCTATTGCCTTCAATGCATAGCCCCCTTCCCAATTCCCCGACGTAACAGCCCATTGACAGTGGTGCATTTACGCAGCTCGCGCCTCCAATGCGCAGCTACCTACCTCACCTCCCCAAATCATCGGCGGACGAAACTGTGGCAGCTACAACCACTGTACGACAAGTACACGGTTTCTTACAGCTGATGATGATGATGGTGATGATGATGATGACGCACTCGAGGCAGTACGACAGTGGAACTCAGTTTTTGTAGATCTGGTAGCTGATCGAATACCTTGGCAGTGTGCGTTTCTGAAGCCAAGTATTCCTATTCCAAGAGATAATCGTCTGCCCGGGGTACTAGCCAGACGTCATGCGATATATCCTTACAATGCCTGGTTTCTTGTGAAATGACTGAAAGTAGGTGAACTTATTCGTTTCTGTTTACCAAAAACAGCTAACAGGCAAGTTACAGTCTCTTTTTATTTAGATAAGCCCCTGGTGCGTTATGAGTATTGATAGCAAACAAGCCACTATAACCACTGCACGTCGCTTCTGACCGGAGTAGGATTAGTTGGCGTACACGGTGGCAAATTCTCATCTGAATTTAACCATTCATGCTACTACAATGGATGTAGACACTCCGGGATCGTCGTCAATGCAACCAACAGAAAATGCTCCACTGCTGCATCTGTGGAAAGAAACAAGGGCGCACTCAGGTACCATAGCCATCGGTCACTGGTTCTGCAAAAAGCGGTTCAGCTGCAGCACCCGTTCGATGTCTATCTGCCATGTCACCCGAAAGAAAAACGAGCGCCGAGATGCTGCCAGGCTGCCCAACCCTAGGCAGAGCAGTCTAGTTGCTAAGGTAGGGTCTAAATTACCAATGAGCCATCTAGGGCTGGAAATTTCAAAAATTGGCCTCGCCATTTTGACTGACAGGTTTGGTGAGTTTTATCACCCTGTTCTGTGCCACTAATTACACACGATGTACAAAAGCGAAAGCGACCTCATGATTCCACTCATTCCAGCGCACAACAGTTCTCGTGATAAGAATGTGCTCTTCTGGGGAGTTTGTAGCAGAGCTTGTTGATTTGCGACCCCTCTCCTTTGGAAATGAGGCTATTGGTGCTGTCATTTTCAGCGTGCCTGTAAGAATTTGTCCTAAGCTACCTTTGAGTTGGATAGCCACTTGTGAAATGAATCAAAAGCAAAGGGGGTGGGGTGGCTTAGTGGTTAGAACGCTAATATATTGACCGGAATGTCCGTGGTTCGAACCCGACCTCTGCCTCTCGACTTCCTCTGTCTAGGCTTCGGCAACCCGGCAGTATTCCAGCCCTCATGCTTCGTTCTGGTTGCATGACGGCTAGACCCCGAAAGGGTGTTGCAGCTGAACGATTTATTTTTTTATTTTCAAAAGCAAAGTGAAGGAACTGGTAAGAACTGTTAAAAGGGGTTATAGTCGAAACTGGTAAGCGGACCGCCAGCTTATGGGTGCAGATAAGCCCATGCTTCCCGTCTGTTCCCGTTATGAAAGTGTCTCTAGCCATCTTCGGGGTTGCCACCTTGTCCCAAGCCCCGGGGGACGATATCAGTCAATTGCGCTAAGTGGGCACAGCCAATAGTACTCCTCACAGCAATTCAGCTGGCCACCTGCTACCTCCAATCCACAATCCTGGCCCTCAACAGAAAGGTGGACCGTAAATATGGAGCCCCTTCGGTCTCAGAAGTGTCCGAGTGTATTTCCCTACTCAAACGTCATCGTGCTGCTGGTCCTGACGACCTTCCACATGCTCTTTCCAAGGATGGCGGTGGGCTCCTCAGCCAGTACCTGTTTAGCCTATTTGGGTCTATCTGGGAGAAAGAGACCGTCCCAGACACACAAGGTTGCCAATGGACTTTCACTTGGGCAGGTTGGGAGGGGAGCTGTGCATTGAAGGCACTAGCTTGGATCCACGAGCGCCAATGGGGGCTCCACTGGGTCATGTTTGACAATTTCTCTACCACTGTGTGTCCCTTCTCAGGGTCCCTATCCTGGAAGACCGTAATGACAAGCGCAACTGCGTTTGCTGGTGATGGCTTCCATACTTCGCTTCCAAGTCGTCGTTTGACCATCCCTGGTTCGTTTTCACCCTTCACGTGGTTGTGCGAAAAGAGCCCTTCGGGGAAGTCGGTCGACTGGCATACGAAGCACATGACCAAGCTAACGCAAGTAGACCGCTGGACACAGTACTTCGAACAGCAATTCAGCTGGCCACCTGCTGCCCCCAATCCAGAATCCTGGCCTTCAACAGAAAGATGGACCGTAAATATGGAGCCGCCTTCGGTCTCAGAAGTGTTCGAATGTATTTCCCTACTCAATCGTCATCGTGCTGCTGGTCCTGACGACCTTCCACATGCTCTTTCCAATGATGGCGGTGGGCTCCTCAGCCAGTACCTGTTTAGCCTATTTGGGTCTATCTGGGAGAAAGAGACCGTCCCAGACAACTGGGGTGAATCGATAGTAGTGCCCATTTTCAAAAAGGGTACTCGCAGTGAATGTAGCAACCACAGAGGTGTTAGTTTGACTCCTGTTGTGACAAGGCTTCTGGCGTCACTGATTCTTCGTCGTCTTACGATGGCACGCGAAACCTTGACTCGTGAGAATCAAGCGGGATTTCGACCGGGTAGAGGCTGCATTGACCACATCTTCACACTCCGTCAGGTGTTAGAGCAACGCCACATGTACAGACGACCCACAATCTTGGTGTTCCTTGACTTCAAGGGTGCGTTTGATTCTGTCGATCGGTCAGTGCTGTTAAATATACTTGCTCAACAGGGTATGCCCCAGAAGTTTGTAAACATAATCCGATCCCTATATTCACATACTTCTGGGCGGGTGAGAGTGTATGGCGAGCTCTCCAAAAGCTTCCCTACAAAAAGTGGTGTCAGACAAGGATGTCCACTCTCTCCATTCTTGTTCAACTTCGTCATTGATGAAATAATGAGGCGAACGCTGGAAGGTCTTCAAAACCCCGGTGTTCAAATCGTTGCTGGTGAGAGCCTTGTCGATCTGGAGTACGCAGATGATATCGCCCTCATCTTTGAAGACGAAAGTGAAGCACAAGCCCTGTTGAACAGACTGACCACCATCATACCATCTTTTGGCATGCGCCTTGCACCTTCAAAGTGCAAAGTCATGCTTCAGAACGTGCAGTCTCCGGACATATCCCTTAAAATTCAAGGAGAATCACTGGAGATTGTGGAAAACTTTACATACCTCGGTAGTTGTATTAGCTCTGACGGAAGTGTGTCTGGTGAAGTCAGTGCAAGAATCTCAAAGGCTCGAATCACGTTTGCTAATTTGCGTCACTTGTGGCGTCAAAAAGGCATCTCACTAGATCTTAAGGGTCGTGTGTACCAGGCTACAGTAAGGGCTGTATTGTTGTATGGGTGCGAGACATGGCCTCTACGGACAGATGATGTGAGGCGTCTCCAGGTTTTCGACCACCGATGCCTCAGAAGCGTGGCTGGTTTTGGATGGCGTCAGCGTGTTAGTCACGAGGTGATTAGAAAACGGGTATTTGGTTGTGCTGCAGGTACATCAATTGGGGAAATCATCCAGCACCACCGACTACGATGGCTCGGTCATGTGCTACGCATGCCGAAACACCGTCTACCGAGACGAGTGTTGTTCTCCGTGCCTCCTTCAGAATGGCGCAAACCGCGAGGTGGACAGCGCATGACTTGGCAGAAAGGCGTGAAAGAGATCACGAAGAGTTTGGGTGTTGTTGGTGCTGTACGCCTTCCAGGATGGGGTCCCCGTGACCCCGCCTGTGCTTGGCTGGAGGCGTTGCAAGAAATGGCGGCTAATCGTTGTCAGTGGCGTTCATGCTGTCATTTTCTTTCCAGATTGTCTGATTGAGCGGTTGGAGGTGTAGGCACCTCAGGATGCTTGACATAGACCAGCACTAGACGAACTTTATGGTTGTACGGCAGTGAAGCATCAGTGTTAACACTGGTGTTGCTTTGATGGTGATTATGATGATGATGATGCACAGCCAATGCTTCTTTAGGTTTGACAGTATCATCAGCTGCCCACCACTTCATTCCTTTTTGATTGAGAACTCGCGAACGCTCAGGGTGGCCAAATCTCCTTTTACTTATAGTGATCTCCTGGAAGATCACTGTGGTTGACTGATAACTTCATACATGTAGTGTAAAATACCCGATTATACGTGTTCGTTTTCAATGGGATGAGAATTAAGAACCACTAGCTGTGACCCGAAGACTATATTATTGTCGGTTCCTGTTTCTCTTGGTAGGAGTGTTTTGATGAAATGGCTGCGTGTAAACTATGAGCTCACACTTTTTTCACCTTTTGACATGACTTGGGTACTCCCAGGATAGGAGTTCTGTTGC
The DNA here is from genome assembly GCA_003604175.2 of Clonorchis sinensis. Classification (NCBI taxonomy): domain Eukaryota; kingdom Metazoa; phylum Platyhelminthes; class Trematoda; order Opisthorchiida; family Opisthorchiidae; genus Clonorchis; species Clonorchis sinensis. Next base: position 5,630,494 of record CM030369.1, on the reverse strand, counting down.
TACAAACGCAAGTCGTTCACCTGAGCCGCGTTGTTGGTTGCAAACCATGTGCAGTCTCGGTCACCGGAAAAGCGTGATCGGAGAAACATAACCAGACATAATCAGTTAATTTCTGTTGGGTTGTTCTATTTATCTGACCAGACGCAAAACTAGGTAGCTACGCATAAAGGCGATAGATTTGGTGCTTGTCTGAGCTTTGTCTGCTACGGTTATTAACCATTGGTGGTTGAGTCTCGGAGTCCTTATTCAGGGAGACGATAGTCAGTCCAACTGAATTTACTGGTTAGTGCTTCCATACTTATTTGTCAGGTTATATACTGTCGAATAAGTACATGGCCGGCCGAAAGGAGCTCTGTGGGACAGACTGTCCGATAGGCGCAGTACGTGTTCCAACCGTCATGATTGTTGGAGGTTAGAAGAAGCTGCTCCGAACTTCTTGGTCCGAGAATTAATTTCGTCTCCATCCATTCCACCAGAACTCATAAAATTGCCCAGGTAAAAGATTCATCCACCACATCTGTGAGTATGAAGTTTGAGTTTTATCCCACTCAGTCTTGTAGCAACGACTTAGCCTGCAGGTGTGCTGCGCATATCAAACTGTGCTGCAGGATTACTTAGGCTTTTTAAAATGGCTTACACGTTTGAAGGATCTGAATCAAAGAAATCAATATCGTTCGTATACTCGCTGTTTGTGAGTGAACGCCCTTAGGGACATTTCCGCCGCCCAGGTTTCAGAGGCAGGCAGGGAAATTTCAGGCAGCACAAAGTTGGAGAGGAAAGGTGAGAGTGGGTAGCCTTGGCTTACACCATTGGATGTGCTGACCTCAGGTGGAGGCTTTCTGTGTACTCGTATCCGTCCACAGGAGTTTGCCCGTGGCATCCCCATAAATTTAGAAGGTACACCTTTTTATCACACTCTTGATACGTGTTTTGTTTCAGAAACATGCATTCAAAACCCCCACTCTTCGGGTATCTGATGATCCTGAAGCTGTCTTATGGGATCTATGGTGAGGGAGTTACACAGTCACAGGGACGGAAGCGATTTACTGGACTGGGTTGAATTCATTTAAAATCAGTATTGGTCAGTGCCGTAAGCGGCGTTTATTTGTCGTGTCAGCATACACCCAGACAGACTGTAGTTCCCAAGCTAGGATGGATGGGTTTTTTATCGGGATGTGTCACATCTGCTTCAGTCGGCCAAAAGAACGGATAGTCTCATCCTGGCCCAATTCGGAACGTCAAACCCTGAAGAAACAACCGGATAGTGGAATCGGAATCGATGCTTACCATTCGGATTATGGGCAGCGACTTCAATCGTATGCTCACACCGAGTTACTTGGAGATCACCAACCGCAAAGCAGTCGTGGACTTACCTGGGTCGTGTAGCTGTCAGGTACCGATAAGGAGCCCCAACTAAATGTTGGCTTTTCTCCTGAGGTACTCAACTTGACACCGGTCATGCCTCTGTGTTTGGGCACACGTGTTTACAAGGTCATTGGTTGGCAGAATCAGATATAACCGTACGGTCGAGAAACACGACTACGTATGTCGTTACCCTAACACTTGGCGGGCTTTGAAGATGCTGTTCATTCAACATTTTATCCTAGCCCTACTTGTTGTCCCTTGGTCGTATCTTCTCGTCCTGTCATGGTGCAACGATGAATAAATGACTCAAAAGGTTCTGTTAGGACGGGTCACCCTGATATCCTTGTGATTGCTATTTTTACTGTGTTCAACCTCATAAATAGTCATTATTGTCTATTCGTGGGCTGAGACGGGTTCCTTTCCGAGGCAAGCAGATGTAATGTAAGTGCTGACTGAGGGTTTCACTTCCACCGTGGTGCGAATTTACTGACCGGAAGGTCCGTGATTTGAACCCGACCTCTGCCACTCGACTTCCCCTGTCTAGGCTTGGACAACCTGGCATTATCCTAGCCCTTGTGCTTCCTTCTGGTGGCATGGCAGCTAGGTTCCGAAAGGGTGTTACGGCTGAACGATTATTATTATTATTTCCTGCAATCCTTCAGCAACAACAAAGCGGATGGGCGTTTGAGCAAGGAACTGTGGCAATGTACTCCCGAGGTTTATAGTTTAATAGTCGTGCATTCCGTAATCGACGGGACTCGAGAAGGGAGATGACTACCCAACTCGTAGTTTAGAGTACTGCACCCAGTAACCTAATTACCATTTCTTTAGATGGGGCGTCCATTTTTGTGGATAATCGTTCCACGGGTCAGCTAAAACAACTTGTGAACTTTTTACTCTTCATTTTTCAGCTTTCTGCGCCTGCCGAGATTCTCGGCTAACATTCATTTTCACCCGGTAGTCCGCCGAACGTCACTCTGTTGCCAACAGATCGGAATACGCTTGAGGAGTTGGGTAACAACAAATTATTACCGGGGTTTCAATGCTTTACCAAAGCTAGTTCCCCTGCACCCCAAGCAGACCGTCCGATTTTTACAAGGCTTTGCCCTAAAAGGAGGCGTACTTCACAGTGCACATTGACTGAAAGAAACCTGCATGTCTTTCTGACAAGCTTCTTCACTTTAGGGTCTGTGAGTGTTTTTATGGCTAAGTGAGGTGTACACAATTCTTTCGGAGGGTACAAGGAAAAGCAGGAGCAGATAAGTGCCTGATCAGAGTCCGCAAATAACAACCAGTGATGTTCACACGCCACCAATAGCTCGTGGTGACATGATGGATTTGTGCCTGGTGCTGGCTCATGTGCGGAAGGTATCACTTGGTCAAGCTATGTCGTTTGCTTCCAAAAGTTACGCTGCACTGTGATCAGCTCACAACTGCAACAGTTGCTCGCCGTGAGTTTCCATTCCAGTCCAACAGGACCGCCCTATTGGACCCCAGCAGCGCCGACTCTACGTAACTGCGCATCATTGTTCCCAACAACCACAACGGTATATGATTTTCCATCGCCCAGTAACGGAATGCCGAAGGTGTCATGAAAGCCGCATTTGGGATGTTGAAGCTGAAGCTTATTGGGGAAAAAGCAGATGCAGTGAACAGAACTGGGGTACAAGTATTCGTATGGTGTTTTAAAGGCGCCAAATCAACCTGGTGTAGGCAGCATTTAGAGTTGGAACGATACCTACCTCCCGAAGAACGGACCTGTCGAAATCTGTGCATAGACCAGGGGAAGTGAGATTTGTAGAATACTGGACTCAATAACGGTGTTCGACTTCTGAATCCGGTTGAAGATATAACAAACGCAGGCTGGATGCGAGTATAACTGACGAGCTGCATCGGCCTGCTGCTTTGCTCGTTTCGGATTGTGAACGTTGAAGGAACTAGATCCTGATGAACATTTAGGTTAGGTAAATGTTGGGGGTTTGAGGCATGATTCCGGAGTATTTGCTGCTGTTATGACTGAAAAATATCTACGTGTTGCAGCTAATGCTGACTCCAGGCTGAAGAAATGATCGGTCCTCTGTTACTGGAGAGTCCACAATAAGGTTTATGATACTGGGAGGAGATACGGGGAAGAACGAATATATAAGAGTTGGAGAGGAGATAGTTGCCGTAGGTCGGCTAGACGATTGGTTAGAAGTCAGCTCAAACGTGGCCCGTGTATATATATATATATATATACATAGGGGCTTGTTGGAACTAGAAAGTTCAAGAAATAGAAGGGACAAATGCAGTTGTGTATATGCAGAATCTGCTCCAGCTAATCATCAAAACAGGACACGAGGCCCTCTGTTATTGAATTAATCGTAGGTAGTGTTTAAGTTTAACAAATACTAATGATGAGCGTTTGGATCTCTGTGCCTAATATTTTCAACAGCTGTTCGGGAATGGAGGTGAATTTTTGTGTTATGCCTCGATTAAGTCTTTCTATTTTGTTTAAGAACAATAGCCTGTTCCAGAAAATTGTGGCTAATCTACCGTCGCACTGGCATTCAGAGAAGTTGCCCGAACTGAAAAAAAATCGTTCAGCTGTAGCACCCTTTCGGTGCCTAGCTGCCATGCCACCCGAAGGAAGCACGAGGGCTGGGATACTGCCAGGTTGCCCAAGCCTAGACAGGGGTGCCCAAGCCCGGCGAAAGCATGGTTAATAGAACGATATGAGCGCTATGCGTCCTACAACGCGGTCGCTGGCTTTCGCAGTACTGAAGCAGTGATGGCTAAGTCCGACAGGTTGAAGCAGAACTTCACTTTATCTTTAAATCGAGCCGAGTGCTTGGGTGGTATAACAAGCAGTCACAATTTTTCGACTTAAGGAGATATCGACTACGGGCAGATTGACTTTTTCGCGAGGAGGATGCCCTTGGTGTTTGTATAAACTTTTCTCTGTCGCAGAGAGACTTAACCTTATCATAGTGCATCGGTTTGTGTGCGTAAATGACCCATTGATCTATAGTACTGATTTTCACCTTGATATCCTCAGAGTCCATCATACCGGGTTTGTCAGTGGATAAGGTTCTGACTCCCCACCATTTGATATGGGCCCACTGTTACAGATGGAGTATCGATTTTGAGTGAGCGGGAGAACAAGACTGAAAAGCTTAGAATGAATAGCGCTTTAGTTGTCCAGGAATGGACGTACATAAGCTGAAAGTGAAGGCGAAAGCATGGTTAATACGAAACGACAATGTGAACACAAATGATAGTCATAACATTCACCCGGGCCGTTGGATTGTGTGTAGAGAGGGGTAACTTGGACACAGGTACTGAATGAATGGTTGTATAAATCTACTAAGGGGTAATGATAAGTGTGATCAGGCTTCTCGGTGTCTTAAAATGTAGGGTCCCGTACGCTGCTGGAGCCTGGCTAAATCAGAGATGCCACGGTCATAGGTATTTGGAGATGCAAGTGCATCGCCCGGGCACGAGGGTGAGACTGAATTATGATCGGTATTATCTTCAACGTTATTGAGCGGAGGCGCGTGCAAGTCAGACAGAGGGGTTTATGAACGCCATTGCCTTCACTGGATGAGGTAAGCGTGAATTCGTTGACATGTGTGCGATCACCACAGGGAGCGAGATGGCGGACGGATACGGTGCTTTCTTTTCGCGTTATGTGGATTGTAATTTATAAGTTCGACTTCCTCAACGACCGGTTCACACTTTTTTATGTAGAACAAGGAAGTCATGGCCTAGCAGCGCGTCAGCACATTGAGTAACACCAATAGTTTGATTTTTTTTAAAGAGTACCTCTGTAATCGATGGGTGCGTAGCAGTAGTCGCTAATTGAACACGTCAGAGAGGTAGATACCACAGTAATCACAGAATCGTTAGCATATATCTTCCAGCCATGTTTACGAACTACCAAAGGGGATGTATAACTGCTCGAACTTCCTGTGTCTATGAGGGCCTGAAACGATATTCCGATTACCTTTATGCTTGTCACAGTGCGGGAAAAGCAGTTTGGGGCTGTAGCAGTCAACAGGAAGATAAGGCAGAATCCGTCGTGCAATTTAAGTGATTTTTTACAGACTTGGATCGAAAAAATGGTGAAAATGGCCTGTTTTGCCGCATGATTTACAAACTGCTTCTCTTGCGGGGCATTTGGATCGTGGATCCCTGGAACGACCGCAAAAGTAACATATCTGAGAATTGATTGACGAGAGATAAGGTGTGGAATCAGGGGAGGTTGAGTGTGAAGGGATAACCGGAGATATCTGTAAAGATGGTGCATCCGCAGAAAAAGATATCGCCTGGTTATGTGAGTATGACTGAGCTTCTTTGTGGGCCAATTCTAATGACCTAGCGAATTCTTGTGCTCCATCGAGAGTGAGTTCATTTTGAACCAGAAGTCCTTCTCTCATGGCAGCAGACTGAAGTCCGTTGATCAGAACATCGTGTACACTTTCGTTTTGGTGGTCAGTGGCGGACACCGCCTTGAAATCACAATTTTTGGCCAAGGACTTAAGCCTCTGGACAATACCTTGACTGGTGTCTTGTTTGCAAGTTTGTAGAAGATGACGAGCATAAATTATATTCTCAAGACGAACGTACAACTTTTCAAGTGTACTGACAGCGGATTCGTAATCGGGACAGTCAGCGATGTAAAGGTGTACAGATGCATCCACAAAATGGATTGTTTCGAGTTTTTTTGGATTAGACGATTCAACAATGCCCAGAAGGTTCGGAATCAATGATTCCAACGCGTGGCGTCTGGAGAATTTGGATCTGTGTCGAAACACTTGGGTCGTAGCAACGGTTCCATTGTAGTCATGACACCCACCAGAATAATTGCGCCAGTACATCATCATAGCCATCATTGACACCATAACATCAGTGTTCAACACTCTTGCTTCGCTACCATGCAGTCAGTTTATTCGAAAGCCTTATTGTGACGAAGAGAATAATGGTGGATGGGAAAGTGACCTACTGCTAGCTTAACAATCATTCAGAGTTGCATACACCTCCAGGCTCTCAGATAATCCGGATGAAGACTGCCAACAACAACGTCACCGACATCCATTAGCAGCCATATATTACATCGTCTCCAACCAGACAGTGGTGCTCACTTGGAGGGAGAGTCACACTTTTCGTTATCTCTCCCTCTGTCAGCTTCTGATGCTGGACACATTTCAATCGAAGTCCCCGTTGCCCTATTGCAGACCTACCGACACCAGCGTACATTACTTCTGATTTTCAGAAAGTGGTTGTCGAAGATCTCAACACGTCTCAGCTCCCTTGTGCGAAGGAGCTACGCCTCACAGCCATGCAACAAAATAGTCCGGATTTTAGCCTGATACCAACGTCCCTTGGGGTTTAGGGATGCGTTACTTTGCGTCCATAGATAGCTGAAACTAGCAAGCGCGGCCTGAGTTTCGTGAATTCATTCCAATTGTTTCACTGATATCGGAGGCAGTACAACTTCCAAGGTACGCAACTACGAATGCTTCTCGGATTGTAAGTGCTGTGTTCAGTGATTATATGTGCAGGGGCATGACCTTACACTTTGAGTATACAGCGCATCTAAAGTCACCTGCGCCTTTTTCTCCTCAAAAACGAGAACGATGTCGCCTGCATAATCCAGACTGATAAGGCTTTCGCCAGGATCTGTCTGGACACCAGGGTTTTCCAGCGTTCGTCTCATTATCCCACCGATCATGACATTAGATAGGAATGGGGAGAGTGGGCATCCTTGACGAGCACCACTTTGCGTACGAAGGCTTTTGGAGATCTCCTCGTATATTCCCACACGGCCGCAAGTCTGAGAGTACAAAGAACTCATCATATTCATAAACTTTCGTGGTATTCCTTGTTAGGCAAGCGTATTAAGGAGAACAGACCGGTTAACCTAGTCCAACGTGCCTTGGAAATTCAGGAATACTAAAATTGTGGGTGGTTTGTACGTATGGCATTGTTCTAGCACCTGATTGGGTGCGGGCATTTGGTCAAAGCAACTCCTACCGGGCCCTAGTCCCGCTTGCAGCTCTGGTGTCAGTGTTTCACGGCCACCATAAGGCGACGAAGGACAGGTGACGCCATATGCTACGCTAACCATCTCTGTCTGCTTAGACGAGTGTCGTCGATGCCCCTTCCAAAATGACACTAACTGCTAGATATATGTGTGACTTGGGGGGATGTTGAAGATGACTTGGGGTTTGGGTGTTATTGATGCGATCGGCTTTCCAGGATGACGTCCTTGTGCTTGACTGAAAAAGCTGGATAAAATGGCGTCCAAACAATGAAACTGGTGCTCGTTCCAACAGTCCTTGCTTATATTGTCTGACTGGTCAGCCGCGGGTGTGGAATGCTTGTTTTAAACCGATCTCTTCGCATCCACTCTTCCTCACAGAGGTTTTACAGATTACCAAAGTTTACGGTTGCACTGTAGTGAAGTTTCAGTGTTAACAATGATGTCGTGTGTGATTATTATAATTCCGATCAAACTAAGAAGTACAGTAAAGAGAGCCGAGAAAGCCCAGTGGGTGAGACGTGAACTTACCGACCGGAGGATCCGTGGGTCGAAACGACCTCCGATGTCTCGACTTCCCCTGCCTAGACTTGGACAACCAGGCAGTATCTCAAACTTCCTGCTTCCTTTGGGTGGCGTGGTAGCTATTTACCGAAAGGATGTTACCGCTGAATAATAATTATTTTATACTATTAACTCTCTGGAGACTTCCCCATAGCCAGCTGCGTTTGTCAGGTTTGTTTCCCACCTCCGCACTTAATATCATCGTTGGCGTCATCAGGAGTGCATAACCCAAGAGAAACAATAATTCATGATCCAAACACAGTCGTTGAGCTAACTGTTCCATCCATCTCCACTTGCTTACCGCTGCGCAACTCCGGCCACCTAGGGCAAAACCTGTGTGGATTCTAACCATGCACTCGTCCGGAGTCACTTTGCTCTTCGTTTTCCAGATAAACAGCTTGGTAAATTAGATGGTGGCAGATCCCAAAGTTAGACGAATTTATCCGCGTCATCTTCTGGACCCTTTTCCAACTGCTCCGCCGTTGAATTTCGATTCACACTTGAACATCTCTGCAAGGTGCTGGGAATTTTGCCTGTGGCATGCTACTACCAGGTCCTGCCAAACACTGGATGCAAGATTCAAGGCACACCTTGAATGTCGGAGAAATGTTCCGGGCAGTTCTCAACATAATTCAGGTTGACAAATTACCAGATATCAAGTGCTACTCACAGGGAAGTCAGATTGACATAATTCGTGTGTCACTCGTCTTCGTCGCCTTATGGTGGCCGTGAAACACTGACACCAGAGCTGCAAGCGGGACTAGGGCCCGGTAGGAGTTGCTTTGACCAAATGCCCGCACCCAATCAGGTGCTAGAACAATGCCATACGTACAAACCACCCACAATTTTAGTATTCCTGAATTTCCAAGGCACGTTGGACTAGGTTAACCGGTCTGTTCTCCTTAATACGCTTGCCTAACAAGGAATACCACGAAAGTTTATGAATATGATGAGTTCTTTGTACTCTCAGACTTGCGGCCGTGTGGGAATATACGAGGAGATCTCCAAAAGCCTTCGTACGCAAAGTGGTGTCCGTCAAGGGTGCCCACTCTCCCATTCCTATCTAATGCCATGATCGATGAGATGATGAGACGAACGCTGGAAAACCCTAGTGTTTAGACAGATCCTGGCGAAAGCCTTATCAGTCTGGATTATGCAGGCGACATCGTTCTCGTTTTTGAAGAGAAAAATGCGCAGGTGATTTTAGATGTACTCACCAAAGTCGTCCCCTCTTCTGGCATGCGCTGTACACTGATATCATGCTGTCGATGATGATGATCGCTCAGACTATCGGAATTGGGCAAGAAACTGAACGTGTCATCTGTATTTTTTATAGACCTCGTTGCCTCGTAGTGGAGACAACACGTGAAAGCTCGGTAAACTACGATGTTAGTGTCTATGCGAAAGTAGTGATTGCTCCAGACACGTTTCTGAGAGCTACGGAACACCGTGCTGCAATTCCTTTTCTTATTTTATTACCAAGTGTCAGGTCTGTAGATAGTATTGCCAATATAGCAGAAATCTATGCAACGCACTGTTTCATAACTATTCATCCTGATTGAATCCTCCATGCAGGCTGATAAGAGACAGAAATATTTATATTTAGGCCATGCCTAGGTGTCACTTAACCGAACGCCATATTTAGTCACTCTAATTCCGTTTCAGAATGTGAAGACAAGAAGCAGTAATCTAGAAAAACAGCATACGGGCATTGGGCTCGTACAAAGGTTATTTGACCAGAAAACGCTTCAAATTTAACAGACAACCGTCCAACCGACACTGAATTGGTATACCAATTTCGCAATGGTAGAATACTTCTAGGCAGATGGAGGCTTGGTCAAGAACTCAGCGTTGCTTATCTCCGATATCAACTGAGAAATCGTTGGGAGTAGTTACGCGTGTCCGCACTCGGGCTTTCATCCCAAGGTGAAGGGCTTTGGTCAGGTTGACAAATATGTCCGAAGGGCCAAGTTTTCACAGCACAATCTACAGTGGCCCATCTGTTAACTAAGTGGAAGGCTTTAGTAATGTCCACGAACGCTCCATAGACCCGTTGATTCGGTTCATAACAATTCTGTTCAATTTATCTTGCTGCAAAAATGAGGTCATTCATACTTCGATTGTTTCGAAGTCCATAGTTCCATTCATGAATATTCTCCTCCAAAATGTCACTGACGATTCGATTGCCTACTGTGCATAAGAGACCGATTCCGCGGTACTTATCCGTCGATGCCTCCTCCTTTGCACAAAAGTATTATGGTCGCATCTTTGAATCTTGTGAAATGTCTTCCATTTCCCAAATTGTTCATAGTAGATTGCGAATCACATTCTTGAGTGTCGGTCCTCCAAGCTTGAACAGTTCTGCGGGTAAGCCTTCCACTCCTGCTGCTCCCCCAGTTCGCAGTTGGTTTATGGCCCTCGGCAGTTCTGCGGCTGTAGGCAAGTCATCCAAGTGGGTCTTCATTGTGTGTGTGGTTAAATTGGCTACACAGCTCAAATCAACATCTGGCCGGTTGAACACTGTAACGTAAAGATGTGGTAAATGTACTCTACAAGGTCTGAAATTTGCGTCTCACATGCCGCAGTTTAGCGTTGTGATGTTGAAACCCAGTAACCAGGCTGATGCTGGAACAGTCGATTTGGGTAATTTTTTAACACAGGCACAAGTTTCCAAATAAGCTCAAATAATATGATCAACACAGAAAGGTCGACTTTTGGAAATTCGTCTGGCCCGATGATGCCTCAAGATATTTTAATAATTGAAGACCCGCAACTCCCATGTGAGCGGGTCACCTGAAAGACCTGAGTATTGGGACAGATGGTCAACCACATTGTTGTCGAAAATGTGCCGCCCAGCGATCCAAACTTGGTTTTATCAGGTATTTCATTTCTGATTAACTCATTAACGGAAGACATCTTAGGTGCTGCTCTGTAGCTTGTGTCCACACATAGGCTAAGTTTGAGCCAAGGTCTAGTTGGCCGTCTAGTTGAGCCATGCTTCGAGCCCGACCAAGGATTGATCACAACCTTTCTGAAATCCAATGATGTGCGTGCGAACATCCGAAGGTACTACAGGTCGATTTTCCAGCGTTGCGTATAGGTACCTTAAATGTCCTCCGAGGAGGCCGCTGGTGAAGTGTTGCACAGTAAGCTCTGAGATCTTTCTTCGATTAGTGGCTTCTAAAGCTTTTACAGTGCCAAATTGGACACTCATTTCTTGGTCTGTCTTGAAGACTTAATGAAACGCTATATGATACGAGAGTGCAATCTGAATCAACATGTGTACTCTAAAACGGCAGTCAAGGGCGAAACTGGACCATTGGTAGCTAATGACTACTTGGTCAATTGGACTTCAAGTTTGCCCTTCAGCTAGAGGACACCTACTAAGTTCAAACAAAGTGCTATGGAGAAACGGCTAATGATCAATACAAGGTCACAAAGAGCTAGATGCGTCCGAAATGGGTATACAACCAAGGAGTGTCTCTGAAAAGCCGAGTGTTCATTGAAATTTTCTATTGTGCCTATGTTTTACTTGACCTTTCCGATCCAGGAGTGACTGAACGGAATTTGTCCATGAATAGTTACATAGTAACGAATCGGGGCTGCTAAAGCAGCGAGTCAAACGTGTCCGGTTAAGATGGTTGGAACTTTTAATAGGCGTGTACGACCACCACAAAAGCGCTGTTTTTTATTCCAACCATTGTTGACAAAAGTTCTTAGGGGTTTGGTCATGACATGGTAAAGTGGAATGAGAGTGGCTGCAGTCAAACTGAATGTTGCGGGATCTTTGTGCTTTCCTGGCTAGGCGAGCCTGATCCTCTGCACTGGGCTGAGAGCCCGTCAGGGCCGTGACGCTTATGCTCTTACTTCCCAGTCGGACTACCTGGTAGACTTGATCCGTTGTGCGCTAGGTTAGATTTGAACGTGGTTCATATAAGGCGTTAGATCACTACTAGCTACCACTGCTAATCGCCCCCTACTCCGACATGACACTTAGATACCTTTAATACAATTCTGTTCCACAGCATAGACAGCTCATTCTCAGACTATTTCCCCGATATCATTAGTTTTTGTGTTTTAGGTTCTTACCCTTCGTTCAGCTGTAGCGCCCTTTTGGGGCCTAGCTGCCATGCCATCCGAAGGTTGCACGAGGGCTGGAATACTGCCAGGTTGTCCAAGCCTAGACAGGGGAAGTCGAGAGGCAGGGGTCGGGTTCGAACCATGGACCTTCCGACCAATAAATTCGCGCTCTAACCACTTGGGCCATTTCGCCCCCTGGTGTTGTTACTCTTTACTAAGGCTCATGTTTTCGCCGGGTGACGAAAGGGTTCCGTTAATGAACGAGTTGTTTTAATTGTTTGCCGCAGTTCATTCAACACTGACCTACTTCAGTCCGGTCACTTGCTTGAACCAGTTAAAACCGATTGAATGTTCTGTGTTGTTGACGCTCCCCACTTCTCCTTTTTCGCTATCGATGGACGCCATGTATTTCTTTCTTCGGCGTTGTAAGTGTCTGCGTGTATCGTGTATCGTTAGTTGTTTCAGGCAGCGTTTTCTAACCCCGAAAGCAGCTGTTCGTGACAATATCCAGTTTCCCTAGTCCCTGTCGTGAACTAAAAAATAGCACCGCATGACTCCATTTCACTCTTCTTCCGGATTGCACTTCGAAAAGCGGTTCACTCATGTTATCTGAATTTCTCTGGCCTGTAGAAACCCCGTTACAAGTGTTGTGTGGATGGTTTCCATCCACTTGTGCGTCATGCGGGTAGATTGAATTGACACGTCCCACATTGGTGTGGCAAGAGTTCAGCTAAGTGTATCTCAAGCAAATGACAGTCCTTCGTGATTAGTTCTGTTCTAGTCACATAGTGAACGTACACTGAAGCACAGGCCCACACCCTACACTGTAAGTTAGGTAAGAGACAAATTGCAGGCGATCGAACTAGGTGTGCGGGCGAAACGGATTGGCATTAATTAGAACAGCAAGACAATAGTCATTGAGCAGAAGTAACAAACGGGGTGGAGCAGGGAATTGAAATACCGCAGCTTTGGATGGCACAATAGGTTGAAGTATTACAACTGTAGCTGTTTGCTTTGTAGCTTCTCTGATTGGCGTCGAGAATGCGTTCGGTAAATGCCACGTTTCATGATGCACGCTCCTTTGCCTGGAGACATGGTGATTAACGCAACCGAAGTTGTTGGTATCTGTTGATTTACGATAAGCAGTGGTAATCAATAGATTGTTCATGTGTCTCTTGCGGTCGGAATACTTTTCAAACCAAACAGTCCGGTACTCCTCAGAAGGCACCCGTTGCGCGCAACCCCATCAGGAGTAAGACAGTAATTCCTAACTCCCTGCGCCATCGGGTTAGGCCAATCTCCTGCATCCGAATGGGTAAGAGTATTGAGTCTCCGGCTCCGGGCATGGTCCCCAAAGAAAACATAATGTCCGCTGCCTCTCGGGTCCTACGTTTGAGCCAAGCTAAGGGAAGGGTCCTCCCACTGCCTTGTGGGTCAGATGTTTGAGTCAAAGACTCAAGGTGGGTTACCAAAGCCAACCTCCTTTCTTCGGTCTGGACAACTGGGTGGGCTCGAACTCTAGCCTCATACTTGGGAATGAGCCGATTGAGATAGTAGACAAATCTGCCTACCTGGGCGGCTGTATCAGTCCCGGTGGTCTAGCGAATGATGATATTTCTATCTGGATTGGGAAGGCCAGAGCAGCTTTCGTGAACCTGCATCACCTGTGGCGTAGGTGTGGCAGCTTATCTATCAAGGGTCTAGTTTAGCATGCTGCGGTGCGCTCCGTATCATTATAGGTGTCAGAAATCTGGCCGCTGCGCGCCGAGGACGTCAAAAGACTTTCAGTGTTTTTTGAGCATCGATGTTTCCGGAGTATTGCCCGAGTCTGGTGGGAACACCGGATCAGCAATGCTGAAGTACGTCGAATAGTTCTCGGAAGAAACAACGCATCCGCGATAGATGAGCTGATCACACTGCATAGGTTACGATGCCTTGGCCACGTGCTCTGTATGCCAGTCGACCGAATTCGTCAGAGGGCTCTTTTCGCACAACCACGTGAAGGAGGGAAACGAACCAAGGGAGGTCAAACGGCGAAGTATGAAATCCATTACCAGCAAACTCAGTTGCGCTGGTCATTACTGTCTCCCTTGATGGGGACCTCGACATGGGCCACATCAATGGTTAGAAACACTGTTAGACATGGCCCAGTCGCGCCCTTATTGGCGCTCATCCATCCAAGCTATTGCCTTTAATGCATAGCTCCCCTCCAGATCTCCCCATCTAAAAATCCATTGACAACCATGTAATGACACATCAACTGCATCACCTCCCGTCTCCAATGCGCAGCTACCTACCTCACCTCCCCAATTCACCGGCGAACGAGGCTGTGGCAGCTGTAACCACTGTATGACAAGTACTTGGTTCTTACAGCTGATGATGATGATGTGACTCTTGCACTCAGGTGAACTGAGTATTCGTACCAGCCTTTTTAGTTGAATCAGTCGTATTACCTAATCTTTACACGCTTCTTCTTTGGATCCGAGCTCATTGTATGATAACGTGACAACCTGTATCGGTTATGTATTGTGAAATTAACCTCGATTGACCCAGTTTACCACAAAGCACAATGACAACTTACAGGTATCAAATTCAATGCAGCGATTTCATTTCTGGAGCTGAGCCCCACTCTCATACTATAGATACCACGAGCATTCAGAATCACGTGACATTCAGATGTTGGAGTTTTGGTAGGTATGAGCTTTTGATCAAGAGCTCAGTCCAATATAAAGACGAAGAAGAGCTTGAGCAAGAAATTATTTTTGACCAGTTTGACAGTTTCATTGTGGAACTGACCTTTCGCATCTGTTGAAATAATGCTACCCGTGAAATGCTCCTAGAAATACTGTCCTGCTTCATTATCTCTGTTCGCCTTGGTACTAACGGTGACAAAGTATTTTGTGACAACTACTACACACATCACTACATCATTTACTTATTCGGCTTTGGCCTTGGACTCGACTGATTCGATTGATCGCGAATAATGTGTCCTAGGGTCACGCTGGGTGCGAGTGACCAACTGGATCTCATGGTCAGAAAATAAAGTGATCTTAGGTAGACTGCCTGTTGAAGGTCCCACCCAAGGAAGTCCTTCTTCTTAAATGGTCCCACTGGGCGGTTTCCTGTAACTAATTTCTCACATTCACCGTACAAGCCATGCCTTCAAGGTCGCTTCGAAATCTTCCCGAGTGAACCAAATCAAGTCTATCGTTTTCTGTTGGTTTTTGGTCGTGAAAATTCGAACCATTCCAATTACTCATACTTCCCTGCTTTTCTTTATTGCTGCAGCCAACCCACTTTTTACGAACTTCTAACCTGCAAGAATTCCAACTGATTTTGTCCTATTGTTTTCCTGTGGACCATAGAGGTTCGAAACCTATCGGCTTCACGCTCTGGAATTACCCTGGGTAAATTGGACGTCTGAAGCTTCGATTCCTCAGAGTGGCTGAACCAGAACACAGGGCGACTTCCGCCGGGCCGGAAGTTTGAACCCGTGGACGAAAAAACTCTGAACTGATTTCTAGTGATATCCAAGCCGTCATAAATGTTCTGTTCAAGAAGGATGTCGACTTTTCATACCTGTTCACCTAAAAATATAGATGGAGCTAAAACGTCCACAAGTGATTCTGTTTTGGAAAGTAAGCTGATTTGTGCGTTTGACACTGATGTATGTAACGACATATCGTTGAGCGACGAAAGTGATCTTAGTTGAAGTTTGTTTACTCCAGCTGGTGCCTGTATCTGTGAGTTTATTACCAACATTCTAAATTAACATACCCAAAAATCCGTAAAATATACCGCTTGCGAAAGGCATGAATTGGCATTGCTGTGGATAAGAGAGGTGACTGCTCCTAGACTTCAAGAAGATACGCCTGGACGCCTTGAAAATGCACCGGTAGTTAACTGAAGGAGGTACACTTACGGATGATCTTACAACAAAAATATTCATTCTGCTTCTTTGTGTGACATCATTCTCGGGTTGAAATGCCGTGCTATAACCCGTGGATCGGGTCAAGCTTTAAGCGTAATTTCTTAAAATTGATCCGGCTTTATTGGGGGCGGAAGAACAGATTCCGACTGTGGGTGAGATGGTCTCTGGTTGGAAAGCACTCACTCTCACCAGGTGTAGCTGGTGGAGCCTCAATAAGATTGATGTCTTAAGGTCTCGGTTAGTTACCACTATTATCCTAGTCTCCACTTGGTGTGTAAGGTGATTTTGTGCAATATGTTTCCATGTATTCGCACGTGAAACGAGGAGTGACGACACCGAGGATATAACTCTAGGCTTGGCATGTTCTTGAGCGCAATATTTCATAGATACGAGGTGGTCATGCGCTCGATCACGTAAAAGGTGTTCAAACAGAGATAAGCGGTAACTATACATAAGAATGGCCAATATTAGCACTATCGAGATGACAAGCCACAACAGAATTTGCTCCAGGTGCTCCAGATTTCGCGAGAGAATCGAACTCCTTGTTTACTACTGAGATTGCCTTAGAGCGGCGGCGAACGGTG
Organism: Clonorchis sinensis; assembly: GCA_003604175.2. Classification (NCBI taxonomy): domain Eukaryota; kingdom Metazoa; phylum Platyhelminthes; class Trematoda; order Opisthorchiida; family Opisthorchiidae; genus Clonorchis; species Clonorchis sinensis. The sequence continues at coordinate 5,613,948 of CM030369.1, read as the reverse complement.
GGCTCTTAACTTCATGACCTTCTAATAGTGAACATCGGCAATGATATTCCCTTCGTCGACCACTTTTTGTCACGCTTTTCAGCCGATAACCTTATCGGTGAACTCCATGGAGCTGAAAACCTTTGTATAATTGCGCCTTATTAATCATTGTTTAGTTGGGTATCCCATTGCTCGTCTGCTGTACCACAGTTGTTGGATCAAGCGCCGTATGAGGTGTTTGATTCGGTGGTTGACACCACATCGTAAATGAGCGATTCCACAATACTGACGGAATATACATGCGGCACGGTGGGATACTTATGTCAACACTCATACCACAGCCAATATATGCAACGCTTGACGAGACGTGTATGTCGAGACAGGTAATCTCGCTTCAAGTTTTACTAACCTAAACAACGTGAAAATTACTTGCATGTGGTAAGTGAAGAAAAATATTTTACCGCGTTCTAATGATTTATTCGCGGTTTGCAAATGCCACTAAGGTGAACCGACGTCGTTACTTGCCTCACTCCGTAAAGGAGTTTGAAAGCGCCTGTCGCACAAGTAAATGCAGTGGACAGATTTCTACCTCAGCTCATGGTGAGACTTCGTAATTTTTTTCATGAGGATCTTAAACGAACAAACCGCGCCAAGTACGACGGTTTCGGTGGTTTAAACGAAATTCCAATGTAGATTGGCTTATGCGGTTTTTTTTTTCTCGCAGACAACTCACCGAAATTGCTTGAGGGTATCTTGAGTGGATATTCCTCCTCGGCGACTGGACATACCGCTCCATCACTGCGAAATATTCTCAGCGGTAGTAGATTGGAGCGCTACACCCGGAAGACGTATTATAGAAACCAGCAAACGAAGGCCTTGCCTGTGGAAGGACCAGCTGTATCATCCGTGTAAGTTATGGTCGTAAGATCTTTGGTCGATCCGTCTAAATTGGAAGGACCAGCTGTACCAGCATCCGTGTAAGTTATCGTCGTAAGATCTTTGGTCGATCCGTCTAAAAGACCACTTTGAAGGGCATCACAGAGTTGAGTTCAACTCATATTTGGTGCATCATTCGAATATGAATCAGAGTAACCCAAAATTACTACTGGATTCAACAAACGCCTGCGAATAGGTTATCATGCAGGAGCATCGTTACGCTCTTACAAGCATGCTTAGAGCCTTGCGAACCCAATCATATTATTCCTGGACTTGAGGTTACGAGCTCAAGCTCAAGTTCGAATGAAGTTGACAGATTGTAGTTCGCTTGTGTCGGCCTTGCGAACCCAATCATATCATTCCTGGACTTGAGGTTACGGGCTCAAGCTCAAGTTCGAGTGAAGTTGACAGATTGTAGTTCGCTTGTGTTCCCATTGATAAATTTGCGCAGCTCGCCTGTTCAGGCATTTCAATAAACGTTGGTCAAATTGTGCGTCAGATTCGCTGTTTTGGGCCCCAAATGACTGATGACTAAACTACCAAGCAGCTTACCATGTTAAATGAGGGGGATCCAGTGTGAAAACGCTGATGGCAATGCCTAGTGGTTAATCGTGAACTTCCAAACTGGTCATTAGGCGTAGGCCGAGTAAAAAAGAGCCGTTAATCATTCAACAATGAAGTCACTGTCCACGTGTGGAGAGCTGACGCCGAAACCTGAAGGATCGGTTATCAAACGCGCCATGTTTTCGTGTCGTGTGATTCGGATAATGGTTCCTACGCACATACGTTCAGAGTTGGAGGCGACCTGTTTTCACTTCAGGTTTTGGTTCACTATTTACGGAAATCTTGACTTCGAAGTGAGAATTCAATCTAGTTGGGAGCTATCTTCGTATGTCTAATTCTTCCAGAGAACGTGAACTTGCCACAAAGGTTTTTTGATTCCACAAAAACGCCCATACTTGCCCTTCACTCGGTCCACGCACACTGGAAACTATTTCTGCTAAACTCTTGGAATTTTTTGAACAGCTATGTCAGTTAGTGAACAACGAAGTCCTACGAAGAACCGTTGGATGGATATTTCGTCTTTATTTAGCCCATGCTTGATCACATTTTGAGTCCAATCGGTAATATTACGAACATCCACGAAGAACACCAGTCTGGTCTCCAATTTTAGGGTTAATCGCAGGAATTGCATTGCAGAGGTTTGAACGCATCGTTTTGCCCGATCCAAGTTCTAAAATCTGCTACGGTAATGACACTTGTCATTATAAAAACATCCAGCTCATAGTTAATGCAAATCCCACGCGACGCTAACCAACCAAGTGAATGATCCGTTGTCTCCACTCTCCAAATCCACACTCAACTGAGTCGACTAAATATTCCAATTTTAAGAGGGAAGCGAAATGTTCTGCAAATAGTGGAACATCCGGACGAAATTCTGAGCTACCGCAACAACCATCCAGATTGTCACATTCGAGCAGTTTTAAGCTTATCAAGACATACTGCAACACTATCGGGCTCAGTACTGAAGAGGAAAAAGGTCTTTACGTGGTTTTTCAAAGAAATGGGCATCCAAGAAATTTTATTTGACGATTGCTCAGGGAACTAAATACGAGTAACGCAACAGCACAAAAGGAAGGCAAAGGAAGCCCTAGTACGATGGTCGCCTACAAGCCTGCGAACACCTTAAGGAGGACGTTGTCAAAACCAAGAGGAAAACTGAATCTAGTGGTAAAGGACAACGCCACTTATACAAGATCCTATGTAAGCAGTGTGGAAAAAGTGATATAGGACAAACAGGGAGGTAGCTGTATAACAGAATACCTGAGCACAAACTAGCCGCAAAAAGATGCTTGTAATTTCAATTCATCTCCGTGCGCAAAGATCAGGAAGGACACGAGTTAGGCGTTCACATGCTGAATCAGGCAAGAACAAAGAAACAGCGTGACATTATCGAGTCACGGTATTCCACCGAAAATGTTGTCAACAAACATTGGAATTGACCCAGTTTTTCACATTACGTGACTACATGTTTACTTACTCCTCGAGTGGCGACTTCTCAGATGGAAGGATGTGCGTGTGAATTACCCTTTCCTCTGAACTCCTGGAGGATTCATGAGGTACTCGTTGCAAGCGATCCACAATAAGGATGAGGCAAGTGTACAGTGCTGCTCTTTTCGACGTAGATTTCACTTACAGGAAAAAATCTCGACTAAAAACCAAGTAGTTGTTATTTGGAAGATTCACCTAGATGCGAGCTTCAAGATGGCGTGACGTAGTATTTCATGATCGGCTTGAATGACTGAAACTATGTTTGAACTGAAACAAAACACGCTTTCTGCGCCAATTAATTGTCAACAACGGTTTTGTGAGAGAAACACGGGACTTGCAACTGAACAATCGGCTTCTCTACTAAGGACTGCTCCTCAAATGATTCATCTTGGCGCTCTCTAAGTGTTGGTCGTGTAATAAAGTGTGCAACTAGATCTCCTAGCGAAGAATTCGATTATCTTGGGCTGTCTTTTGCTTCTGTGATTGGGAATGCTGGTGCACGCAATTGAGCTTAATTTTTTGATTCAATTCTGGAGATAAAAATGTCTAAGTGAACAAAATGTTTCGACTGGTGCACGCAACATTTTCACGATTGGTCTGAAACCGTGATTTTATGTAGAGGTAGGCAGGTTGACCGAACATGGTCTGAAATGTCTCAAGAATAGCTAGACTTTCTTATTTTTCAGGAATCTATGGTTATTCCACGCCATTGCTTCAATGAGGCCTGATCAGAGCAAAATAATCTGTCTGTTTAATTGTTTGCTCTTATGCACGCAGCGCGTCGTAAACGGCAACAGGTTTACGTGACATACGCATTATTTGAATGAAGTTTGCAATCTTACGCTGATTGTCCGTTTGCAAGTTGAGGGTACTACAGCTGAACGATTTATTTTTTCGTTTCAAAGGGTACTACAGCTGAACGATTTATTTTCTCGTTTCTAGCTCTCACCGAAAGCAATATAACCAAAACATAATTGTGAATTCTGGTAAGCGGAAGCTCATGTGGTTACATGGGATTCTGTGACAAGTCCAGTCCGAACTATGTACTATTTATCGGGACAGCCAATGGCCTATAGGCCTACTGAGAACAATTTGCTGACAGGTTAGCTTAACCTTGGCTAGACTTAACTCTGAAACTCATGAGGGTTATTTATACCATAATGCTCGGGTATCCTACTGATTGACATCGCAGACTTCCGTTTTGGTGTCCCGGGTTCGAATTCCCGTATGGCTGTTTAAGATCGGCAGCCGTCTTGAAACCTTTTACCCAAGATGTTGCATCATTAAGGAAGTGACATATACTGTTGGACATATACTTCAACACAGAAGACGGCCGTAGTTTTAAAGTTGTTTCCTAGCATGCGTTTGCCCTGCATCATACTTGTCCAATCGCTCAATCGAAATGGGCTATGTATATGCCAACGATGTCTGGGTTCAATCAGAGCTCCACTATAAGATTTCAGTCTAATTTCTCTACTGTCTCACTTACCTAATCTGTTGGTGTTTCCTCCGGTGATAGTGACCATGATTCCCCTTAATGATACTTCAAGGAAAGAAGTCTTTCTGAAGGCGCCAGCTACTGTGCGGCGCCATTCGACAAAGCGGTCGACCATTCACCCAAAAATTGGTTGAAAAGTGAGTCAATGTATGGAACCTTCAATTCGCCAAGTCAGAGTCCAGTATGTGCCTTCAGTGAGTGTGCAAATGATGTATCATTGTAATTATTGTAAAGTTCGGTCCATACTCAAATATTAAACTTGTCTTGTAGTATAATTCCATCCTTGCTACACCTCTTAGTTAAAGATTAAGCCAATCCCGCAAAAGAGCAATTTCCATTAGCTAGAGTTGATTGGGCCAGCGAAGTGGAACACTCATTTGTTCTCTGCTGCAGAGATGACACGAGTTTGAGGGTCCGGAGGTTAATGAGAATAAATGAAGTCCAATGATATCAGGAGTCGTAGATTCGTAGCCCATCTATTACAGCTTCCTGGTGGGTTTGATAGATAAAGCAGTGGCGTGAACACCAAATGCAATGAAGCTGTGGAGGTAAAAAGGCGTTATCCTAGAACGTCGCATATTGTCTCAGGAGTGACCAGACTCCACGCCATGTCATGTCGTTATCTCAACAACTGGCTGGCAACTGTTTCATTTATGAATACTTGAAGTAGAGCCAGGTATACAAAAATTAATTTGAAGAATTACATGTGTGGAGTTTAAAACGGATCGAAATGCTTCCTGATTAAGTGAATAACACTAGACATTGGATTTCACAACATCCGGTGATGTTTCAGAGACTTGACTACAATACAGCAAGTGGTCTCGGAGTTTGGAAAAAGGACAAATTAACAGTAGGCCCATTAAAAAAAATGCATGTGCTTAAAGATCGATGCATAAGGTCCAGAGGGATACATAAATTCGACAAATTAACAGTAGGCCCATTAAAAAAATGCATGTGCTTAAAGATCGGTGCATAAGGTCCAGAGGGATACATAAATTTTGAAGCCTAGAAGCGTAGACAGACAAAAATACGGAACATTAAATAAAATGGTTTGGGTGTGGAGAGAAACATTGATGACGATGACATGCAGAAGTCTGCCGGATGATCCGACTCCAGTAGATTCCTCAAAGATAAATCGTCCATAGGAGAAACTGCCTGCTTGGAGGTTTCAAGGCAAATTTCCTCGCCAAAAACAACATTATGAGCACCCTACTTCCGCCAGAGACAGGCCACACAGGATAAGGGACAAATGCCGCGTTTCACCGTGATGTTCCTCTGAAAAGTGTTGTCCTTTCCCCCGAACGGTCACTGGAAAGCACCATTCCAACAACTTTGCAGTGTATGAAACTTCCCATACTTCAGTGCTGTGATCACAGTTTTAGGGCTTCGGGTCAGTATGCCCTTCTGTGATAATGATGTAATGTAGAACTGTACTATATAATCTGAAGTGCTATTTTTCTGCTTGCAGATCGATTTTCAGTTCTTCATTACAAGTACCCGTTACCCAATATAAGCGATACCAGATCGTTGAAACACGGAGAGAAAAAACGCTAAATTGGTTACAGTGAATTGGGCAGATGCGGCGAATTCTAATTCTGGCTAATATTGTTGCTATGTCTCCTTGGAGCTCACAGTTGAACTGAGATGATCGAATTATTTTTAAGAACCCATTGATTTTGTCGAACTATTGCAAGTTCACCAGTAAAGATCTGAATCACTACAGGGGGAGTGAACATAGTATATAGGGGAGGGTAGATGAATCGGTGCGTCGAACCACCCTCTCGTGGTAACCCGGACCTCAGTACAGGGTGGTCTAAGTGTTAAGCAATCTTAGACGGCTAACCACACTGTTTGGTTTCAATGTGTTGGTTGCTTTCGACAGTGTGCAATACAAATCATTTTGCCCTTCCCCACCAGCTCTAACCAATATACAGGAGAGACTCGTGGAGCTCACGTGTGAGGAATGTGGCAAGTGCTGCAAATCGAAAGCTGGCTTGGTAGCCTACCGTCGGGTTCATGTCTACGAAATTGTTGGCACGAACGTGGTCATCCACTGGCCTGCGCTAATTTTCCACGCCTTTTTTCGACGAAGATTGGCCTGGGTCGCCGGGACGCACACTCTACCCATCATAATGCAGATAAGCTTGGCCTAGTGAAGAATTCCAAGCCCGTTGGTCCCAACAAGAGTCACAATCATTTTTGTAACAAAGAAGCTGGCGAAAAACGGATACCGGGTGCTTGCACGCCATTTGTTGTCGATCATATTTGATCTGGATGAAATGCAGTTTGAAAGTGGTCTAATGCAACATAAGCGACAGGGCTGCAAATGTTTCATCAATTAGGCTAATTCAACAAAACCTTGTGTAAAATAATGTTCGTGTTCACCTGCAGAACACAGATACCGTTTGAGTACTCCAGGGAAAACACTAAAAAAGTAAACTAGGTGTTCAACCGAAAAACTGGGAATCCATTGAGCTTTTCAAGCTATTCGCAGCATATCAGCAGTGTAATTCCCTCACTAATTCTATACTCTTATTAATTTAACACGTTTTGCTTCTGGCGGAGAACATTTTACGCCCAAACTGCTCCTTTTATTCGCGTGATGGCCTTGCCAGGATTATTGATCGGTATCGAGGCTTTTGTGAATTAACTCGTATAAGTAATAGAGGGAGATCATATTCACTATTGCCCTGCAACTGAATACGCTCCGGTTTAGCCAACGCCCTTTTACTTCAACTGATGTCACGTGACGTATGTCTCTGGGAGTTCGATTTGCCTTCTTCGTGCAAACGCCCAGTCATAACAAAGACTAAATAAACGTGCTAATCACTATGGTCACATGCGGGTATTTCCAACAGATAGTTAACGGAATCCTCATTCATTCAGAAGATGAAAACTAGTATGCGATATGTATTATTCGCTCTTATATTTGAAGAAATCGATCGCAGGCTTTCGTATGCTTCTCATTCTTATGTATTTGTTTCATGACAGTGTCACTGTAGTCCCTACAAAGGTATAAAACTGCTTTCAGGTCAGCAGAAGCCAGTTCGTCATTCTAGACATACTCCGGAGCTCGGGGACTTGTAAAAAACTGTCATGTAATCTGTTGTTTGTTTATGAGTAAACCTCACATTAACTTGCCCAACCCACCACAGCAGCGTGTTGAGCTTAGAAACCTTCAGTAAAGGCGATTACATCTATGTAGTACTTGCTACTGCATCACATCATAATCGGTTGAGTCGTTCGGGTAAATACATTGTTAATACCCTATCTCCACAAATCTGCCACATTTTGTACGACGAAACTGTAGTTTCTACAGGAGAGTTCCATGGACTTAGAGCAGATCAGTCCAACCATGTTCTTGGCAATGAGTAAAAAATTGGGCTACCGATGTGAAACTCTCCCTAGAAGCACTTCCCTTTTGGATGAGGTCTTTTAGGGAACGAAACTGTGAATGTTCTGTACTAGGCAAGAAATATCCGGATCCGAGACAAGTAATCTCCATCAGGAAGTATTTTGGGTCCAACAGAATCCCACACTTTTGGTCCATTCTTTCGCTCGTTATCACAGTACTCCTCGCATAAACCAGGACAGCTATCCCTTTCACGCGTTCACTGATGTTTTTCTGGTTTTTGTGCCTGTCTATCGTATTTCTCCTCACATAAGGCCAGTCAGCGTTTATATTGGGGTAACCTCATTTGGATGCCGTTTATCTGGAACGCACACACATAATCCTGGCTTCAGTAAGTGGATTCAGTGCGAAAAGTTGTGAGGAAATGCCATGTGATGGACATCCTTATAACGGAGTGCAGTAAGATTTCACGTATCCGAACGAGCATGCAGACCACAGAAAATTTCCCGAGCAAGCTTCGGTTTTCTGAGAATGAAGATGATTTGTCTTAAGAAAACAAACATGGATAGATCAACAGCTAAACCCGTTTGGCTCATTCCTTTGAGTGTTGCCGAATGAGCAATTTCATATACTACCATTTTGCCTACCCAAGCTGGATCCCCCATGGGTGTCTTCTCAAAGGCTACCGGCTCCATCCGGATGACTTCTGCACTCATCTCAGAAATAAAGAGGTGAAAGGAGATTTTATTTATATGACAAATTATCATTGCGACGGTGTAGCAAATACGTGGACAGTAATCCCTTTAAGGATTAGAGTTTCCCAAGATATGAGAAAAAAACCTTCGAAGACCGATGTTGTCCTCTTCACACCAAACTCTCTCCATATGATGTACAGCATTGTGATGTTTCTGTTCCCAAAATAATATTTATTGTAGTACAGCCACCCAAAACATGACTCTTCTCAGGTTTCGTTCCAGCGAAGCTACCAATTCTAGCCAGATCTGTTAAATTTTGATCAGTTTAGAAGTCCTTAGCAGCAACAACCAAAACAAGTCCGTGTCATTTTCCTTCTTATTTCATTTGTTTAACGTAAACACAGCAAGAGGACCATGTCGGTATCAAATATTCCTCTGGCAGACGTCAAGTTACGGCACCCGTTGCAATATCTATCGCTCTGGATCAACCGATTCTGGCCGGATCTGTCAACGAGCACTGTAAAGTAGCTTGATTATATTACTGTTGTGGACAGTACTACTAACTTTGTCCCACCAATCGATTTATGGCGAAGTAGGTTTTGTGATTCAAATACTTGTTCTCGTGCATGAAAGCCATAGAATTCAACTTGGGTATCCATTCGGGACTGAACGGGATCGAAAAGACGGGGATATTAAATGAAACAATTTTTGAAATTGACTCAAAACAGGAGCCAAACATCAAGCCTAGTTCACTCTCATTCTCTACCCCAACACAACGGTTCGGAAAGTTTGTTAGAGGAGGACAACTCATGTCAAATAAATCCAGAAAGGTTTCGAAAACTTGCGTACCTAACGCTGGATGGCTTTGTGGCGACGGGAGTGAGAGGCGAATCACGGTTTTGGTATTTTTAACGTCGGATTTTCGTGACATTAGAAATGGGGTTTCAGACTGCTTTTACCAATGCAGATAGAGCAACTAGATAGTATTACGCGCTGCGGGTAGAATGTGCTGGTGCAACAGTACACGGTGCTTGACCCTGTTTTTGGGTAATGCTATACTTTGAGTGGCACGCCTTTCGACGAATGTTTACTGGTTCTCACAGGTGAACGGATCATTCGTTACGTTAGAACAGTCTTATAGCGCACTGATAAGGCCAGTAATAGTTCCATAAAAGACGTAAAAGGGCACGAAGTACTCAAAGACTGGAATCAGTCACTTGACAACAAATAGGATTGGTCAATCGATCTTTCAAGAAAGATAAGTAAATTGCGTTATATCTGATTGCCTTTCAAATAGTGGAAGCAAGATTAGATGGACAGTTTGCGGAGGCGCTGAGAGACATCAAAACACAAGAATCCGGTGATTGGTACGGTGCAGTCCACCTAGTAACCCGTAGCAAGATGAGGCTATGGTCCCAACAGAGGAAGATCCTTCTGTTCACTCATCCTGTCCGAATGACTGATTCACAGACTCACTCTGTATTATGTTACATATGAATTTGAGGATGCAAAAAATACTGACGCCCATCGTAACGACATATGCCTGTTGAAGCCTACGCTCGGATGCTGTTTTTGAAAAGCTAAGAACTGACAGAGCTACAAATTATCTCAGAAGTAACATTAGCAGAAGAGGATTATAAGAAGTTAAGCTTCTGAGACCCGGAATTTTAAACTGGCCGAAAATGGTCTACTCGAAGAATAGACCGGATGTGGAGGGAGCAAGAAATTTTACTTGGCAATGCTATTGTCTCAGGGTAGGTCATCTTCTCACATTCAGTTATCCAACCACCATCTTGATGCGGATGCCTTCGGAAGAACACTGAGTCGTGTATCACAAGTAGTGAGCAGAATCCAAGTCGGCCAGTGCACAGCAACAAATTAGTAATCTGTAACGTTGTTTGGTCACACCTTACGGACACCGATTATCACAACTCAGATGAGTGTTATTAAGAGAGCCAGTCAAATTTCAGATGTTAAGAGCAATGTTACCAACTGTACGCATACTCTTCCTATATTCGTGAGTAAACCGGGCGCATTTGTATTTTCTTTTAATGGGCAATACTCTGTAGTGGTCATTCACTAGATCACGCGTCCCAAACACTCAAACCACGTGACCATTCCTGTCCCACTTGCAACCTTATCTGACAACATGTACACTATAACTTCCCATCCATTTTTTTGTTTACGCGTCTACCACCTGCGTCACGCGCCAGGCTTACGAACTCCAACACGCCAGGTCAAGTTGCATCCAGTTTCGTGCAAGTATCAAACAAGAAGGGACACCCATCTCTTCACACTGTACACAATAAATAGGCATACAACTCGGCCCAACACATACGCTCGCGCAGGAAATCAACTGAGTTCCACAAGTCTCCATGGATAACTACGGAACACGTGTAATAGCTATACTGCGGAGAAAACACATTTCCTCGTCCGGACTTTCACTCAGGAATTCTCAACAGTTGTCCTCAAATGACAAGTCACTTTTTGGCTTATTCCACTTTTTCGTTGTATCTATATTTATCAAGGTTCACCTAACTATTGTATTCATTACCAATCTGGTAAAAGAGACATTTATTGGTGCTTTTTACCTTCTTTTAATCAACTATAGCACTATCAACCCTCAGCACTGTACACATCTCGATTCCACTACCACTCGAAAATACGCGAATGAGGGATAGGTACAATTAATTTATTTGACCACATGAATAATGAGATCGCGGAGTACTCTTCAACAGCACACTATTGCTCTCGTCCTTCTCGGGGCTCAGAAAGTAGGCGCGGTTCGTGAGTTTCTGACAAACCTATTTTCTACCTAGACATTGAATTGCACGTAAGTGGTGAAATGCAGTCATTTTTGCTACTTGTGTTACCACTAACAGGGACTCAAATGAATCTCAGCGGAATGTGTCGCATAAAAACCGTCATTTTTCGTTTGGTATGATATTCAAGATATCTCAGTATATCTTCTTGAAGTAACACCATACTCGGGGGACTAAGCCTACTTGAAAAGCCCTAAAAGGGCGAAACCAGTAATGGGTGGTCAAAAAGTTTTCAGCAGCCTTTGTTCAACGCACTGAGTTAAGGAATAGCACAGACAAGAGATTCGGTTTGGTCTCTCTCCAACACCAACTTAATTTGCAGAACGAACAGTACTCGAGTTAACTCTAAAAAAATCGACAATATGAACATGGGCGTCTAAAATACTGGTTGCGTAATCTTACCAATCCATGATCACGTAACCTGTAATAAACTAACACTAAGTCCCTTCCCCGTCCACCTTTATTCTCTTCTTCAAAATAAGACTTTCGAATAATTTATGGTTGTACGGCAGCGAAGCATCGGTGTTGAACGCTGATGTCACGCTGTCGATGATGATGATGATGATGATGATGATAATGATGATGATGATGATGATGATGATAATGATGATGATGATGATGATGATGATGATGATTAAGGGAGCACTCAGAAATTCGCTTGTTTTTTACCAGATGAGTTGGTTGGTACTCTTACGTTCTGAGTCTGATAACTGGTCAAATACGTATTCCAACGGAGCCCTGCTAAGCGTGAAATCAGGAAAATGGGTTGATTGCGACGGCTGTACATTGTAAAATAAACAATTAAGGTTGTCCTTAAGGGAAACATTCATATTCTGGTGCGATATACATTCTGTGGAAACGACCTACAGAAAAAAAACTATAAAAGCGTAGGCAAGAATTAACCCGGTACCTCACATAGTGATTGGTAGTGTATGCCAGTTAGCACAAGTGAGATCCTCCGAAGGGTGGTCACTCCCCAGTAGAATCCATAACAAGTGTGCTATGTTTAATTTCAATTAGGGTTTCTAAATCTACGAGTCCACTGTTTCTCTGACTTATGAGAAACTATACTTTGAAGAAAGACTACAGACTCCGTGAACGAGAACACATTTTTCAAGAGTTGGGGAACAGTTTTGAATGACGTGCACTTGAGACCCAATTCTACAAGCGGAAATCCTCCAAACTGCTCAAGAGGGGTTTAAGCTAGGATAGCAAATACAGATTGAAACCTAGGGTACTATTTGGTGAGTGCCTTGCTAACTGTTTCATTTTTGTTAGGCGGAATTCCACACAGATAAAACTGGGATAAAACTGGAGTTCCTTCCTTCGAAGATTTTCCTCTTTTAGCCGGGATATCAATTATTATACTACACTTGAGTATCATCAACTACGTGTCTACCGTTCATCGGTTCCTTTGACCAGTGTCTTATGTGTTAATTGATGCATAATCACTGTCCACACCCGTACACCAGTGGCAAAAATCGGCTTTCCGGAGCCATACAGCGGGGGACAAGGAAGTCACAGTGGATTGGAATGGAACTAGGAGGATCGGAACCTAGTTCAAAAAACCTTATTGCTTTAGGGAAAGCAATCAAACCGAAGGCGTCCACACCCTGAAATTCCCATCGAGTTGCCCACAAATTCAGCACCGCATCAGAGTATGAAACGATCAGCGGAATTGATCCAGAGCCGATGGTGAATCTCATCCAGTGCAAGCCCAGCGCACAATGACAAACAACCTTCCCTTGGTAGTCGGGCCAGGAATTTGCAGACTCCTTTCCAATAATATCACCTGTGTTGTTGTGTTTGTGGTCTATAGTTACCTGCAGGCAGAATCACATGGGCCGCAGCCTAGTAAGAACAGGGCTTAGTTCGACTGTATCGGCTCCCTTATCGTGTCATGTCATTCGCAGAATTTCTCCAACAAGGATTTCGAAGCTTCTTTGATGGATACTAGATAGATATGTTTACCACATTAACCCCTAAACCACATTCGCTACAGTATCGATGCTGAGTCTAGCAAGTAATCGATTATCACCAATCTGTTGCGAGCACACAACAACCAGCCAACTCCTACTGTGCAGCGAAATACTGGTGATCAAATGCTACAAGACAATAAAAGCATCCGTTCTAAGTAGGTGCGATTAGTATAAAGATGTGTGCTCTTTTGAGCCATTGTACAGCTGAGACCTACCTGGGATACCTTTCCTGGAGAAGTGAGAGTAACTTTGAGCATTGCGCTGCATAACATCGTCAATGCAACGTTTAGAATAAACCCTGGGCTGATTCGTGTATGGTAATTGCATTGTGGGTGAATTTTGAATGATTAGATGAAACCCTGAGTTTTAATGTTCTGGTCGATATCGATTTCACAACGATATCGTTTACGTTAAGGTGAAGCTAAATACGAATGGAGATTCTGCTAATAAGAGTTCAATAAATGAGTCCAAAATAGGAAAAGGATGAACCACTTTCTCTGAAGAGGCAGTCGATATTAGATGATTTTGTTTACCAATTAATCTGTGGAAGATCACATTCTTGGTGCAACTTTGTCATGACTTGGTACACTGCTACTGGATCCTATAGTTTGCCTTCAAAATTTGTCAACCCCTTCCGGGGGGGGCTAAAAAAACATTTCCCCATGAGGAGACATATCGTAGCGTACAGACTATTGATGCGTTGATGCTAATTGGGCGACTGCATTTACTGGACGACCTCAGCAGGTGGAATCGCGTCCCGTTGTGACCTGCATTGAATGGGCTTTAGTTCATCTCATAAAAGTTATGGAAATTACAAGAATGTTAATCAATTGATTGACGCGCCTGAAGCAAATTAACAATTCTGTAGGCAGACGGACATTGATGCGTGCAGTTTTTAAAAAATCTTTTTAAGAAATCTGGGGTCACGCTGACAGAAACAATAGAATGAAGGTTAGTGTGAACGTTAGCATAAACTTTATAGTCATATAACACTCCGTTGAAATTAATGAACATACAGATGGCTACAACTCTCTCTGCAGCGACCGTTTTTACTCGTTCCTCATCAGTCACTGTGGCCAAGTCTTAATGTAAAATTGGACCATCAATTACCACAAACCTTGGAAGATTTCGAGAAACTGTTCCACAGAGCAGCATGTGATAAGCTGGTATCCGCTTCCGCATTTGCTTGTCACATAAGTCCACTGATGGCTCATGCGCGCGGTGGCTGACGGTTGACCTACTATGCAAATATCTTTATGCCGTGTACCCTTTGTAAGCACTAGGGAATAAGAGTGGAGGGTGAATAGGAGGACTTAGCCGTAGGACAATCAGCATGCCCAGTATTGTCAAGTGAGGACAGCTGAACACTCTAGGCTCACAGTGTGTGCGAAGCGTAATCAGGCGGACCACATTGCTCAGAAGGCTCAGTTAAGACACACAAACATGGTGAGCCAATGCTAGCCCCTACTCAGCTTGTTCTGTACAACACTGGCCACAGAAGGTCACTAATTACACCTCTGTGAATGTGCGGGACAAACATGCTGGTGTGTGTGTGTGTGTGCGGATACATACATAAAACAAACGAAAGTAAAGTATAGTAAATCAGGGTTCAGAACAACACAATATGATGGGCTACGTGCAAAACAGATTTGAGAAAACACTGGAAACAATCGCACAACCTGGCGGCCCAAATCAGGATTTTTCAGTGGCGAACCACTTAAGACTGCGAATGGTTTGGGCGGTGGTACCTCCATGGATGGTGGCGAGAGTAGTCTACCACACACGCATGTTAGAAAAAGAGCCGAACCTTCTGATATAATGTAAACGCTTTATCTCTAGTGCGGGGGGGCTGGTCTGCGAAGAATTATGCTTCCGGCTGTACACGTCCCTATCCATGTCCATCTAGGGACCTAAGACTTGTAATATAGGAGTTTTCTCGTTTATTTATCCAAATGCAGTCTTGCCTAGCGAAATTTAAGCTGGAACTGAGAAAAACCTCTCCTGTTCATATCTACGTACTTTTATTATTGTATTCACAGTATCGCATTTGACTGATGATAAACCTCCATTTGAACGATTTGACTTTTGGGGTTTTGCGAGTATATCAACGTGGCCCAACTGATTGCTGGAAACAATCAGTACTGGGGTTGTAATTAATTTCCATTTGGCTCTCACAAACTGGACCACAGTTTTCTTAATGCCTTCTTAATACCGTGAACCCGAGTCTGGATAGCTGCTTGATAGCCTGATGCGCTTAGCCAAACCAGAAAGCCAATGAACGTGCGAATCGGCTGATCTATTGAACACTTACGCGTTTCATGTGCAGCCGAAAACGGGCTGTTTATGAAGCTCGCGTGGAAAGTTCCAGGCCGGCCAAAAGGTGATGCTAAAAATAGATTTCATCTGATTGATATTCCAAAGTTAAACGGAAGCGGCAAACTTAAAAAAAGCAGGAAGACTTAATGACAATTTTTCAACGTTACCGATTCACATAGTTTCATCCTTTGTGACAGTCACAGCACAAGTTTGTCTTTAAAGCCGTACGCTAGTGGGGTGATGTTATGCCACAGATTTGGCGTCCAAAAACGCGTTCTTCCCCATGTTGAGAGCTTTCATAGCAACGTATTCAGATTCATTAGCTGAAAGCATGTACTTTTACGATAAATGAACCGAGGGTTTTAGGGACATCTGTGGTTGGGGTAGGGAATATTGTGAGGAGTATACAGTGTATGCCAAAATTAGACTACAGTTCAAGGGACGCGAAGGAAAAATGTAATCCACCTGTATAGACGGATCACCAGCTGTCTGTTGTAACAAGCTGTCTGAACCGGTTCGTTTCATTTTAGCCATCTAAGCGAGTGCTTCCGTTAAAAAAAAGCGAGATCCGTACAGTCTGTCTCTTAGAGATTGGATATATTTGGCTTATGCGGGGACTAAAAGTTGAAATGGTATTGTGAACAAAAAAGTAACTTCTTCCTTTTCCAAATTACGAGGTATTTGATTTGGATTAAGGTGAAACACAGGTATCTCACGCAGCTGGTACCAAATCTTGTGTTGTTGATGGTCAATTTGTCTGTCGACCTTGGCATTTTCGTCATAAAAGTTCCATCGCACAGCAAGGCGGCTCAGTGCACTGCCAAAACCCTTAACCGATGTCGTCATTTTGCTGATGAATTCAGCGAGCAATTTGTCCATAAAAATATCTGACGTCTTGTCGAGATCATTAGGTTCAGGGTCTATATAAAGTTCACCCAGCTAAAATGAAAAAGTTACCAGAGAAGTTCTTCCGATTGTACAGAAAGAGAGGACCAACACATTCAGGAACATAACTCCAATTTGTGCTCCGAGATATTCAAAAAAGGGATGGAATGATTGCAAAACATATCTGTCGTCTGTTAGGCAAACAGCAGTGGAATGCATCCTGATAGTAAACGCCTTTTGAAGGTTTAGATGAAAAGGGTGTGCGAACGCAGATCATGAGTTCAAATCTTGCTTATGCAGTGATCATCCTCCCGTTAGGTGTACCCCTGTAACGTTTCATCACCAATCGAGCTGACATAGTCATTGCGGGGTTGAGTGACGCGCTGACGATGTCACCTCGATTGGTGAAGAAACGTCTGCAATCCATCTGCCAAGCTCGGCGAACAGACAAACAATCAGTCAGCGCACCCGAGCTACCTATATTCCACAACATTGCCGGGAGAGACATATATCTGATTTTTTTTCAAAAAAAAATACACTTGTTCAGAGGTATTCACAGCTGGGATTAGAAACAAACCACAGCAGATAAAAATTTATGTCTGGGTCTCTCTTATAATACGGAAGTGTGAAGGTTCTTTGTGCCCCATTCGGTAATTTATCACTGGTGTGGACCGCTCGATACAATGAGATTTTCCACGTCCCACGTTTAGAGTCCGGGTAGTTGGAACTACCCTTCACAATATAAGTTAAACACGGCACTGTGGCACCCACGACTATCTTATTGTTTTGAACGCGGCTTCATTCAGTATAAATACACACTTTCAACAGTAAAATGGGCTATTTTTTACCTGCGATGCTCATTAGTTACAGGATAGACCTTTTTCTTAGCTTATATACACGTTGTCAGATATAGACTGCGCATTCGAAATAACTGTGTGAATGTTTTCACAAAACACTCCTGGGTTACATCATTGTTCGCCTCTGTAAGTTGCCAAAAATGGACAGAAAATTCGACAAACACATAGCGGTTTCACCTCGTAGCTACGCCTTGTAGTGGGTGTGATGAAGGCATATTTTGATACAAGTTCCAATGCGGAGAGTGCAAAAAGCAAAACAAATTGTACTGGATAATAAAGGCCACTTTTTGAAAAGCTTAGGGACAACGAAGTGAACAGAAATAGCCAGGACACCAAACAAATGTCGGCCACTTAAGTTCTTTCATATCACTATGGAAACATCAAACGATAAAAGGTTGGCGACAGAATGTCCATAATAAACTCTTATCACGCCAAGAGATCTTGAAAGGGACTGAATTTGCCCTAATGGGGAGTATAAAGTTGCCGACAAATTCCCTCACTTGCGAACGAATTTGGTTTTGACAAGAGACTAAATTGAATCCAGCTAAATATCTCATTTCTGATGGCCACTTCAGTTGAACATGTCGCACCAGGCCACCCCATATGTCGGTCGGTACAATATTCGAGATATCGCAATATGTCGTTGCCTTGGCGTAACAAGCTATTCATTAGCTTGGTGAAAACTCTCCGGCAGCTCACGATCTGTTTTGTTTTTCTTGGGTGTCGTCAGATGGGCGGAGTCCCCGCGTTTTCGTCGGTCTTATGTTTTACTTGAACCCAAATTGGACAGATTTCGACAAATACTCTCATTTGCACACAATTTCGGTTTTTATAAGAGACTCAACCGAATTCAGCTGAATCTCTCGTTTATGATTCAAATGAGTGTGTCGAAATATGCCCAATCGGGGTTCAGGCACAGCAAACGGTTGACGGAAACTCTGATGTGTCCCAAGAAGAGCGAAACCGGTCACCTACTGTCGAAGAGTTTCCAGCAACCTTGCGAGTGGCGTGTTACGTCGAGCAGGATGAAGTGTTTCAACATGAACCTTTGGATGATAGACTTTGGAAATTGAACTTGCGATATAAAACAATGATTTGCAACGTCATGAGTTAGAAGGGATGGGATAATACATTAATCGGTATCCATTAGCTGACTTCTATAGAATTTTGTTCGTCTTTCTCACGGCAGCTCTTCAATAAGTAAATTTACACATTGAAATAAATTAACGACACTGGGTTCTTACATTTGTATATAATTTTCACTGCTGAATGATCCTTCAAAACTCTGCGGTCGTTGAGGTGAGAGGACGGAAAGATATGAAGCGTATACATTGTGAAAACTTCCAGAATGCTCACACATGGCGCACAAGGTTGAGGCGATCAGTGAACCGCCAAAGCCTTCTGGAAACAAATCGCTCATCTCTTTACATGGGACGTCTATGCGACTCGGCATTCAGAGGTGGCACCTCGAATGCATTACGCATCTTTAAAAGCACTCGTTTCTGCAAGAATAACAGACCTGTAGCTTCTCTTTAATACTGTCGCTTTTATAGCACTGGTTTCCAGATTAAACAATGAAATGGAAATAATAGAGTGTTCAGTTGTTCTACCTTGTAAGTTTTTTCGGCTAGGAAACTTTGGGAACAAGATATAACCCTAAAGCAAAATAGGAGTGTTCATAATACATTGGACAATTTCGCGAACATTGCATGTGTAACAAAACCGTGGCATTCTTCTGATTACTCGTGACCATTTCTGCGCGTACAAACATGGTTTGTGGTTGTCAGGTAGTAAGGCCTTTGAAAACTTCTGTTGGTTCGAATGACTATTAGTGACTCGGGACCATGGGTAAAAATGTACTGTAGTTTTTTGAGTGACTGACAAGGTGGCATTTGTCATCGGTAGGTCAGAACCTCAGTCAGGGTTGAACAGACGTTCAGGCAACTGCTTGTTCGCTGTAATCTGGAGGATAGATGACAGCACTAGCTTAAGCGAAAGCCGGGTCTTTGTGCTTAGCGGCTGTTGGGCAGGCTTGTGTGTTTAATGTATTCTTCACTAATTTAAACTTATTATCACTGTTAAACACTATTTCTAGATAAGCTGGTTACTTTTGACTACTTACCTTTGACTGTTGTTTGTTGTTTATTCTCAGCTATTTGAACTCCGGCGACATTTAAACGTCAGTCATAGCTTGATCATGCAAACCGGGTTCGTGTTTGTTATCCGGCGCTACGGCGGTTTGACAGCATATCGCCGCCTTAGCCATCACTCTTGCGAAATTGTGCTTTAGGAAAGAAAAAGATAATTCACTTGAGGAATCGTGGAATCACTGTGTCCTTTCATACAAATCCACTCACATGCTAAATCTAAGCCTATTCAATCAGTAAGAATGATTCAAAAACATAATAAAGCACATTCCTAGTAAGTATTTAAGGAAATCGTCAAATTTTCATGTGAAGTGTGAAGATCAAATCGGACCACTGAGTTACTGAGCCCCACCCGAATCAGGGCTGTTCTACACTGAGCGTGGATGCACACAGCTGGACACGCGCGAAACTGACGGAGGAACAGCGGAGGAGTGAAGGCTTGTTTGACCCACCGTTGATCAAATATCGGTCGGTTTCGGTGCAACATGTCAACATTGATTAAAGTTCGAACAGGTCTTCCGTTAAACCTACGATGAAGCCGCTTTTCAACGTGACGATGCCATCCCTATGCTCGTGAGTTCTCGTGTTATTGTGGAAAGAATCCCACAAGGTTTGGTGAAAAACGCGTCAAAAGCACGTTTTTTTTACTAGTATTTAGGCGGGTATTCCTACCTTTTGCAAATTTGTATAAAAGTTGGTACACCCACAGAGAAATCTCATTCTTGTCGTTATTCTGGAATTAAAATTGCACAAGAAACTGTCCAGTGACGGGGCGTGAGCACTTAATGCAAAAACTAAAGTTAATATGCGTCGGGGTAGTACGAATTTTCCGGTTCGTTACTTTACGCGTCAACCTTAATGACTCTATGGTGAATGGATACTGAGATACTAAAAAGTGCTGAGCTGCTTTATTAGTGGTTTACTTCTGTTCTGGTAAGCATGTGGGATTTTCCGACTCCGATCATTGTTTCCCTACTCACTATTTGTGGGTCATAATTAATCTGTGTGCTACTCTTGAGTTATCGATACCTACCGACTTTCCCTTGTAACGTTTGCAAGCTCAGTCGTTACAACATTATTGACTGTTATTTTGACCTGTTGAAGACACTGGCAATAGCCTCGAAAGGTGATCACTCACTCAGTCACTCACTGACCAACTTGATAGCCAAATCATACGACGTGGCTGAGCCGATTCTCAGTAAGTTACGAGAACCGCTAGTCATTATAATGGCGTACAACTGATCATCGCTTGGGCATATCAGCCACTCCATACACTTGCGCAATCAGGAAGCACCATTAAATCACTCACATTAAACTTGCACCTTCCACCAGCCACGGATGAGATAGCCTAAGGGATGAAAAAAAACCATCCACTGTCTGGTTATCGTCAGAAAGTCACCCTTGGCTATCCAAGTACGAAAGCCCTCGGAGTTTGATCTCCACCCCATCCACTGGTTGGCATCTGTCAGACTACCAGATCGAGTGAAAGGCGCAAACTTGTACACGGGTAAAAGGTCAGTTTCACGCTTAGTGGGAGACCTACCCAAACTGGCAAATTATTCTAGTTAGGCCGCGGCCCCCGGATGTCTGAAAGCGACTAATGCACAAATGTTGTCTGAGAATCATAATTATTCTGGAAACGAACTATTGTTGGTCGATCGATTTTAGAGTGCCCAGTTGAGAAAACTTTGACCGCACACTTGTTTCGGGTTACCCACCTGGTTGAGGAGCAGGTAAGCACTCTGATCGATGATTGCAGCTATCAAGCAGATTGTTGGTGGGAAACTGGTCGGAAGCAAGCTATGCAGCTTAGCAGACAGAACCAGCACCAGTGTTGACGTGACAGTCATCAACGATCTTGCAAACCTAAACTGGTCAGCCTATTCTCACTAGGCCCAATATTCAGTTTCAGTCACTATGAAACTCTTCTGTACCGCGCTCAATCTTTCTGTCATTACGCTCTCCGACCTCTACATTTTGCTGCTGTTAACCAAGTCTGGGACAACAGGATACAGTTACTAGATACGGAGGAATGCAGGAAAGGAGCGATGAATTAGTGTGAGCTCCTTTTATGTGTATAGTAGTGTCGACTTCATTTGCCGCATATGCCTACAACAAATATTAAGAGGCATCGAGCTAAATACCCTCAGGTCTTCCGAACTACAACCAGCAGCTTAGGAATTCAGATATACAAGCTCATATTCTCATTGGTATAAGGTATATAAATGCAGAAGTGATTGGAATTTTGTCTCCAGAACGATTGACATGTATTCGTTCCGGAAAATTTTTCAGAACAACGTTCTCTCGTGTATGCACACAAGTTGCCTGTCCGTAGCTAAGTGACTACTGACTGAGGTTAAAAGCATCTTATATACCCAGTGCGTGGTTTTCCAAAATGTGGAAGCACATCAAAGTCAGGCGTCCAAAAAATAGACCAACTCTCTCAAATACTCTCATTTGCATATGCAAGTGTTTTTGACGAATGACTCAAGTGAACACAGCCAAATCCCTCGATTATAATGGTCTCTGCACTGAATTTTATCATGGTGGTTCGGGGTATAAAATCTCGGAGTATCAGTTGAGACGTGTCGTTCAGCTTTAGCACCCTTTCGGTGTTAATATCTGTACATGTTTATGTAAAAGACAGACAACGATTCCTCTATTTTGATTTTTAAAAAGTTGATAGATATCCGTGGCATTCGGACCAACACATTTGGAGATGCATACGGTTGCACACTTGCTTCTCTCATTTTACCAATGGACACCCATAGGAATGACATTTTTCACTCAACGGTCAAACCTTGGGCGTTTAGATTTTTCGAGGACCTCCTAACTCATCCAATCCAACGGCGAATTTTCGGGGAAAAAAGCACTGCGCCCTGTGTGAAATTTTTTCTAGCTCAAATTTGGTCAAGATAGTGACTATTGCAAACACTGGTAGCGTCCAGCGAATCTATAACATATTTTCGACCTCTACTCCATGTCATGACCGGCTTTGATCAAATTTGACTCCATCTATCGCAATGTGCTGGAATCACACATACAAAGTCACTGATGCGCCTTCAGTGATAGAAAGACTCATAACTAAAACATACAGATCTTCAATTCATTTTGTCGGAATGGTTTTCTCCTTTAGTTCACTCTAGGAGTTAAGCAGTCGCTGACAGCCAAAACCATGATAACTTGTTCGAGGCGGAACAGGTGAGGTCACAGGTATGAGGGGTTTCGTCCCCTTAGTCCAAACCATGGCAATTTATTGGTGGTTGGAGGTCGTCGAGATATGGAGAGGGTACTGTGATTCATCCTAGATTCTGCTACCTCACTGTCTTCATTCTAAACAGGATTAGCAGTTTTATAAATCCGTGCTATGCAAAACTAACAAGCAATCTAAAACCTTGTCTTGTGAAGTTTGCCAAAACTAGTGAGTACCATGGCGACCTAATTCACCGATTTCACGTATTTCTAGATTTTACTCACAGTGATGAACTTTGTCCACTACTACGCGTCGTACATGTGCAGTGTTCACTCTTGGTTCATCTTTGGTCACGTGCACACCTTTGGAGCTGTACTTACACCAGTTTCAACAAGACAGGATCATCAACTGTGCTAAAAGCGCCAAATGGAACTTTGGAATCACTGGCCTGTAATCAATGAAATACACAGCACTTTTCAAGATGCACAGTAAACGTGAGTTCATTTTTTGTGACGAATGGTTTCTGGTTTACGACTGAACTGAACCAGTGTTCCGGCACTGTATGCAAGTTACATAGAATTCATTCACTTTCTTACTTTACGGTGACTGGATGCTGTGCCAAAATGAATCGGCTTCACAGATGTTCCATAGCAGAATTGACTGAAGTCGCTAGTCTGAGTGATTCCGACGCATCGCTTCACCATCTAGTTTGTAGCCTGTATTTTTCTCAAATCCATACCTTGAACATCAAAGTGCACACGGCAACAACA
This sequence comes from Clonorchis sinensis, assembly GCA_003604175.2. Lineage (NCBI taxonomy): Eukaryota > Metazoa > Platyhelminthes > Trematoda > Opisthorchiida > Opisthorchiidae > Clonorchis > Clonorchis sinensis. The sequence goes on along the minus strand of CM030369.1, from coordinate 5,590,467 downwards.
CACCAAATCCGATGTGATAATCGTGGACATAGAGTCGCAGTATTATGGCCGAATCGTCATGTAACATTGAGTTGACCTATCTCCATCATTTTCATAATAACGCTTTACAACTTAGCGAAATACACTCATTTGCGAAAAAAATTGGTTTTGCGAGAGACTCACCTGGAATCTCACCAGCTGAATCTCTCTTTTGTGATGCTTCCAGGTGAGACTCTCGCAAAATCAAATTCGTTTGCAAATGAGTGTATTTCGCCAAGCTCGTGCAATTTGGTTTCAAGTAGAACATAAGGTTGACGGAAACTCGGGGACTGAGCCTGCCTGATGAACCACAAGAAGCGCGAAACCGGTAGTGGACTGTCGAAGCGTTTTCAGCAACCTTGTGAGTAGTGCATTACGAACGCTTTACAACAGTTTAGGGCAGTTCAAGGTGTTTATAAAGGCTGAAATATCCCACACAAATCACTTCACTACCTGACTAGACTATTCAGGTGACCTATTCTAAGGTTGATGTCGGCTTGTGGAAGATAAACTTCCGTTGATTAGTTGGTGTCGGGTGAATCTCCCGCGAGACAATGTTCAGAGTGTTTGCACAAGAGTGTTGCTCCCGTTCGTAATATTGTATCAATAGTGACAATGGGCTACCGATGCGGTACGTAATTATTCGCTCCACGACCGAAAGCACAGTTTTCTCTCTTTCCCCTCAAATGAGATGTTAAACAAATTTGTTATCGATCTCAGGAAAATTCAGCACAAGATGACTGGTGCTCAAGAGTTGAGATAGTGCCAGGTTGACCAGGCGTAGACGGGACGGCGAGACGGCCCACGATGATTTCAAAAGAAATGATGTTTATACTGTCCCTAACGTAATTGCTCGAACCAGTGCACCTTCAGCTCATCACTCTGGGTAAGAAACAGAGTTCGTTGATGTTTTGAACGTTATAGTTGAGTGTGATATACAACATATAAACAGTACACATCTTTCTTTTCGGGCACCACTTGGTATACACAGTCGGCTATCTCTGAATATCAGTCCACCCTCGTTCGCGAACAAATGCCGAGAAACTCTGAGTCATATTGGACACTACCTTTTGTGACTGGTCAACCTGTCAATTGAATCGCATCGTCATTGGCACGCTGGATCTCTTTCAAGTTTCCGTCTGGGATGGGGTTCGTATCAACAGAACTATTTCGAACTCTCCAGCCTGCCTTCTTGAAACAGAACTGCTCCCGAACCAGGTTGGCTACTGCTAATTTAGATCATAAACAGCTAAACAGGTGCTTCAGTAACAGTTTGTTTTACCTACTCAAACACTTATCTCCCATTCACTCCATATCTACCGCACATTCTTGCGCGCCAGGAGGCGATCAATTGCGTCATCAGCCAGTTAGTTAAAAATGGCTGCCATAATTGATCATGTCCTTCAATCTGAAGTTTCCTCTGGTATTATTAAGACTAGGCACATTCTGAATCTGGGTTTTCCTGGATCTGTGTGTGCAAGACATTTGATATCAACAAACTTCCATGTAAATGAACAAGGCCAGATATTCCACTGTATCTATAGGTAAATGAACATCTCGCTCAACACAATTGGAAACGCAGTTGAGGTCGTTTCCCCCCCCCTGCCCCCAAGAGTTCGCCCGAATATTGGTACGCTGTCGACAATGCGGATCGCTCCTGGTACTTTGTCTAACGCTTGAATCAACCGTTTTTTGGAATAACTCACCTTCAACCTGAATGAGAGACGTGACCAGCCAAATCAGTCGAAGGAACTACCGAAAGCAGTGAGATAATTTGAGTGATTCTCGAGTCTGTTTGCAGGAAAAGAGCGATAAGGCAAACTTTGCGGATAGCTTCGCTTGACAGGTTTGGGAGCACAACATCTAGTGTGTGGAGTCTGTTATGTTTATGACGCAGCACAAAATTCAACAACTTAGAATCTATGCAACCTTGTACATTGAGTTCTTCATAACTACTGCTATTCAATCTGTTGGTCCACCTACTGGCACAGTGGTACCCAACGTCCTCAGGCGATTCAGCTCGAGAAATACCATTTCATATAGCACCAGTGGAAGCCCTCCTACCAGAAATGTTATATGAACTGCACTATCTGCGATGGGCAAGCTTACTGGAATAGGCCGTGCTGACCGAAAAAAGCGTTAGCATGGAGTCCGATCGACCGTTGATATCGCAATCCGCTGATTCAGAATCGACCATTTGAAAAGCACTCACGTGATTTCGTCTACCATAGTTGGATTGTGTTCAGCCCTCCCCTCAATGCCGGACATTTCTTTTATTTGCAGGCTTGTCCTCCCACTGCGAACGGTTCATAACGACGGCGATTAGGTCCGTTAGGTGAGGTTCAGAATCGAGCAACCGTGGATAACTAACAGCATTAGTTCCACTGTGGCAAAGGTTGATGAAGTGGCTTGCCGACAGCTGATTGCAATACAGGACTTTTTGTATTATTTGCGTTATGAACGTTCAGAATACGGTCGCGAATTAGGCTATTTAATGCTGAAGCAAAAGCTACAGGACTTAACGAGATTCTTCAGCGTCAACTGGCCTCGGCTGAAGAACTAAAACCACTCAAACGTTCCATTCACTTGGCACACATGTGTTAATCGAATCCAATTATTACAATTATTGGTTCCCTGGGGTCTTTGTTACCTTTAGATGTGAACGACATGTTAGCGGATGGAGCGCCTTACCTAACTGCATGCAGAAACACAGCCATCCACCGGTACTTGATTCGCGTCGACTGCACTCGAAATCAGGAAGCCACCATAGCTTTGAAGGTTTGTGGTTTTCCACCAGTTTGTTCTGGTCAACAAAATTCAGTCGTAATGGTGGCGAAAGAGTCAGTGGATGCCTGTCGGTGGCTGATGAGTTTACCTCTGACACCATATCAAAATGAGTTTCATCGACGGATAGGCCTCTATCTTAGCAACCTCAGATTACAGAGGTAAAAAAGTGATGCTATGCTTGAGCGAGCCTTCCAGAAATAACAAGACTGCATTTGGTGCACTCAAATAACTTCAAAACGCTATATTTTGTGGATTTTGCGAGAATTTAACAACAAATTACAAGATGTACCTATTAAGGTTCCGGATGCCGAACATCTGCATTATAATATTTTCATTAAGGCTACGGATGCAATTTCTGCATACACAAGTGGTTAGACCGCGAATTTACTGACCGGAAGGCCCGTGGTTCGAACCCGACCACTGCCCCTCGACTTCCCCTGTCTAGGCTTGGGCAACCTGGCAGTGTCCCAGCCCTCGTGCTTCCCTCGGGTGGCATGGCAGCTAGGCACCGGAAGGGTGTTACAGGTGAACAGTTTTATGAGTTTTTCCGCCAATAACAGAACTGTTGGAATAACCAACGAGTACCTCGTTCGCAGTGGAACAACTAAGACTTTGAACCATCTTCTAATAATTATTGTTTACACTTTATCGAATCAGACGCTCATTCTGATTAACCTAGGCAGGGAGCACACACCACACAGAGGAAGAAGCATGCGCTCGCTTTGTAGCTTTGTGCATTGTTGGGAGGTCATTACATCTTTATCTGGCAAGGAGCAGACTTTCTCAGCTATTTTCCTCTTTAACCATGCCCATCGGTTCAGTGCTTTGCTCAGCAAGTTTTATGGATACTTCCCGGCTTACTCTGATAGCGCTTTCTAAAGAGCCAGAAAGTATTGGATGAGCGACAATGACATAAGTGGTGTTAATCTTCTGAGCACAAATCTAAGATTTTCTCCCTTCGGAAAGAGCAGCTGTAAAAAATGATCTCTTTCAGTAGTTCCCTTGGGATGTGTACTGACCCCGGGAGAGACAATCTTTGTCGGTACTTTTTGAAACGTATTACGGTCAAAATATTTCCAGAAGAGGTCGAAGGTCTTCGATTCACTTATACGATGATCACCAGGGTGTGTTCTTCTTGAGAGCGACTACTAGAAACCTGACAAATTTTCAACGGACAAGCTAAGCCAAATGTAATGCATGTCGTACCGTATAGACTACAAGTGAGGCAGTGATGAACCCAGACCCTAACATCACGTTCCTCCCCACTTCACTCGGTAGATTTAAATGAAAACCTCCCACACTTCAGGGTTCATATGGATTCATATGGTTCTCTCACGGTGCTCGAAAACCATTCATACCAGTTCGTTGACCATGGTTGATTATCCTCGCACTAGATTTCCTTATTTGGATGGATCCAACGGATGAAAGGGACGGTAACAGTTTACATAAAGGAACTTGTCGATACAACGGCCAAAGTGCAGTAGAAATCGCAGGGCATTCGCAGAGAAGCGGATCTACACACTGGAAACAACTTTGTTCGCGAAATAAGTTCTTTTGCCAAGTCTTTCACCTCTGGCTGTCATCGCTTTCTTTTCAAGCGAAAATGGTTTTGCTAATCTCTCTCTGTAAACGGGGACAAATACATACCTAATATGCAAATTCCCTAGGACGGAAGAGGTTTGATACACATGGTGGAGGCCACTAAAACCCGTTTTTTCGAAGCGAAGTCAAGTCTATCATTTTGTGGATAGGAACCCGTAAGAAGTTATTTTCCGTTAAAGAAAGACATCCAGAAATGCAACGAACAGATTTCCGAAATAAGGCAGTCACACGAAGTCAAATGACAACGTCCATTAATATTTTACTGGCGTATTATCTACCAGACTACGCTTTTAAATCGCCACCTGTTCAGCTTGTTATTCGCCATTTGGATAGCTTTTTTGGTCGTGTGTGCGAGGTATTCGTTAGGCGTTTCATATCAGATAAGATGCAAGAGCACTGGGCCGACTGAAAAGTGTGTAACGAAGTTACATGGAACAAATCACCAGCTTGGGTAAAGAGATGCGCAAAAGTGAAAATCAAGAACAGTCTGTTATAGGAGTCACGCATTCGAACAGATGGTGAAATTTTCAAAATCGGGATACAAAAAATAAAAGTACGAAATCAGTGACTAAGCCCAACTTCGCCGTTTACATTTTATGTCCGGAGACAAGCAAATTAAGAACAAGAGCTCAAGAAACACATGGATGTGACGCAATTCGTGCTTCGGTACTCGAGGGACGCTGATACGTGTGTGTGTGTGTGTGTATGTGAACGCTGACTGCCAATCTTGGTGAGCAGATCAACGGTGACCTGCTCAACGAGCAGTGGACGCACGCCAGCTACCAATACTTTGACACATTGACAACGACTAAGTCATTATTTTCAGTTTAGCGTTCGTCCTGTAACTGAAAAACAAATTTCGAAGGTCTTGTCTTACGAAACACACTCGATATGGCAAGTGATAAGTAAGAACGGGACATCCGGAAGTACTGCTCAGTAGACTGCATGGAACTATTTTATTGTCATGTCAGCTGTCAGTTTTACTTTATGAAGCCGTATACGCCTAATACACATTTCGGTGGAACAGTTCCAAGCACACGTCTGGATAATGCACACTTTAGTCGCCGCCAGAAAATGATGAAAGCGGTTGCTTTCGGGTACCAAGTTCACCGACCAGAAAAGACAAGCAACTAAGCATCAAGTGTGGAAACCACCACATGTTTATGAATCGCAGGTGAGCAACAAGCGAGCCCCCCCTGATATATCTGGCTCAGACAAACAGGACAAGGATCACCAGTGGCGTGAACCAGCCCTGCTCAGGTTAAAATAAACATAAGCTATGACTGGGATTTCGTGTACGACAGTAAATGCTATAAGAAAAAAGAAGAGTCAAACTGCAGTCAAGCACGAATCCACCACGTTTTATCTTCTGCAACTCTACGCAACGTGACATATTGTCCACCACAGGAAGCTTTGTTCTATCGGGGTTACGTCCTGTTGGCATCCATTTTATGTTCCCATGGATATCGCTGAGTTTGAACGATTGGTACGGGCTCGCTAACGAGCAATTCAATTATAGTTTTGAGCACACAGCCTTCGGATGAGGATGGACTCCAGTCAGTTACATCCGGATTCTTGAACTTGCTTTCCAGGATATCATCCATCCGCTTACGTAGGTCCTGAGAGGGAGTGTTAGGAGAACAGATAAATTAAACTTTATGAATGGTGGATGTAATACGTTTCAAACATATCGTAGAACTTGTACGCATTGGATGTTACAAAACTTAGAGTACGATTTGCGTGACAGTCGTATCAATTGTGAGCGAAGCCGGTTAACTGTCATGTTGCTATGCTTACTGTTCCACTTCAGAGTGAGGGGTTCTTGATTTGGGAAATGTTGCATCTTTAGCTGTTACAGTTCAAAAAATGAACTTTTCAGAGGAAATAAATACACACGTCACCAGTATTTACTATTTCCTTACCAGTAGAATGACCTGATAATATTGCAGGGAATAATAACTGCCATAACTAACTGCCTACCAAGCAAGGTTTTCGGCCCGAAACCGGAGTGGTCTGTCGTATCAGGTTGATCCAAGTATGGTGATGAGAAAAGCAACCGTTACAATACATCAAGCGGAAACAAACAAATACATCTCTTCATCGTCCCGTACGTGAGCTAGAGTGTGGTGATATTTATTTGTATAAAAAAATCAATCAACCCTTTCGGTGCCTAGCGGCCATGCCACCCGAAAGAAGTACGAGGGCTGGGATACTGCCAGGTTGCTCAGGCTGAGAGAGTGGAAGTTCAGAGGCAAGGGTCGGGTTTGAACCACGGAGCTTCCGGTCAGTACATTCGGGCTCGAACCACTGAGCCATTTCACCCTCTATTTGTGTAGTTCTGGAAGTAACTAACTTGCCCGACTTATTGTCATAGCCACACATGAAGCTAAGCGATCTGTCTTCCCGCGATACGAGTTATTTAGCTCCTCTAGAATTGGTCAAGGAAAGGTAATGATTCATCCTGAAGGATGAAGTGAATCGTTAACCGCATTCACGGGTGCCAGTAAGCTAACATTCAGCTGACAGTACATTGGGGCCTATCTGAGCATCAAGACACTTTGGAGGCAAATACGGATAGAGAGTTACGTGAAGTTTAGCCACCAGAACTGTCTGAATCAACGGCATATCTGTCAAGGGACTACTCGGCCCGTTGTAACCATGGCATCACACTATCGATTGGTCAAACGTTTTGCAAAAAACAGGAGGGAGTGAATGGTTAGGATAGGCGCGAGTGTTTAGACTGAACAGTAAATGACATGACAAACTCAGCCGCAGATGACGTCAATTCAGCGTGCCAGACACCATTCAGTATCATTTGATGTGTCATACCGATTACTAGTATTACGATTATGCCAGGTTTGGCATAACTACAAACTGTCGTATGGTCGAAAGAGGCACAAGAATTAGGAGTCACAGTCCCATTTGGAGAGTGACCGACAGCTTTGAGAAGAATGTTGATCTTCTAGATGTTTTGTCAGTGTGGATTAATAGATATGACCATCACAGGTGAATCAGTCATTTTGTGTCGAGCTGCAACAGACCTGAGGCCGAAACACAGGATGGCTGCATAATTCTGCCAAGGCGTCTTTTCTGTTTAGCTAGAGAACTTGAGATGGTCAATTAGCCATTAGATGAATTGTTACCACGCTCGGTTATTTGCAGTTTCGAAAGCTGAGATGACTTGTTGGTGGTAAAGCAGAAGGGTCTAGATGAAATCCTGGATCAATATGCGCGAAAAATGCTCCGAACAGCAAAAAAAAAACGTTTGGCGTGCACGAACGTGCGCGTACTTTTTTCTGTGAGGCCTGTCAAACAAAACAGACACAGGGAAAAACACTCGTCTTCCCGTTATCGATTACGATCTATCTCCAAAATGTCCGGAAATGCGATCTCCGACCCTATGGAGCGCTCGGTTCGCGTTAGTGCAACGGGGCTCAGTAACCATAGCGAGAAAAAGAAGGACATGGGGTATGGTTACTTACTGTAACAAGTTGAAAAACAGTGGGACTGGTCTTCACTTGTATCCAGTTATCGACAGTGAAAGTGGAGTCCGAAGACTAAAATGTAAAAAAGGGTTGTACTGACTTAACGAATAGCAAACAAAGACGTTTAACGCATTCAAATGAATGCGCAGTGGATTATGTCGCAGCAATTGCAATCGGCTTGGTGTTAAAGGCAACCATTGTAGTGCATAACCAATCAATTCTTCACAATGAATGGCGGCGAGCCAGTTACCGCAAAATCGTGCATTGACCTCAACATCAATATCTTTAAGGTGATGCAGCAGAGATCAGCAAATCCAATTCAGTGTAACACAACAAAACCAACTGAGTATAGGACCGATGTGAGTGGCTCCTGACTACTTGCTCCCGTTAGACTCAATCTACACCCCTTTTTAACCTGACGTGTCTGACTCCCCGAATGTCCTTCTCTAGTAATTTCTACGTCAATATCGCCGCATTAACAATGCTACCTTCAAGATCAAAAAAAACGTTTTCTTTTCCGCTTCCGAAGGTTCTTTGCTTCTGCCTAACGTGTTTTACTTTTCAAAGCTCAGATTAAGTCAACGTTTGAGCGTCGTTTGCATGTCTAGATTGGCGCCAACCCAAATTACTCCGACCTGTTGCAGTGAATGCAGAAGAAAACTATTCGTCACCAACCAACAATTATTTCCCTTATTTCTCGACCAGATGTGGTCCTTTGCTGTCTTTCCTGTCGCTAACACAACGGTCAGTGTCTTCCCAGATTTTATCGGTAGTATCCTCAATTCCATAAAGTTTATACCGTTTCACTCATCCTTGCGAAAGTAGCCGCGGTTCTCGAGTGACCTAACTTCATGCCTCTTCATTATCTTTCAGGACGGTCAAATTCTGGAAGTCATGTCAACTTTCTGTCTTTACGCCCTTTTCAGTCTCCCTCTTCAAGTCACCTACAGACGTTTGACTTCCTGAGTACTTTGGCAGAATCGGTTACATGTCATAAATTTCCCCCCTCTGCAGTGTGTCTCCTGAATTTAGGGCTACCACTTTCCGTAATTTCGTGCAGAAAGACCGAATCACCTGTAAGTTGTTGACTGACACACACACACGTTCGTTTGCAGGCCTGACCTCGAGCCATTCCGAATTCAGCTTTGTGAAATGACGCAGCTCATCGCCTGACTTTACTGGAAGCAGAAACGGGTACAAAAGATCACCGCCATTGTTTAACTGTCACTTGAGGCATCACGTCCAAATGGGTGTGTGGACAAAACAAAGCGCGATTACGTCTCCATTTCATCTATGTGAAGGCTTCAGTCATCCTCCACAACAAGATACGACTATTACATTGAAAATATATGACCAGTTCAACAAACCAATCGCCCAATACGACATTTTATGCTAAATGCTTTTACAATACACAATAGTGAATAGTGTTCGCTAGGGAGAAAACATGTAGAGCGCAGAACAACCCGAGGCAACGGTGACCACACGAATTCGTGAAATGATTCCCATTGATCTTTCAGCATTGTTCAGGGTACATGTATCTACCAGAAACATCGAGTTAATGTGCGGCAAACGGCACTATGTACGACTGACATCGTCAGATCGCGAACAAAAGACAACTATTTGAATGCAATTGTGAAGAGGTTCGGTGCAAATATAACCCGAAAGAAAATTTTGTTTTCCACTCAACCGTTTTCCCGAGGAATAGCCAGTGGACAATATCGATACGAAGGGTGCAAATATAACCCGAAAGAAAATTTTGCTTTCCATTCAACCGTTTTCCCGAGGAATAGCCAGTGAACAATATCGATACGAACCCCCAGAAGTGTTAACAACTTAATTACTATATTTGATAATGCAGTACGAAGTAGACCAATGCGCCGGTTTTGACCGATTCACGCAACAACAAAAAACTGGGACCGACGCAATTCCAAATGAAATACTCACCATGGTAGGCTGAATGATTCCCGAAAAAAATAGAACCGGTCGCAAAGGGATGATTGTTGTATCCAAAACTGTTGGGTTCTGTGAGAAGTATGAAAGAGGTAAGACAGACGGCGATACCGATAAGAGCAGAATACAATTATTAAACGAAAGGAATCTAAACATGGATGATAGGCACATGCGAATTATAGTCAAAATCCTATTATCCCTTGGGCACGACAAGACACTTAATCAACCGGTCGGGAAGGCACAATATATCTGATTGTCTCAGGGATGCGGTGTAGGCAGATTGAGCTGGCACAGGTGGAAACCTAACTTAGCGGTGAGCCTGCATGAGTGGTGAAAGTGGGCCCAGATCGCCAACCGAACGAGCGATAGCTATTGGTGGCTCTCATATATTTTCAGGACCCGACAGATAACTAATTACTCTTCTTAGGGCAGCCACAGGAAGGAAGCTTTCCTTCAAAACTGCAATAGCTAGCAAGCAGCGTGAGTTAGAGAACCATAGCGATCACGGTTCCAGAACGGCCACATACCCCATCAATAAACTAAATCCCGTATTAAGTTCCACAAGAAAACTTCAAGTGCATTTTGTTCACTTTGAAGAATGATTAAGCCGTTGTTGGAGACAGTCAGCCTCCGAATTTGGTGACAAAAATTTGACCAGTTATTTCCTTCACTGAATTATAGGACGGACGTTGTAATACAACTAGCTGAATGAAAAAAACGTGAAGAATCTGTTTTCAGCCACTGTTCAGACTTTTGTAGCATTCCTGTTAGACCTAGAATATTATCCAAAAGAAAGACATGAAATTCCGATTGAACGGGTGCATCTACTCCTCTATCCTATGTCAAAAACATGCACTTTCAAAGTGTCGACCCTTTCGTTTGCTGCAGTCAGGCAAGGCCTGCTAGGAATTGAAACCAGGCCAATTGGGTAAAATGAAATCGCGGCGGAACGCACCGAGACAGGATGCAAGAATAAACTCATTTAGAGAGCAGATGAAAAAATAGCTCGTCGGTTTATTGTACCCGTCTCACCTATTTGACGGTCAACTTAACACTGGAATAGTGAGCGAAATAACCTTGTTGCAGTCAATCAGCCAAGTGGTCAGCTATAAGTAGGTACACACCGCAGCCACCTTACAGCCCTTATTTTTTACCCTAAAGGTTCTGCCTTGTTACCAGGTAACAAGTACCAGTCAGCTAATTCCTGTTGTGACAAGATGAACGTTTGGATGCAGAATACCAGTAAGCAATCAAAAGCAGATTTCAGACACACAGTGCCTGTCATTGTATGGTCAATCGATCTAAGATACGGTTCCTGGAAGGGTAAGAATTGTGTGGCCAGATGTAAGAAGTGTTATCATGAAGCTATTCAAACCTAAGGGACAAACTGATTCTCAAGTAGAGACTACTTTTATGGTGATTTTTGAATGATCACGCAACCGGGTTATCACGATTACATCGTTTGTCTGGAGATGGAGTCAGATGGGAATGCAGGGTTACCTGGATGTGTTAGTCGAAATAAGATTAAAACAGACAGAAAAATAAAAATGACGTTAGCGACAATATCCACACTGCCGAGCAACCGAAGGAGTTTGCGTTAAACCGAAAATCGCAAACTATGTTCGAAATTCGAGATATTCCGAACAAGCTGTATCACATTTATGACGGGAGAAAAACGCAGCGAAGAATGATGAAAAGTTTGTTGTGAAAAATTACTCCATAGGTCCCCACAACTGTACGTGTAATTTTCTAGGACCTGACACATTGTTGGGTCCTCAGAGGAACTATTGGACGGGGTCAAAGGACCACATTTTCATGATGGTCTCACTCTCCTGACACATTGTTGGGTCCTCAGAGGAACCACCGGACGGGGTCAAAGGACCCTATTTTCATGATGGTCTTCCTCTCCTGATAAGGACCGAAATATAAATTGACCAAAGAGCAACTCACAAGCGATTTTTCGGTCCGAGTTTTTGTAAAGTACACCATCCAGACTGGATCCGATGCCCAAACATTTCCGTTCACCGACTTTGGACTGACGCTGATTTTTCCTTCGGATGGTCTGGCTATAACCTTTGGTCGTTTAACACGCCCGTCCCTGTAGAAAAGGGTATCAATAAAGCCCGATGAGTCTTGGTGGTTTGGAAAAGCCATGCACTGAAGGGGGCCAAAGTACACCACGTTCCCTATTTGTTCCAGGTCCCGCGAAGTCTACCGCTGGATTTATTCGCGAAACCTCCAAAAGAAGGGACCGGAAAACTTTGGCCATTTCGACCCTACTAACGCCCACCCCCACAAAAAAGATACCCTTTTTGTCAAAATCAGGGAACGTGGACACTTTTTGGTGCGGCAATTGACTTCTGTTTAATTAAGATAAACCAGGGTGTTTCAAAGCAAGGTTTAACCCTACGGGTACCGGTTCTCTCTTGAAAGTAGCTAATGAACTTGACAAACATATGAAGGGGTGTTCCTGTGGCTGATGTGTGATACGACAAATCCTGAGATGCGTCAAGGAACGGAGCTCAACTGTGGTTGAGCTGAGAACAACTCAAATTCTAGTTACCCAAGCAATCCAATGGAGGCTTATTTGTGTGGCCGCTAATCCGGCTGGTTAGTGCAGGTTCCCACGCTTTGATTTTATCAGCCATGAGGTATTCCTGTCCATCAAACATGGAATGAAATGATGTAACAGTGCACTAGTGATCTAAAGTTTATCAATGTGGGGTCAGATTATCGACGAAAATTTATGAAAACATAGAACCACATCCACTGTTTACTAAAGGTACATCCGTATATCATGTGTGTCTTGGTTGACGCACTCAAAATTGCACCGGTGAACGCAGAAAACACTCGAAAGGCCACATGGGTTTATTCTTTCAACTGAAGTCTATTACCGGCCAGTCAAGCGTAATCATGCACTGACATCCAATAAAAAGTGCATTTCTTAGATGGGTTATCAAACCAGTTTTCACCATTTCATCAACACATATGAATCAATCCGTCTACTGGTTGGTGATGTTTGACTACGGAGGAGGGACAACTGACCAATTCACGAACAGTGGTCTATCAGGGAATTTGTATTCAATAACTTCCCTTAGATAATGTTCCTTACGTGATGATAACTAACATATTAATTGTAGAGTCAGAGTTGAATTTAAATTAAATTGAAAACTCGGGATTTTCACTTTTTTGACGCGAAGCGAGCGAATTTCATTTAAGACACTGCCAGAGTTGACACCGCGATGCAGTTTTGCGGGGACCCGTGGGATTCAGCCGGTACGTCCACTTCCATGTGTCATGTGAAATAAGGTCGCTGTAGAAAGATTGCTTCCCGTGGTTCGCGGTATGACGACGCATCTATTAGTGGGCATCCATCAGTCATCGTATTGCGACGTTATGCACGACGAAACTCTCTGCAGTAATAGCATTCTGAACCACTGGTACCATAGGGGCGAGATAGCCCAGTGGTTAGAGCGCGAACTTACTGACCTCAAGGTCCCGATCTCCGCCTCTCGACTTTCCCTGTCTGGGCTTGGGCAACCTGGCAGCATCCCAGTCCCTCTGCTTCCTTTGGTATCCCAGCCCTCGTGCTTCCTTCGGGTAGCGTGGCAGCTAGGCACCGGAAGGATGTTACAGCTGAACGATTATCATCCTATCTTATACTCGTACCACATGAAGAGTTCTATTTTTGGCGACTCAAGTAGTCGACCTGTTTTAGTTATTAGGACAGCGGAACAAGTCAAGAAGGTGACGGGGTAGTATTTCTACAAATGAAGAGAGCACATTACTGTGTCACATGGGTGGATATTTACATACCGTTGATGTGTTGGGAATGGGAGCATGCATATTGTCCTCCGGTGCTAAAATTCATTCCACCTGATGTAAGTCCTTCGTTGGTAGTTGGGTCACTAAACACACACTGCTGTTCAATGTCGTGCTTATGCCAAGTGTTTCCTGGTCGAAACTTGAGAAGATGCTTATCAACTGTCATCCTAGATGGGAATTTTACTATCCTAAATACAAATAACTGCTCGTTTTCGACTCATTGAGGACACATGGGATGATCATCTCAAAATGAATGAACATCGATCAACGTAGTATTTGCATCGTGGAAACAAGAGCCGGCGGTGCAAACTCATTCTTCGTTCCTGACGCACGGCCACTCAGTTTGAAATACGACAAATGTCCTCCGCATTGAGGTCGTAGCAGATACTACCTTACGTATTAACATTATACGTAGAAAATCTTGAGAGAAGTTAAAGATTGTTTAGTGGGTGATACAAATTTCAAAAGAACTAGTAATGCTCGTGCTGATCATGCGCGCAGTGTCACAGCAGTAGGTCAAGCTCCTCTCATCAAGCCAGAATCACAATCTTAATAAACGCAAAACGCCCCTGACATCTCGTGTTGCACGCAGATGCACATGTTTTAAACGGAAGACTATCAGAAACAGCTGCTAGACTGTGTTAACCTGAGCAGGCCAGTAGAACTACGGTCATTCACCGCATACTACGAGAAACAACAATATGTAAATTTAACAAGATGAGTTGAGCCAGCACAGAGTAGACGGTCACAGGAAACATCCAACTGAAACTACCATAAACTGACCCTTGGTAAGGATTTGAGTGCAAGGTCATCGCGTGCTTGTGGTTTAATTCTGATGACGGATTATATTTACTCCTGTGTTAGTATAGGAAACACAACACGTATACTGGTTGGCACTACTCTGAGTTTCACAATTTTGTTGAGGTGGCGTCATCGGTGCGTTGTTGTGAAACGGAGCGGTGAGTCTCCAGTGAAAACCAAAATGATATGCAAATGGAAATATTTGTCGAAAGATTAACCAACTTTTGATTGACTCAGTGTATCGGTGATTTGATCGCTCAGCTGTAACATCCTTCCGGTGCCTAGCTGCCACGCTACCCGAAGGAAGCACGAGGGCTGGGATACTGTCAGGTTGCCCAAGCCTAGACAGGGGAAGTCGAGAGGTAGAAATCGAGTACGAACCACGGACCTTGCGGTCAGTAAATTCGCGCTTTAACCACTTGAGCCATCTCAGTGAATTAGATTTCCTTCGGGTTCTCAGTTGCTCTCTGAAATAACCTTAGATTGTATCTAATAGGCAACTAGAACTCGATCTATGTGTCTAACTCCACCCTGCCAGAGTTGAACTAAATGTCATAAGACCTAATGTCTCACCCTCGCCACTAGTTCAGCATGCACGCATCGGAATTTATCAACCACATCTTGCAGTAGTTTTTAATTCAGCCCTAACCTCCCGTTTTCAAACACCCCTGCGCTAGTTGGAGGTAACGGCGTTTAGCTAGATCGCTTAATTTGACGTGGATTCACAGAACGGTAGACGGCTGAATGAGCACAGATAATGCGTGAGTGTCCACTGACTGACAAGTACCGTACAGGTTGGGATAAGAGATCCACTAACACATTCGTGCAGAATATAGATCAAAGAGCCATAGCCGGCAAGTTTATAATAGGCTCCTGAATAGTGCAAGGTGAGACATAAAAAATACGAACCAAGCACCACGTCGATGGATAAAAAAACGCTCGGATTGAAAGAACACTTTAAAATACTTATCCAGTGCATGTAAAATTCCCCAACCCACTATAGCTTACCGAATCGTGGGCATCAGTTTGAGAATGTTGGGAAAGAGTGCACCGCATAGGATGGCCCGAAACAAAGGGAAGTTATCTGGAAAGGAAGGAATAACTATCAAAGTTTCGAGATCTGTAAGTCGTCAGGATACTTGCCCATTAGATCGCGAGTAAAAACAGGGAGCTAATAAATAACACAGAAAAGTGCGACCCTGATTTGGATTTTGGAAGTCTGTGGAACGACGAAACATAAAACAGGAGAAAATGTCTTGGATTAAAATTGCACGTCAGCCTTGTGCGGCCACGCGTTTTCCAATTACGTAATCCTTCGAGTAGAACAGTGTTCTGACCGGTGAGGTCGTGAACCGATTGTAAAGAGTATTTTTTTCATGTCCGAGAAAATAGATGTTATCTTCAAGCATTTTGAAAATAGCAACTATGGTGTAAGCATGATTTTGAGGTCAGACGACAATCAACCGCCAACTTGTCAAGGAAGGTGAACAGAATATCAATTTGCGGAGAATTCCACAGATTATGGCCATTGAAACATAAAGTAAAAACACACGGTCCTGTAGGTTTCTATTAGGAACTACAACAAAAAACAAAGGTGAACAAGTGCAGGTTGTCAGTAACTACACACAGGACCTTCCTTTCAGCTAGCTGAGATCTACACATTTGCAAGAGTTGCGCTCAATTCCTGAACACAAGAAAAAAGCGGTAGATGTGTTGCACGAATGAATAGAACTTGCTTAAAGAAATGTATGCTAATTAGGTGGAGCTGGACAAAATCAATAGTACGGGATCTAGATCAACAGGGTGGAAGTCTAGCAAAAATGCACATCCGAAAAAAGGTTACATTGATCCAAGTGCGTAACTAACGAAGTACAATCGACCGTAGATCCACAAAACACAATGAGTGTGAAAAATCAAGCTACGCATGAAGGAGGACCCTAGTGACGCACTGAGCTTCATATGTAGTATGCGAAATGCTACCAGGGCCATCGTTTTTCTCGATTTATCAGGCTAAAGTATACAGTTTTTTTTACATAGCACGCAGCAGCTGTTCACTTTCGACCTGGCAATCACAAACCACAAAATATCATGCCATGTAGGAAAATGGTACAGAACGGTATGTTGCCCATTAAAATGAGTATAGAAACAGACACACTTCCCTAACTGCAAAAAGAAGTACCTTGAAGTATGTTTGATTAAACTCTGCACTTCCCTCCCCACATTCCCTATCTTTCCAAATTGCTACCTCCAATGGACAGACGTGCACACAAACTTCTATAACGGTTTCTACCACGACAGTGCAGAAGACAATCACAATACGGCTGCTACAGAGGAGGTCTCAAGCTCACATATCATAGCTAGTCGTCGATTTATTCGTTCAGCTGGTAACCTGGGGCAAACGTTTCATCACCAATCGAGACGGCGTCCTCATTGCGCAGTGGACCAGAGTTGCGCTTTGGTAAAACACCCATGCCACTTTGAGTGGTGATGAAATGTTCGCAACCAAGTTTCCCGGCCCCGGGGAAAAAAACAACGACCATTTAACAACAGAATAATGTAAGTTGTCAACGATAAGTAGGCAGTAGGGAATGAAGTAGTATGGTGTTGAAAATTATCTAAATTATCTTTCTCCATCACCTCTAAATTATCTTTCTAGAAAATAGAGAAATCTATCCTAATTTAGGGATTTTGGCCAAATGATGTCCCTAACGTACAGGAATAACATCCTAAATCATACCAGTAGTGCGTTGTGACTACAGCTACCCCTTCTCAGCTCGTGGCACGGACATGATAAATGGATACTTGAATCTGCTCACCACTGAGTACCGCGTTGTCCGTTCGTGATTCCATAAAAGATGAGCTTGTACCAACTTGACTATGTGCTGCTTGCGTATCCTAATCAGCCATAGAGCCACCCACAGCTCTGTGTATTTAAAAGTGAAACAGCTAGATATGTTCGGTTGCACCGAGATCCGAATTCAAGGAATTAACTGAATTAACTCGGTAAATGCGGCTAGCGAAAACCTTCACATCATATAGGGAGAGATTTTGGGTTAAAGCCCTTATATCCTTCAAACCGTACACACGAATTGACCCACGAATTCCTCATCAGCGCAGTTTCATCACAGTGCATCTGCTGCTCATCCAAACTTTCCTAAGGGTCGAAACTGTTTGCCTTTTCCAATCTCAACAACGAAGGTCGACGTATTATCTTCGAACTAAGTCGAAACGAACTGTGATTCTGCCCGAGTTGCGAATACAACTCACGAGCAATGATGACCAGGAACATGTTAATCATCGCCGTCCATTAAATTGTGAATCAATGAAGCACATCATTATGATGAGCTGCGCGCTATGTTTAATCATAAAGGACGTGCACCTCTGTTTGCCCAAGAATTTGGAAGTACGCGGCCTGCATGCATCGTATGAGCAATAAAATTCGTCCGGGACTAACCTTAAACCAGCACTGCTTATCGGATAATTGCTCCACGAATCGACCTACTGTGCATGTTCGCTCACCACCATAGTTATGCGTTGAATTTTCACATGCAATTCGTCATATGTTTGACCAAAGGATCAGCAGCTTCGGCCTCAGAAGTTATCAACGTCTGGCCCATCGCGTGAGTCCCACGAGGGGCTCACTAATCGTACTGACATACACAGACAGTTCATCCATCCGAAAGAGCTGTGACGAATCACATGTGTAGTCTAAGTATGGCGCAAGACAGGCATCCTCGATAGACCATACTGTAGAGCGTAAGTCCGATAGGTTCCAGTTAACCCACAGGGCCATAATAGTGTACCCAAACTTTTCATCTCAAGGTCTCTAAAACACCCGTCTGGTTTCTAGCAATGCTGGATCGGCTTGTGTAGTTCTTGCCACTTGACCTAGCTGATTACTGAGGTGAAGGTGAAGAATAAAGTCTTCCAAGGGAACTGGCCTATCAATTCGAAACAGCGGAGGTTCAGGCAGTTCGGTCAACGCTACAGTGAGCACTGGTGCCCGATCTCCGCCACCGGACCGACTGACAGTAAGCAAGCAGCTACCCGTCATCTTCTGGTGAATGGTGGTAGGTAGAGCAGTTTACACAATATTGGTGTAAAGGTAAGTTATGCACACCGTTGCATTTGTCACCGGCAACAAACAAGTGAGGTTAAGACCAACTCCGACCGAGAGGAATCCTGTTTATACTGGGCGCGATCAGATGCAAAGGTTACTTGAGGATGAGAAATACTACTGCCTATGAGCTACCTCATTGTCCTCGTCGGCGTATGAAGTACAACTAAAAGCGACTTTGGTAGTTGTAGGAGTTGCAAATGGTGCCCGAAAGCCTTTCGATCCCAAACCAATTCTCCTGTCACCGAAATGGGCTGGTTTTCGTGGGGGATCGGATCTTCCAGAGCCGATGAGATCTCAATAGTCGTCCAAGAAAAGCAACGGCGTGGGGTTTAGTAGAGTTTCTCGAACGGGAATTTCTACCTCAGCTTTTAAACATATGGATTATCGGAAGGGAGGAAATTCTCGTTCATAGTTAGACTAATAAGGTTGTACGAGACGGCCACATCTATTTAACTATGAGCATACACACGTCGCGAGATGGCCAAAAGTGGCTAAACAACTTGGAACCGAACCACCAAAATCGTAACTTCAACCAAAACCAAAAAGTGAGGATCCACCTTGCAAGCAGGTGTGCATAAATCGCAAAACCCTAGATATCAAGCAGACTGTACATTGATCAATGTTTATCTAGACTGAAACCAGTTTACGCAGTTCAAAGATGAAGTATCTCTAGGGCACCATAAACCGACTAGCCATTTTGACACAGATCCTCGGGCCTAATGAGACGTTTATTGTTCACAGCTACATGTACACCTCAATTTCTTACATGCACATGTGCACATAATCAAGTCTCTTCGACGACATAAACTCGTAAACTACCAGTTATCGATTATCGAAAAAGTGGAACGTGACTTTTTGTTTTTAAAAAGGTTAAACGTAAATTGTTACAGTTAGCGGTTACAAACAAAAGAATCGCCTTCAGATGGTCACCACTCAACTCAATGAAGTGAGATTATTTCAGACAGTCCGTCTTTGCAAAGGTTTGCCGCCGGAAGCACAACGTTTGATGCGTAACTATTGCCACAAACAAAATCCTATATCATTGTGTAAAAACATCGGAACATCTAGGAGGTTTTCCTCCAAAATCTTCCTCACTAAACGGGTCGTCCGATCACAAGTCTAATTTCAAACTATTATTTAGTTGCAGTGCCTTGATACGCAAGTTCAGATGGATTTTGAAACAGCCAAAACCTCTTTTTTATTCGCTTTGATCTGGAAACCACTCACAGAATCGACTGATAGTTGACAGTCGTTTGAATAAGTAAAACAGTTTACATTTGGGGTTTTGCGGGATAGGTATTTTGCTCATATTCACACCACTCTCGTTCTTCCGGCTTAATTATTCCGGTGAGTCCATACCAAAGGGAAGCACTGTGGTGTGGACTCACCGGAATAATTAAGCCGGAAGAACGAGAGTGGTGTGAATATGAATAAAACAATTTAGATGGAGGTTTTCTCTGAAAATGAAAATGAGCATGATTTCTGATCTGTAGTTGTTAACCAAATAGGGAAGACTGTCCTCAAAATCTGTTTATTATACTGTACAATTAGCAAGTACGGATATTTTTCCCGCTAATCACAACGTTTAACAGACCTCGGTGGATCATGAGATACTCCATAAACGCTAAGTTAGCAAGCCCCATAGGGTCTGTTTCTGTGTACAACATCGATTTTTCAAAATGAGGACTAGCCATAGCAGAGCATTTAAACAAAAGCGATAAAACCAATCACAAGAGTCAAAAGTGACTTCATCGAGAAAAGTTTTTCTCCAACAGTAATGATTGAATGAATTACAGCACAGAAACCATTAATTCCACAGACGTCTGCTTGTGCATCACGACATGGAACCACATATATTCTGTCTAGAAGAGAATGAACTCTACCGCAGTGTAACGGCTTGTGCACCTCCACAACCCACTGAAGTATACTGGAGAATGTACAAGCAACACACAGAGCATCTCAAACTAGGTTAGTCAATGGGTAGAACTTGGAGCACGTGTAGTAACTTTCTCTCCACGAATGCCGAATGCTCCGGCGGTTTTACGTCAAACACCGTTGCTTTGTGGTTAGGCTTTTGAGTCAAAGTTTTTGGTTAAGGGTCCTAAACGTTCTCCTGTCTAGGCTTGGGTAGCCTGGTAGTATCCCAGCCCACATACAAGCATGAATTGCACAACTGCGAATGACTTCTTGCCAAGCTGGCCATCGTGTGGTACCGTCGATCTGGTCGCCTTATTACATACAGGAGCGAATACAAGCTACTGCTGATGCCTCCGTTGCCTTTCACATATTAGTTCTTCGCCTACATATCACGTCGCTCGCAACATCTTCGCAGGCACAATCCTAAGCACCAATCGGCAATCATGATGAGGTGAGGATGATGCTGATGACGATGATGACGAAGATGCTGATGTCGCTGAGACTTTAAAAAAATCTGGGGCCGGCTATGCCAACCCAAGTAAGTCTTCCCATAACAACAGTATCATGCGAGGGCTAGCTCTGGATAAGGTAAGTCTTAAGCTTTGGGGCAATGACTTCGTCATATTGACCTAAGAGCGTGAAAGTGGATGAGGATAAGAGATAAATAGAGCAGAAGTTCAAACCGTTTTTCCCAGATAAGCTTAAATTTCGAGGGACATATGCCACTGAAAAGCAAATTATAATCCGAGCGTCAAAATCGCCATCTAACGAGTTAATGCAATCTGAAGGGCACTGAAAGGTTTTTCATGCTGAGGCTACAAGATCGACTCCGTGTGCCGCTGAATAGAGCAGAAGCACCTAAAGCCCCACTGAGATTTTGACACGACATACGAGCTGACCTAAAAACTCCAACACAATATTCTATTATAGTTCGACTAAACTGAGCAATCTGCCAGTACAGACGGTCCAAAATGGGCTCATCGACGTGTGTACTTTCAAGACCCAACTGTAAAAAGACGTATGTTGAAGAGGATACAATGGCTGTTGCGTTGAACATGAGAATAAAGTTCGCCTGTAGGAACCTGATTTCACACATATGTTCGAAAATATGGTGTTGCGACAAGACTCGTGTCAAAAGAATCGTTCTTGTCTGTCTGATTCCTAGCGTCGTCGTACGATTGGATACTAAGGATTGAACCTCGGTTAACAGCAACCGGGCTTGAGACAGCTCAGTGACTGAGGCGCGAACTTACTGACCGGAACGCTCATGATTCGAACTCAACCTCAACATCTCTACTACTGCTGTTCAGACTTGGGCAATCGTGTGATTCCTTCGGGTGGCATGGCAGCTAGGCACCAAAAGGGTGCAGAAGCAGAATACTTATTAGTGTCACTGTTAACTGCAGCCGACGGAATTGAAACAGCGAAGGTAGATTAGATACCAACTGGCGGTCGCGAGAAACGACGTGGCCTACTAGGCAGGCAAGGCTTACGAGACCAATTCGTAGTGACTTTTACAGTGTGTGAAGCTGTGGTCAGACATGGGTCTTATCAATGGTCGGCGACCCCATTAGTATGGAGCACCGTGGTAGCTGTTCACTCCATTATCGACATTTATGCACAGCTACGACGAAACCAGGAATTAGGAGGGGGCCTAATCAAGCCTATCAATAACGATCGAGAAGGAACAGATGAAGTCGAGAGGGAACGGGGGTAAACAACACAAAACTCAACAAGGTCCAGTGGGCAAGACGCGATTGCAACATCCTAAGATGCAACCTATGTGGGGTGATTTTAAGGAAATAACCAGGTTGGAAAACTAAATATTCAAAAACGTCTAAAAGGGAATGGGGAAATGACCAGTGTTAATACCAGGGTGTAGCCACTGTCAGTAATCCGTTTTGAACACACGAAAGTGAACAATGAGGTTTTTCATCAACTGGCTTATGAACTGTGGTAGTGCACAGTATACCAAGCCTACCTTTGTTCCGGTTAGCGTCTTTGTCCAACGGATTCGGTGTGCCAATGTACTTGCGTTCATACAAAAGAGTCGCGTGATCATCCATTAGGCGAAGAATATCCTGTAGGTGGAAATGAGCATTGTTTACAAGAGCATTCACCAGGTGAAATATGATGTTTCAAAGACAGGAAGGCATGGAAAATGGTGATTTTCACATGAACGTCACGGGGGGTAAGATCAATAGTGATTGGGAAGTACGTGAGGGTAGCTGTGAGATTCGAAAAGTTTGAGCTGTATGAAATCAGTCTGTTTTTCCAAAACACAATACGTTCTGCTGAATTCGTTTAAGAACATGAAAAGCTGAATTATGTGGTGAATAATCCAGGTAGTTCCTGCAAGCAAATACTGTGGTTGAGTCCGATCTGTTTTTCCAAAACACAATACGTTCTGCCGAATTCGTTTAGGAATATGAAAAGCTGAATTATGTGGTGAATCATCCAGGTAGTTCCTGGAAGCAAATACTGTGGTTGAGTCCGGTGTGGGAGCAACAAATCGCGGCCCTGGGTGCCAGATCGATTGAAAGGCGCGCCAAAACAGCCCCTACTAGGTTAATAGCCTGTGTGACCCATGCAAAATGGCAGTGCTAAATAAATCATGACGGGATCAAAATGCTACTGGTCGGGGGTTCGGCATTCTTATTGAGGAACTATACTACCAACAACATATTGATGCAAACTAAAGTGGTTGCAAAAGATTACAGTTCTTTATGTTCTTATGAAGCTGCTCAGGTACGAGAATCACGGAACTGCGTGCAAACACAGTATGAGCAACAAAAACTAAAAAGAAACAACCAATCGGCCGTCTAACACCAAACACTGCCCAAACGGACACGCGAAGACAAAAATGTCACAAAACGTCAACGCCGAAAACGGCTTTTGACGGTTATTAACACAGTCATCTTTGTTGCAGTCCTCATTTTACCTATCATTTCACTTATAACACATTGATTTCACAGTAACCGTAATTAAAGCTGAAAACTACAGAATCTGTCAGAATTCATCGAAAACTGAAAGCCGAACGGCGCGGTCTCAATGAGGTTTCTGCAAGCTAAATACTGCGTACAGATAGAACCCGTAAGTCACCAGCTTAATTGCCGGATAGCAGGAGGATTGTAGGATACTACGCTATACATGCCAAAGGTAGAAGAGGTTTGTCCTCGATGAGGACAATTTGCAGGGAGGAGGTGACATAAGATGTTTAGGAAAAAGGCGGACGAAAGCGCTTCAGTTAGACCGATTGGCCAAGTTCAGTACGCGTGGGTACTGGTGTCAAACTGCCATATAACTGCCCAGGAGAGAATGTTTTAATAAGGGGTTAGAAGTCACATCCTTAATGGAAGTAGTTGAAAACAAGGCACCTACACTGCCAAACAAGGTTGAACTAAATCCGATTGTGCATCCTGTTGAAGTGGGGTAGCAGCAACGGGACTGACGCAGTATCCTCGCTAAATTTCCCAAAGCAAACCCAAAGCACAACTACAGGAAAACCCTGGCTACATAGTCCAGATGATGGGTGAGGTGGTCTCCAATTGAGGAGCACGTCTCAAGAGTTTCTGGTTACATACAGGGAGAACCACGAGGACGTATAAGGCAGGTGAAAAATCCCACAACACACAGTTTGACACTGTAGCTGACTTCATTCCAAAGCATGCTCCTCACTGTAGTCAGTGAAGGCGGATGTGCAGTGCATGTTTCAGTCGTGTGTACAAAACAGGCTTTGTTTGCTGTCCAAGAGCGGTCGATGAATTGCTCAGTACTCATATTCTGGATCACTTAATGTTTGGGTGTCGCTAACATTACCAGGAATGGCAGGCTTTGAGACCATTTCCACCAGCTCAGAATGTTGCGTGTAACCCAAAAAACACACCTTCAATTTTGCCGTCTCTTTTGTGCTCTTGCATGTGATCTAATGTCCACCCCGGTGTGTTCCTCGGACTACTCGAGAAAAACCACTACCTCGTTGTAGTGCAGCCTATTTCAAAATGCAGCAGATTATCAAGGGATTCATTTGTCAACATTGTGGTTGGCAAGCACAATGACGCTTGTCTGCCAGATGGCCAACACCGAAAAATCTAGCGCTCGGCCAAAACGTAAACTCGACTTTGTTTACACTGCAGTCTCTGATGCTCTTCCAAATGGCTAGATAAACTACATATATCATTCGATTTCTTCAGGAACCTTCATTTTTCCATCTTTCCACACAACTTTTCAAATCAGTCATAATTTTGTACTCCAAAAATTTTCCTTCCGCTGCACAAATCTTTAGTTCACTTGATTGTTTTGAATCAAAAAAGGAGCTGTCTAAGTTTCAGACAAATGGAAAACATAAGTTTCTGGTGTCGAAATTGGAGTCCACAATAGCATCTAAGCTAAATAGTACACGCTTGATAACCGACAAAATCGGTTTCAGTACAAGCTATCTCAAAAACGGACACGTGCTGTCCCGTAATCTGCCTTGGAATTTGCCTGTAACATTAGGCCACACTATTGGGCTCCCGCACAAGACAAGCTTCAACACAAGTAGTCTGCGCTCAGCTGTATGCGTAACTCTCTGGAAAACCCATAAACTAGAGGAAGCAGTTCAGATAGTGAACGCAAAGAGGAAGTCCCAAAAGCAGCTTGACTTACGATGCATCAGTGTTAGATAAAATGTTAGACAGTCCACCTTATCGTTCAGAAAAGTTCCAGCAGATCATGTGATTCACCATTTACAATTCTATGCGCTACGTTGCTGATTAAACCTCAATCAGATATAAGAATAGGTCACCAGATAGGTCACAGCAGATTGATGGAAAAGCTTTCTGCACTATGGTATATTGCTTCTGTCTGTATTTCCATGTTCTTGATATTAGATTCTGACATTTCCCTCAGTTTTACACTGGTGTAACGAAAAAATCCACTGCAACTCAGTGTAAATATGGATGCAATCAGATATAAGGATCAGGAAGATAAAACGTAAAATAAAAATAGGACTGATGAGGCTTTTAGAAGAAACCTGACAATGAAGTTTGTGTAAACGGGATACTCAGCTGAATCTTAGCCGACACTCTCCAACAGCCTCATGGTTCAAGTGGAACGAGATAGTCAGCTGAGATTCAGTTGGGTCTTTCATTCATATAAGCTTAATTTACAAGATGTGTATAATCCCACTCACTTACAAATTGGTGTTCAATTATAAAATAAGAGTGGTGAAAATTCGGGAACTAAGCCTATCTGATGAGCCAAAAGAGGGGCAAAACCGGTGGCGCGTTGTCGAAGGGTTTTCACCGTCATTCTAGATGGTATCACGTTAGGAGAAGACATATTTCTGTCAGATTTAACCCGTGTACAGAGATTCTTTGGCGATCTGATTACCCGTAGGTAGTTAGGTAGTTGATATTGAAGTTTCACAATCCTCAAGAGGACCTCATGGTTAACAAACTTTGGACTTGTGATTTTCCGAGTGATACTCAAAAAGCAGATGTGGCGGATGTGGTCCACGATAAACTACATCTGGTTTCTCGCAGTGTAAGATTCTTTCATGCAGTAACATCTGTGCATTCAAACCACGTGCCTAGATGAAAACCAACCTTTCACTTCAAAACATTAGTTAGAAAGAATGTTATTCAGTCACATGAATCACAGCTTGTGAATAGAAAATGAATATGAACATGGAACGAATGAAAAGACTAGGATGAAAATCACATCATCGAGGGATTTAACAGAAATGACATGAACGATGAAGCTCACTTTGACAATGTTTTCACGAATGAAGTATCGATCGCAGAATTTTCGTCGATCGTAGCCAGATTGAAGCTGACGGTAATTCTAGGGAATGTGATGATAAAAGGAAGGTTATAATTAAACCAGCAGAAAACAACACGAGCTAGAAAATAAACGTGAAGCTCAAACGAGGTTTTGGCAATAGAGACATGCTATGCTCTGAGCCCGGTTCACATTAAGTTATCTCCGTATTATTCACCGTGTTCTGCTGTGAAGTCCAGAAGTCCGATTTAGCGCACGCATCTCGGGACGTCAGATCTCTCACAATCTTGAATTCCTATTGGGACAGTTGCCCAACTAATGAAAAATACCGGATGTGACAAAATGACAAGGACAGTGTTGTCTAGCTAGGATACTTGCGCCAGAATGGTGGGAGAAGGACTGTGCACCAGGGCGTGATGTGGTAGCAAATTCTGCAGGTCCCACAACCATCAAAAGTCACAATAGTAAGCGAAACTTCATCGTCCTATTGTACAACCATCTCCAGCATTTCATGCAACCAAACGAAGTGAGTAAATTCAAGACCCCTATTCAACGAAATCATACGAAAACTCGAGAAGCAGGAATGAGCGCGCACACACACCTCTGTTGACAATTAGGCATCCGGGGTGGGCCACCAATAGGATGATATCTATGCGCCATATTAAAAATTTGGTCCCTATGTTGAAATAAAAAAAACTCTACACGGAACGGTCACAAGGCTGTCAAATAACGCAACGTGCGACAAAAAATGCTCAGAACTCAAAGCTGCGGCGCATCCAGCGCTACACTTCAAACTTTATGCTGGATAATGCAGGAAAATTTCAACGAATAAAGGATCCAATCTCTCACGGGATTTGTACCAGAACAGAATCACTTGCAGAATCAAATGTAACGACGATTTCGTAACCATAGAAAAGGACCGTAGAACTATACCTCGATGATTGTCTTGTAAACCCAATGGTCACTGAGTGAATTCTGGGATAGCTCCACACGGCTACGAGTAGCAGCGACTTGCTGCTCCAGTGGAATTTCAAATGGATCTCTATAATTTAGACAGGCGGCAACCGCTAGTGCTGGTTCCAAACATCCGAAAAGCGCACCCAGAATAAGCAGTTTTGCAGACTGAGGGTCCATGGGAAGCCTGGCAAGGTGCTCACCCAAAGGAGTCAGTTTTGAGTTGTCACCGGGTAGTTCTCCATAAGAGATATCGGCCGATGGAGTTTCTTCTTCCGCCTCTTCTTCCAGCATATCTTTGCTGCCCTCATTGTATTGCTTCATAGCAGCCTGGGCACGGGCCCTCAGGTCTCGACGCCACCGCTTCGGTCTCTTGGTAAAGCGTTTTGACATAGCTGATTCAAGTTGAACGGCCGAATCCTCAGTCATGTCGATCGCTTGAATTTCACGAAGAAAATGAAGCGTACGTTCCACAGCCTTCGGGTCAGGAGGATTGGGACAGGATGCCAGGAATGTGCTCACAGGGCCTAGATCCAATAGCTAGAAAACGGACATGATAGAGCCACAGACGTAGAATGGCGGTGGATACATCTATGTTGTGACATTGACAAGACTATCGAAGTCACTATCATCGCGCATCTACTCACTTAACATTCATGGGTCACACAAAGCTTCGCTAAGCAACAACCCGGGCCATCCTAACAAATACCCTAAAGACATCATCATCATCGACAGTGTGACATCAGTGTTCAACACTGATGCTTCACTGACGTACAGCCATGATTTCTTTGAAGCATCCAAACTATGTAGTCACGATTTGACTGTGAAGCCAAATATGACTAACATGCACGATGGAAGTAAGAAAAGCAGAAATCATCGTCTAAAAGAGATAAAAAACAAAGGCACCAAGTGGTTTGTGTTGGGAAGTAGACGACGGTTCTTCATTCTACCAGTTACCTCTACTCGTTATTTGCTCTGACGGTACGGACGCGCTTCCCTCTTCAAAACTGTTTTACCAGTTCTGACCAATTTTTGAACCGGCTTATCCTAAAGTCAATCAGCACAGCCATCGGGACAAGATCCAGTTTGGTTCTTCTGACACCCGATGACGGATCAACCTTCGTAGGACAATACCCGAAAGTATCTTGGAAACTACGGCACTAAACGAATGCCCCGATGGTTCTCGCGGCTTTGCATCCTCTTAGAAAGTGGGAGTCACCTCAGAGACGCTCCATTCTGTAGGTACTCTTTCCTCATCCCAGATGCTTTGGCGTAAGGTTGTCAGGAGACACTTGCACCCCCTTTTTTCCCATGGCGGACTGGTATCAATGTCCCACTCGGGTTCATTTGACCTTCCCAGAAAGTGAGTTGGTGGGAGTAAGCTGAACGGTTTTGCAGTGTTGGGCCCATCGTTCAAGAGGACATTTTTGTGAGTGGATGGAAGTCCAATCTTTTTCCGAGGTTACATCACTGACAACCACCTTATTTAGACCAGTGGGATGGATTGGCTGGAATAGGGTGCGATTGTTTCCTGCTACAAAAGTTCCCCTCATTTTTCCGGGTTTTGCGACTCACCAAAGCTCCCTATCCATCCTTAGGCTCTTCAATATTCGGCATTCGATGGATCTGGGTCACAGTTGTTTGCTGCTAGCATAGTTTGCCACGCTTCAGGCACAGCTGCTGACCGTGAAGACATCCAGTGTTCATCGGGGTGTGCGAGTGACCTCGAGAAGACGGTGTCAAGGGCTGTGATGGTGGCTTCTTTCACCTAACTCCAATCACCATCCAAACCTGCACTGTGCCCGCGAGCTCTGGGAACCTCTCAACCAACTCAACGCGACATTGATTAGCTACAGAGATGCTTTACAGGTAGTGAACTGAATGCATATGCAAGGTGTCCCAGAGGGGAAGAGAATAGAGGCGTGTGATCGCAAAATGCCGTGGCTGGAGTCAAGTGGTATAGTCCAGACTCTTCAGACTCGGATTTATCCTTATTTAACTTGTACAAATTGCTCGCTTTTAGTCTCGTAATCCATAGATCTGTATTGACCAGAAGAGATCAGGCAGACCACAACGTTAGTCAACTCCTATTCTCTACCTGACAATGATTGCCGCATGGAAAAGGTGTTTACTAGACATTCTCAGCGTCCAGTTAGTGTAAAGGTGGGAGGTGGGAGTGTCTGCGGTGAAGAAGAATGTGCACAGATTCGATCGATCAGTCACCTGCATTGGATCATTCCACGTGCAGTCGTTAGTTGCAGAGTGAACTTGCTTCCTGATGATGCAACAACAAAAAATTATTGCTAAAAAGTCATTACCGAAAGAGTTTTCCTGTCACAACTCTTTGCGGGATCACACTAAACTACAGAAATCATTTGAAGACTTGGGCGAACAAATTATTTGCTTTTCTGAAGCCCCCTTTTGTTAGGGCGACATGAAACGTCCGTCCTTCAAGTCTTTTCTTGTCAGGCACCATAATAAGTGTGCCAATCTACACATAAACTCGGGCATACTGCAAGCGTTCGCAGATGTGAACACAGTGGTACGCGTATGCCAGGCACTAGTCAGGAAATGGTAGACTTAAAGCGCTGTGTTAATTTGTTCCGTTCAGTTAGATAACTTGACCCACTTTGGCTATTTTATCTGGTAGAGTGTTCATGAACAGAAAAGGTTGCACAATAGCCGACCAATGAGATGGAACGGTGCTCTAAAACGTCCGTCAATATTACCCGATTAAGATAGCGCACTGCATCCTGTGTTAGCATAAAAATTGCATCTATTGTGTCAATCACGGTTGGACGCATTTGCCATTCAGATTGTCAAGGACGAGTGTTACAGTCACGTGGTACGCGCTTGACGATCAACTGTGCGTTAGCTGTATTTCAGTGCACAGCTACTACAATGTTTCATCCTCTCTCTCTGAAAAGGAAACCCCTGTCCAATAAACAAGTTGTACAGACATTTCAAGGAGGAGCTACGGAACTTCAGAACTCGTTGAATGCGAGTTCCATTCCTTCAGGTTGGTGATCTGTGGCGTAATCTGTATGATTTGCATGTTTGCGTTAACCACATGGAATATGGTTATTCGTGTTGTGTCAAAGTTTTTGCATCTGATAGTTATTGCTCAAAGGGAGGGAACATACTTTTATGAATCAACGAGTTAGTGGGAGACAGGTCCCCCTGATGCACCCCCTAAGAAGAACATGGAACAAACTTGGGAATATGAATAGGGCGAATTACCTTAATCCTGAGAATGACGTCTTCCAGTCGCATTCGGAGCATTTCCGGGAGTTGATACTCCGCCATAATGTTATCGTGGACGTATCTGGAGAATAAGTGGTAGCAATATCCCATCTGCACGCTAGTAGGCAAGAACGTGGAAAACAAAGTATAGAAGTGAACAAATAGCAGTCATTGTATGAAATATTTCAACAGTTTGGCATGGGAACTGATTGACAAGATTTGATCAGTCAAAACAGAGGGAGCATGCAGGATAACGTTCAACACATTTTAGGACTGTGTCAACTATTAGATCGGAGGCGAGCCATTGCTATCGGAAATGCTGATAAAGCAGTGGTCAGTTGACGGCCGTCACCACCAGCTGAGCTCGAAAGAGTGAAAAGATTAAGAAACGGGGCCTTGAAGAAATGTCCGATAGTTGGGATTTCCTCAAACTATTGAAAAGTTGCGAATACGTCTGAGAAACTTGGTATTGTCAAAGCCTTTGTGCTTACTTCTAATCCACACCGTGCCCTGCGGCAACTCCCTCCCCAATATGACCGTGTGGCCATGCAAGTCGCTGGTAAGCGTCAGATTTTTGCTCTCCTATGCCGTATTGCTACTGAATCTGTACTAGACAGCAAATATTGCACTTATATAACTGAACTCGAATGGCCGCCGGTGTAATGTATTGGATTCAAAGACTCGAGTTTAAGCTCAATGTATGGTCGAGCAAACCGTCAAAAAGTATGTGTCCAGTAGCAAGATAAGCCAGTGAGTAACCGGAAATCTTT
Organism: Clonorchis sinensis; assembly: GCA_003604175.2. Classification (NCBI taxonomy): domain Eukaryota; kingdom Metazoa; phylum Platyhelminthes; class Trematoda; order Opisthorchiida; family Opisthorchiidae; genus Clonorchis; species Clonorchis sinensis. The sequence continues at coordinate 5,559,232 of CM030369.1, read as the reverse complement.
CATCAACTACAGATACACCTGATCAAGGAGGATGAACTGTCCATCTATGTATTCTAATTGAACTACCTGATGGAATACATGGCGTCGTAAGTTAATTCTCATTCGTATGAGTGATAGACGTTTAACGTCATGTGGATGTTTTTTCGTTGTCATATCATAGTTGAATTGATAATTTTGTTGCACTGGACTAACTAATATTAAAAGGTTTTCCTGGGATTTTTGCGAAGCTGCGGAGCATCGATAGTTTAAGACCATCCTTGCAAGACAGCTTAAGTAAAAATGTCCCAAGTGGTGTCTAACCATTATTCATTAAGTTGCATGTTTCGAGACATGTTGACTTCGTATTAAGAGGTATTAAGGTTACAAATAAGACGCGTTAAGATTCTCATCCAAGGATGTTTGGATCCTTATTGGGTCATCAGATCAGAAAAAGGGCGTAGGAGGTTCTCCAATCATCGAAATTATTACTTCCAGGGTAATATGGCCGATGGAAAATCCCAAAACTAGACAGGATCAGACAACGACGATTAACAAAAAGACAGACAAGGACAATGGTCTGAAAAAAAAACTGTCCTCCGTGACGGTAACCATGAGCAACAGTGAAGGGGCAGTTGTGAAACCGGTTGTTCAGGTTTGCAGGTGTTACTATATGAGGTCTGCGCAATGTCTTAGATAAGAGAAGAAGAAATGTAACAGTGACCTCCAGCGTGAGAAGTCCAACGTATGGATAGAGAGCGCAAACAACTACATGTTTAGAGAATCATCGTGCACACATCATCGCCACTTACCTGATCTAACACACGAATAGGGTCACGGACACCTTGCACTGAATGAAGTGCAAGACCAGATCACTCATCTGAGATGCAGCGCATGCAGACGTGATTCTTTCTGCTACAGGATCACAGGGTCGATAAATCGTCCTAGAACTCACAGAAAAGAACTATGTGCGCTTAATTGACAATTTAATTGTGACCGATCGACCGACGGATTCCGTAATTCGATTAAAAAAAGTCTGTGAATGTCCACATTGGTAATAATTCGGCAATGAGTGTTGCTTTGTGATTTTCGCTCCAATAAATTCGGATGACAACTTTAGATTTCTTCTCTAAGACATCGGTTCATACTAATAAACTGGCCCGAGTCGAATGGATGATTATAAAGCCATGCATCGGTTGAGGTTTGGGGGTAAACGACCTACATGCGGAAAACCTGGTAAGAAGAGATCTACATTCCTATGCATAATCCCGTGATTAATGAGAGAACAGTTTTTAACAGCCTGTGTACATGAACTCCAGGAATTTCGCGCTACACAAACGGAGGGTGTCGCGATCTTCTAGTGGTTGGTAAGCATGCTTTGTAAAAGCCTAGCCATATGGCTCCCTACATCTGAGTTTGAAATGCGAAAACCTTGTTCAGAACCCGCGAAAAGGACTCATTTCTTTTAAAGTGAAGTTTGATGGCGTCAACACAACTTTGGTGACCAAAAACCTGCAGCAGTACATCACAGCATTACGTTATTTTCGTGGTCAAAATACCTACCGACATACTACATTCTCCTTTCTTGACCTTATAAGTGATTTGCTCGTCTGCTCAGAGATGTGGAGGTCAGCTATGCCACAGAAACATAATACTGAGCCAAAAGTAACATCGATCATTTGGTTGCCAACGTTATGCTGGTGACCTAGCCGCCTATGTAGACGGCATACATCAATCAAGCTGCAACATCTCTGCAAATCAATAGTGCTCGAAAAAGCGCCACATGTGTAACGGTAGTGCAAAGGGTAAGAACTAAAACTGGAGGCACAATTATGCCGAAACCGTGAAACCAGGATGTGACTATGAAGGGCACGCGTACTGAACGAAATTTAAACGCAAAGTTTAACAGACGAGTTTTACATTGGACCAAGCAGAAGAGAATCAGCTGGGTCCTTATAAGGATGCCGCTCTTCCACGAGTCGTTACTTCAAAAAATTCTGAAACAGCCTAAGTAGATGTCATCTATAGTGGTTGAAGGACCAGAGCGATTGGCACTGAACTGAATAAACATACAGGAACCATACAAAATAAAGACCTAGTTCTAATTCTTTGGCTTCCTGTTTGAAAAATGGACGCGCTGTTGGACTTAACCTAATCACACTTGCGATCTGATGAGCCAGAAACAAATACAGCTTCATCGATTCTGTTTTCATGAGGTACTGTCGAGTGGAAGTATGCTGACATCTGAATCTAATTTTCTTCTTGATGGGCAGGCTTCCGTTTTCTGACTATCTTGTCATATTGAACGAGGCCCATGAACCCAGTGCGCAATCGCTAATGCTACATGCGGTAGACCACATGTGCAGTTATTTGGACTCTGAGTAAACCCGAGAAAATAAAGCAGGAGGCCGAACAAAAAAGGGGGTAATTTATGAAGCTGCTGGCATGCCGAACTAATGTGTCATATTTTTCAAAACCACTGGGGACAACAGGACCGTTGAGGCCCACAATGTGTGTGAAAGGTGGCCTAGTGGACACATCAGATATATGGCTAACCAGTGCTAACCATCATTCAACTTAGTCTGTATAACGATTGCCACAGAATCACTTCCGGCGCCGTTGTCCGCTGAACACTTAGGAATATCCTGTGTTAGAGTGGGTCATCAGCGCATATATGCATGAGACAAAAACAAGATTGGAGTCGAATAAGTAGCACTCAAAACCATAGTGCTAGGAAATACCATGTAGGCAAAATCAGTGGAAGATAGCACCAAAACAAAACTGACGCCCTGGCATCAAGTGGCAGGCCGATAAGGTCACCTACAGGTCTAATTACAGGCACAGTAGTGAGCATTTTAAGATATGGCTGGTCATTTAAATGCTGTCTCGATCCAACTTTATGACCATTAGTTTGATACAAGAAGTCCTACCACTAAGCGAAATGAACCCATGGGTGAGGTGTGTAAGCATCGAGCAGCCAATGTCATTGGTGCTACCATGACTCGCAGTCTAAACAATGCGATGAAATGCGATTACTGCATTTGAAAACATTCTGAGCTCGAGATAGCTCGGTGGTTAAAGTTAGAAGTTACTGACCGGAAGGTTCGTGGTTCGGACCCGCGGTTCGACCGTTCTTGTCTAGGTAACGTAGCAGTAACTCAACCTTCGTGCCGTACAAGGTATCCTAGGTATCATAGGGAGGCAACGCCACTTCTCAGAAGTAGCAGTCCTCTGTTGGTCAGACAGGAAACCTCGGAGACTTGCAAAGCCTGGACACAAAAACTTGATCTTGTCCGTAACACACTTACCCTGTACAGCGAACCTCATTCGCATTTGATGTGCGACCAATTGACTTGACTCCTCCCTTGACATACCGTTTCAACCCTCTGATCATCTTTTGTCTGGTTTTGTGTCACTTACGTTGAAACAGCCATTGATAGTAAATTTCGGACGGCTGCTAGCCTGCAACTGTTCATCAAACAATGGCGAATAATCACTAATCCTCTTTATTGTTCCAGTGGCCAAATTGGATACACCAAGCGGATACACCCGATGCAATGACTGAGTTACTTGAAGTACGGACAGTGAAAATCAACAGCAGATGGATATTCCATACGTCACATCATAGTTGGGTCCAACCACACTCCGCTCGATGCCTGTTTTTCAATCAATATTTATACATTAATGTAAAAAATGACCTGAGCATGCAAATTAATGGGCATGTTGTCAACAAACAAATCTATACCTACCGACCAGCTCTTCCACGTCGCTGAGCAGCATTTGCTCGGCTGACGAGAACTGGGGAGAGGGAATTGGTGTTGGAGAGTGGATCGTAGTTGGTAATCTTTATCCGACCACTGTCAATCACGTAAACCACATCTTCAATGGTCACACTGAAACAGAGGCAGGAACACAGGAGGTTAGATACCTAAAATATTGGTCCGAAAACTCAAAATCCCATCAGAGGCAACAAATATCCAATGGCAAGGATAAACCCATAAAAATAATCTTAGTTGGAAAGACAAGGTGAAATGCCGTGGTTCCTGTAGAAAACGCTCACTCAAAGATAGGAATCAAAGAACAATCGAATGCACTGCTCTGATTCCACTTTTTATTGTGGACTAATGAGATGAGAGTATCGTGGAAGCCACGTTTGTATAAGGAAATCTAATTTTTGCCCACGTTCCGATGGGATTGACGTACACGATTTGATGATTCGTCATGGATAAGAAGTATCCACTTCAAGGGGGCATCTGTCTTTCCGGGTGCGTCCGTAGATAACAAAAAACAGGAACGTACGTCCTGTCCATTCTAGAGTAACTGAACAATGGAGAACATTTTTCGGCGTAAAGCGCACATTCATGGCTCTCAGTGTTGATGACTGACAGCAAGATGACCCTCTGGTACGTAGTCAGGCAAAATAGATTGTATCTAAGTCGAACTACCCGGAATTAATACTCCGTCAGTTAACCTTGGCGGAAGGCCAGAATAATCATTCACCTGTAAAACTGTTCAGCTGTAACACCCTTTCGATGCCTAGCTGCCATGCCACCCGAGGGAAGCACGAGGGCTGGGATACTGCCAGGTTGCCCAAGCCTAGACAGGGGAAGTCGAGAGACAGAGGTCGGGTTCGAACCACGGATCTTCCGGTCAGTAAATTCGCGCTCTAACCACTTGAGCCATCTCGCCCCCTAGTTGATACCTAGTTGATTTACTGGAGCTGCCATAAGCGTTGGTGCAGACAGCCAGAAGTACAACAAAGCGACGTGAAGAAAGCAACACAACTGAAGAAGTTGGCAAGTAGATGACCAATGTTCAAGTCGGAAGACTGTGTAACGACACCAACCAATGCACGTGTGTGACAGCTTGGTATGGCAAGGAAGCAACTTGGTGCTTCAGCATTCCACCCTGGAGCAGAGATGCAACTGATACTGTCTGTCGTTTACACACGACAGCGAAATAATACTAAACACAAGCACACACAAACAGATGGCATCGGTTCGAAATCCTATGTAGCTATGCTAGCTGAAAAATGCAACGTGTAACTACAGGGTCATAGGCTGAATTGCTGTACTGAAAAAATGAATGTGTTCTCGATGGTCGTAGTCAAGGAAAGTGGTGTAAAGTCTTATGCATCATGAGGCGCATTTCCAACATACAAGTTTACAACGCCGCGATACGAAGAGGTTGAAATAACTCTAGATACTTCAGAACAAAACATGTTTAAAATATCCATCAATATACCCTTCCAACAAGCAACCGAGACGCAAGATTGTCACGCAATGGAGTGGATGTACACAGGAAAATAGTTAAGTAAGCGGTTAGTGAATTACGGTATTTGAAAGTCCAGTAGATAATAATTTGTAATTGAGGCAATTGCACGAGTGAGATTACAGAAAGGAGCGGAGAAACACGGCATCAATAAACCTGCTTACAGTGAAATCAGTGAAATTCCTTGAAATTTTATTACATCTAGAGAGAAGGTTTGGCTATTTGGTGACAGGAAGGTAGTCGTTCTTGAGAAATCCAGGGAAGATGGAAATGATAAGTAGAGCAGGGAAAGAATTGATCAATAACAAACCCACAGACAGGATTGATGGAAAAAGAAAGCGCTCCGAGTCTCAGCATAAAAAGGTGGATATCGAGCCCTGCCAAGGACAGATTGGATATGTGCTGTCAAGCGACGGAGGCAATAGACATTCTGGATAGTTTACTCAGTTCAGGAGAGGAAACTGAACAGACAGTTGGTCACACTCCCACCAAAAGTCAAAGCTCATTGTGGGGAACATTGCTTAGAGCAAAGGCTCGAAGGATAACTTGGAAAAAACGAAGCGCTGCTGAGGACCGAATGAACTCCTTGTTCGAACAAATGTATTCCAACAATCCTATTCTAGGAAGGACACAGATGAAGACGGTCAAGGAGAGTAAACGTTACTGTGGCTGCCAGTTCTCGGCAACTTTATGAGTAGTGTACTGCGTCAAGAAAATACACCGCGATATCTTGAGTATCGCAGCAAATGAAACATGAGGCGGCCTTTGTGGAACACATTCAGCTGGAGAGGTGGATTAAACTGGGATTCAGTTACATCTCGGTTCAATATCACATTAATTTCCGAACGGGTGTATTTTGTCAATCGCGTCCAATCTGGTATTCGAGTAAGGATATATGGTAGCTGAAAACTCAGGGGCTGCACCCACCTGATGAGTCTCAAGAAGGGTAAAACCGGTTGCTGACTGTCAGAGTCTTCTGCAACCTTATGTATAGTGTGTTCAATCAAGAAAACATGGATGAAAATACAAAAGTCGAAGCAGGTGGTTCGTTTTCAAAGATATGTGATAAATCTGCAATTGCAAGGCAATTGAGAAACAGAAGTGGGAAACTCGAGTGAAACTCACCTGGTTTCAGCAATGTTCGTGGAAACAATCACTTTTCGTTTCCCTTCAGGTGGAACTTCAAAAAGTCCGCGTTGTTTGGATAGAGTCATTTGCGAATGTAGAGCATAAATACACACGCGGTTGCTTCGCTCGTCATACAGTCGAGGATTCAGATCACGCAGCTTCATGATGGTCTCCCGAATCGCCTGAGAGAAGTAAGCAAGAGGTAGGCATCAACAAAAAGGCGGTGGGTATCTCGTTCCAGTGTGGTTGTTGGGGAGTATCCTTTAGAGCTTATAGATCTCCTTACAATAATACGAATTATATGCTTAAAAATAAAACTATCCTCTAAATCAAACGGGTCATCCTCACAGCTGTTGTCATAACTAGATGAGCTAGACATCATGTGACGTGAGGTGAGGTGCGGTGCACACGAGAGCGAGTAGCGCGATTTATTGTCCGGATTCAAGTTATTCACACAGCTAATTAGATATTCGTTGCTGTCTCGTTGTCTTTGACTGCTATCCGAAAGGTACCTGGTTCCAATTTCCATACATACAAGAGATGAGTACTGCTGTTGAGAGCTTAATAGAGTGGTACAGAAATACATTCCAAGTGGTGTTCGTAAAGTTGAACAGCTGGCTTAGAATGTGTTCAGGTGTGAAGCAATGACTTTGTAGTTCTTTTAACAAAAATGTCAACAATCGAGGCCTGTTGCAACATCTGGAATGACAGCTGTGTGAAAATGTCAGTAGAAGCTGAAAATAACTTGTATGAATAGAAACCAGTAGCGTCAAGCTCACAAAAGTTCGACAATGCATGTAAAATCACGGTATATTGTGGATAGTAAACGCATTCCACCGGAGACTACCCAGTGGCAATAATTTCGGCAGCTTGGCATTTGCTCGTTGTGTCCTGCTTTGTACTTTTACATCATTATCATCAGATAGGAAAAGGGCACGATCTCCGTTGACGGAAGTTAAATTGTTAGATACCAAAGTCATAACATGTCAAAATAAGTCTCACTTTGTCGGTTTTTCCTAACGAGTGTCTTTAGCAGTTTGACGACTATGCAGTTTTCTTCTTTATTGTAAACTGCACTTCAGCACTGAATACCTTTAGGATCGAAACTACTCAAGGACATCGCAGTATTAAAAACTATCTGTAAGCCTGCACCACTAGAGTAGTATTAAAATGTCCAGCTATGGTTACTTTGAAACACAACGTACCAGCATTTGAGGATAGCCTACAGAGTGTTGGATAGAGAAGTCTAGACTCTCGAAGTGCTATAAAGTAAGTACGCTCATTTCCTTAATTAGTAGCCATCGAGGGGAAGATTCGAGGATGAGACTACAGAAGGAAAGGCTACTGAAGAAGAACAGTTTCATAGGAGATAGAGGTAGTATAAATTTGGAGTGAAACAGAAAATAGCTATCAAGGTGGTGCTGTGCCAACTCGAGCTCTAATATTACGACAAAATGACAATTAGTGGGAACTGGAGAGATAATGAGTGATTATGGGTCGTAATCTCATACTGTCTAGTTCCCGTGGCCATAATATACACACACCTGTACCATGTGTCTCGAAATGCTCATATTTTAGAGTAAAATCGTTCAACTGTGATACCCTTTCGGTGTCTAGCTGCGATGTCACCCGAAGGAAGTAAGAGAGCTAAGATGCTGTCAGTTCGCCCCACCCTAGATAGGACCAGGCAGGATGCAGAGGTTGGGTTCGAACCATTGACCTTCCGGTCAGTAAACTCGCGCTTTAAGCACTGAGCCACTTCGGCCTAAATCCCGTCACACACGTAACCGAGTGAAGCAAGAAGTGTGGGAGATGCCAGTTATTTTATGTGACGATCAACTTGGATATCCAGGTATAGGGCAAACCGCATTATCATTGCGTGCCCTCTGGAGGGGGGGGGAAGGTCGTCAATTCTAGAAACAGAATTTTTTCTTTTAGGATGTAAAGGAACATTAAGAACACATGCTTTGATTATGGTACCTAGTACCGTAGGCTTATATCAGCCATCGATAGAGTTTATGGTGGCAAGTATTCCGATGTTCTACCCCTGTTAAGGGCATTTCCTTTCGTACGTAATTCCGCCAGCATGTCACATGTTTCCTGGTCCATAAAAAATGGAGTCTTAGCATTTTGGTTTATCTGAGCAATATCTTTATCTTTACAGCGCCATAATATAGTATACTAACCAACCACCAACCCCTGAGGAAACAGTTTGGAAGATGCTAGTGTTTCCCCCATGAGAAGGGATACAGAAAAGAACTACAGTCCTTAATCTTTTGCAATCGTTTATGGTGCAATCTGAGCCCTTTCGTTATTTATGTTTGATGTTTTGCTAATCCATTGGTATTCGCTAGATTGGGGGGCATAACAATCGCCAGTGCCATGTGAAAGGTACTCTACAAAGCAGACCCCACCTGAAGTAACCATGCCGATTCGCTCAGCACACCCCAGTCGGTAGTCGGATTGATAAAGATCACTACTAAAAACGATCAAAAACGAAACTGCTACTAGTCAATCACTCCACTTCCATCAAAAGCGTTTCAGATGGCCTATCAATGTGCGGATGCGTATGACGCCGTCTGTATGATGTACTGAACTTGGGTAAGTATACCGGCCAAGTAGAATCGCAGTGTTGTTATGCGAGTAGCTGAAGCTGAACTAACGATAGAGAACGATCCTAGCAGCAGCGATGGGGAATAGGGATGCAACGATTCAGATTGTTCCCAAATCCATCCGTCCGAACAACCAACCTAGTGAGTTGTGAAAACAGCGTATCTGAAGCCACAATTCTTGTCAGAACAACATTGCAAAATCGGATGCGGCTTGCGTGTTTGTATCCGATACCGTCACATGATCATGCCGAAACGTCACTTCGTCGTTTACGCTACAAAAACTGTGTGTATGTCCCAATGGGCATAGTCGCAAATCTATCCACCGATTCAACTACTCGCCTATGGTATGCTACCACTACCCAACTGAGGATCAAAATACATGTTCTGAATGACAGTTTGAGGGCGAAAACCCTGTATCAGTCAATGGCAAGTTCATTGTCATGCTGATTTATTGCGATTTATCATCACTGTCCTATATAGCATAAACTCAGCTCGTGTAAAGGTACTGATCCAAGAGTATCGCACTACTATTGCGCGAAAAGCTTTTGGACTTCGGGGAGCTCAGTGGTTACGGCACCACCCTAAGGACCAGGAGACCCATGGTTCGAACACAACCTCAACATCCCGACTGCTGCTGTCTAGGCTTGGGCGACCTGGTAGTATTCCAGCCCTCATGCCTCCTTTTATTGGCATGGCAGCTAAGCACCGAAAAAGTGGTACAGTTGACCGACTGTTTTTTAATGTTTTGGACTTCGGGCGGCGGTGTATGCCTGAAGTGACGTTTGATGGTAATACTATTTGAGTGAACTATAATGTAGATTTGCAATATCCACAGACTTTATTCAGACTGTTCTCCTGAAAACTAATCCGAAAATGGGGCAGGTGACAAAATGACGCAAGAGCTAATTCTTCATCAGTAATCCGCACCTTACGTGGAACACGCACAAACGCTGATGTCCCTAGTCGGTAATTAAAACCAGTAGGTGAATTGCGATCTACCCCATAATTACTGGTGGCTGAAAGAAAACTATTTTTATGGTAATCGACAGTTGACTGCACTATCTCTCTCGAAGCTGGAACATTCGCCGAGAGAGCACCAGGTCAAGCCTAAAATCTAACCACAATTACAACGGAATTTTCGTCGTCAGTGGCCTCATGAGTAAAACCAGTAAGTGATCAAAGAGATCCCAATCGAGAATTAGTAGACTGATCAGCCCGACCAAAGATGATCACGACCATTCGAACACGAAGTGTACTCGGTCTCGGTGAACCCAAAACTACAGTCCCAAAGAACGGAATCCAAAAGTGAATTGGCTCAACTCTACTCTTATCATGACAGCGGCTTCAGATAGCTAGGACTCGTGGTCAAGAACTTATCCCACCTCTGGCAAAATACCTATCACTTCGGTTGACCTGCTGACATCGAGTAACGCAGAACACATGAGTGCAATTTCACTTTCTTATTATGGTAGGTGATATAGGCGGCTGCGTAACTTTTCGCAAGGATATTAATATTGTCATACTCAGTCGTACTATGCATCTACCTGTCAGCGCAATTGTAGCCGTATTATCACCTTGCTCACAAGGCGCTACATTACCCCCACGTTGTTCCCCAATTTCTTATATAAGGACTCCTGCCTTTCGGCACAAAAGGTTTCTCTAACCAGGTAATATCATATTCTCGAACTCAAATCTACAAGTGGGGCAGTATGATGTATGACGATGGTTTTAGCTCATGTAGGAATGCAATAATATTTCAGTAGTAGGCACTTCTATCAGCCTCACGTGCTCTGACTGAATCAGGTTCATGAGACATTTACCAACCTTGAAACTTGCTACAATGTATTGAAATGAATGCATGGCAATTCCAAATGCTAGCAACAGCGCTAACAGACTGAGGCTAATTGTATGCTGTGCACACGGAATAGCGTGTGAAAGCCCTTTACTGAACTGGATCCTAGTAAACAGTCGTCTCCCCGCTGTGTGGTCGTCTGTCTCCATAAAGATCAGTGTCAGCCGATGACGTAAACAGTGTTTATTTGTCGTATCAGCATACAGCTTGAGGGACGGCAGTTCTGAGTCAACACCTGCCGTAACTCTTTCGGTCGGCAAGAAGATATGGTCATCCTGGTGAACGTGAACGCCAAAGCTGGACAACTGTTTCTGGAAGAGGCACAATTAAGTGGTAGATTTGGAGGCGATGCACAGTGTAAGAATAGTGGGGAGCGAGTTCTTCAGTTGTTCCCGGCCAGTACGAACTTCCATCACAAAAGCTCACTGCCAGTTACCTGGAGTGCACCAAGCGCCAGCTAGTCATGGACTCAGTTGGGTCATGTAGCCATTCGCTGGAAAGCTCCAATTAGAGATGACCGTTCATTCTGGAGTGCGCAACTTGACTCCAATCACTATGCGGGCTCGGTAATCACTCCACATTCTGTAAGCATTACATGGGCCGAAGCAGAGCAACTGCGTTTATCAACTTCAACAAGTTTCAGTAGCTCAGGATTGCCGGGCTGATCTGGCTAGAAAGTTACTGGAAACGCAATCATGCGAATGACAAAAACTGCTTGGAGGTCGAATGGAAGCGAGTTAGGGAAGCTACGCTCTCAACTTTCAGAATTGTCCAAGCCATCTGACTCGACCAGATGAACACTGGATATCGTCGAGATCAGCAGATCTTATTGCTACCAGAAAAACCATACCAGCAATCAGCAACCAACCTACGATTGTGCAAGCAGATTACTCAAACGCCAGATACTCAAGCGCTTGAAGAATGATAGAGAACACTGACGGATTGTGAGGATCGTGACGGATGCAACCGCCGCGCCCTATTTCAGGTGATCCGACCAACTGGTCAAAAAGAACAGGTGAGCACAACAATCTGCGAAAAAATGGAACGGCAATGCACTCGCAAAATCGTCGTCTTGAGTGAGGGACTGGACGAATCAAACAGCAGTTCAACTAGCCCCTTTGGACGCAACCTCTGGATGAACCAGACGAGTCTCGGTGAAAAATCCACACAACCCCGCAGCCAGCAACGGAAATTCAGACTGGGATTTCTTTTCCAAAACGCGACAAGGTACCTGGTCCGAATGGTCTGCACTCCGCACTCTCCAGTGGTGGTGAAGCCTTGGTGAACAGTCTGACAACCACAGTGCAGATTTCGGACGAAAACACATTACTAGTGGAATGGGGCGAATCGGCACTGATTTCGATCCTCCAAAAGGGTGTAAAGATGTCATACGAAACCACAGTGCCATCAGTCTGCTAGCCGTGGCTTGCAAGGTGTTTCCTGGCACTATTTTGAGCAGCTTGATCGATTACCGTAAGAAACAGACTAGTGAGACTCAAGCTGGATTTCGTCTCGGCCGAGGGCTCATCGACCATATCTTTACCTTGAGACAGTTTCTTGAACAGTGCCACTTTTTCAAACGTCCCACTTTGATCGTTTTTCTGGATCTGAAAACTGCCTTTGACTCTATCGATCGTGAGAAACTTTGGCGGTCAAACTCCTCCCTAGTCTGAGCCTCCTGTTTACTGCGTCTACCCCATAAACTCGATATGCATTCGTATTCCCTCATGAAATTTTAACCCTTGACCTGTCGAACCAATTTTGGTCGAACATCTTTTACGCGCGCTTTTCGACCATTTGCGTTATTGCGTGTTGTGCGCAGGTGTGTGTCGCTAAGTAAGATCGACTTGCCGTCTTATCCGGGCTTTCTTTAGATTTGCACTATTTCGTACAATTTAGACGAAAGCCCCCATAATCTGATATTTGTACCCCTTTTTATTACGCACTTTCTACATGTAGTACCACACCTTATTGATAAATCTCAAGAATCCACAATTTCTGACTTGTGATTTTGCGCGTCACTCAATTGGGCTTTCCCGAATACATCAAAGTATTCTACACAGTCCATTACCTGGCAACGAAGTATGAAGACAATAATCATTAATCTGGGTCGGGTCGACAGCTGCCGTCTCCCAGAATGGGAACCCCGAAACTCAAATAATCAATGATTAGTGGTACCGATAGAGATTGCTCAAATGCGCAGTCACTGACGCTTCTGCATCAAGATTATCGACTTCAATGCGTGTCTGCCCAAACCATGACAAACTGGCCAAGATATCGCCTAGGATCTTGGCTGTATCTCTCCTGCTTCCCCATTCTCCGGTGACTGAAACCGTAACAGCCGTAACTAATGTATCCTGGCATATGGTTTATGGCTGATAAACTAGGCTGACCTGAACTTTCCTTGCAAATCAGGCTAACCTAAAAGTATACGCTCTTCGATTCTCACTTGTTCGTTTTCCCGAGAGCGGATTGCAACGGAAAATATTCAAAACCGTCTCTTCACCGGAGACAAGTCCGCCTTCATGGGTTTCTTCGAAGAGAAAGTGGGATATACCAGGTGTTATTTGGCGCCGTACCAGGCGCACCCATCACAGACCATCCACAAACAAGCATGTGGGAATAGAAGACGAATCACTGCTTGGCAACCATTGGCTGACGATGCACAGTAGATGTCTTAAACACGGGTGACTAATAGAAGTCGTCTGCAAGGAATCGCTGATAGTTCAAAAGCAATATTACTTCCACCAAAGGCAAACCTATTTACAAAGTGAAAATGCGTGTTCAGTAAATGCATGCGGACACTAGAATTGAATTAACCAAATTAGCCGTTTCGTTCGTTCAGCAATCCCCGTCTTGAAGAAACCTATGCACCTTAAGACGTAATCACGTTCACAAAACAGACAAGAATTTTGGAACAATAGTCATCAAATTAGTTTTTCACGCGATGGTTGATCCAGTCGGGTGCAAACAAGCTATTGTTACATGTGATTGCTTCACATTACGACAGTCACAGGGGTTAGACAGTATCAGCCGGATTTCGTCAAAAAGGAGCAACTTGGAACCTAAAATCACACAAAGCGCCACGAAGGAGGTCTCGATTTCTACTCGCTGTTCTGTTCTGGTGTGTTGGATCACGGTAGCGTCTCGTGTTATGTCTGTCACACCGAAACATATCGTGAAAACCACACGCAGTTTGCATGAAGCAGCGTGTAGAACTAGCCCATGTGAAGGAGTAAAGCTGTCAGTCTGTATGGCTGCGACGGTCGCTTGGAATTTGGAGTTTAACGTCAACAGAGACTCTTTTGCCTTTCGATTTCATAAATTTTCTTCAAACAATGTTAATTTATGAGGCTTCAGATGAGAGAGAGACAACACACAGTGCGCATAATTAATCGTTTAATCCCATATCCGGTTTCAGTTGGATGCCATCCCCAGAAGATCCGTTACGATGAATGAAATGGTTGTTTGTTTTCCCACAGAAGTCGACGTGTGAAAAGGTCAGATACCAGCTTAGAAAATGGATCGCGTGATGCACCACGGGATTCCGTGTAAGCGTCTCTATTTTAAGAGCACACTGACAGCAATAAAGCAGGGAAGGAAACTGAGTCGGGCAGCGAGAAATGTGATGAAACGCAAGCACTACTACTGGAAGGAGGAAGGCCATTCGCCGCGGAGTTGGTTATTAGAAAACACCAACTAAACAGTTACAGACTATTGAACAGGAAAGTAGAACTCTCATATGCACCTTGTTTTTAAAAACCGAATATCCGTCTTCTTTTTGAACGCGTCTTCTTGAACTTTCTGGATATTCATTGACGATCACGCAATTGTAAACGAATGCTGCAAAGCAGTTCCACAAATTCCGTAATAAATCCCACCTCCCATTGGGTCAAGGCGGGGTACAAGAAAACTACAGGCTACTCGCATGCCCCATCAGTAGTATCCACCGGTACACTATCATTAGTTCCATCCATCCTACCCGAGAAGGATCAATCCATAGAAGACACCAATTCTACCTGATCCAATGAGGTGTTCTTTACTGATTCTTACTGCCACATAAAACACCGTTTCTAGTCGATACTTACGAATGGTCGCTCCGGAGGGAGATAGGTGTAAACAGTTGAGTTGGAAAAGTTACATTTAGTTTGAACCAGGCAAATGAAAATAATAAAAATGCGGGGGTATCCACGAATTGTCGTTTTGAACGAAAAAAGCCCCACTTAAAATCCTTCAATGATCACTGAGGGTGCTGGTCATTGGGGGTGCAGGTTGTTGGGGATGAGAAATAATATCAACGGTTCAGCTTTAGCACCCTCTCGGTATACAATGAGAAGTTATGAGAGCTGATATGCTGCCAGGTTGTGCGAGCATATGCGGAAGCAACAGAAAAGCTGGGGTTGGGTTCGAGGCGGTCAATAGTTTCACGCCCTAGCTGCTGTAATCCAGCGCTTATACGTGAATACTTTATGATCACCGTTTAAATTTGGAGGACAATTTAGCCCGCGATCAAAGGGCAGTGTTATTCTACATACGGAGCCGTTAAGTGAATAACACTGCTGACTGGTAGTAGGTCTAGTTGATGCATGCACTAAAAAAACCGACCTGCCAAGTTTAATTCACCTGAACTGACGGTTCCAGATAAGCGATTCACACATCAATCCATGGAATAAATTAAATGTCCCCCAGAGGAAGTGAACAGCCGTTGGTATAAGCAAACTCACCCCGATTCCAGGGACAAAAACCAGAATGGCACCCTTAGTGGTAGTTCGCAATAGGTGATCGATCAAGTGAACGATCAGATCGGTCAGTGGGTAAGCGTCATCGTCCACAACACGAAGTATCTCCGCTGCATTTGCTGATAAACTGTGGGAAAGGTTCGGCAAAACGCAACATTAGTTAGGTATACTGGTGAGAAACATCAATCGCCAATCCAACGAATACAGGTAAACGGAAAGAAAAACCGTGACAAGGTAGCACGACAGAGCCCGCAATTTAGCAAAAAATGGTGGCTGTTCGGTATTAAGCACCGAAAAACCTGGGGTTGCAGACAGCTCAACCTTATCACACCTTCCAAAACATCATGGTGACAGTGAGCACATATAGTCTAAATTCCTATGAGAATAGTGCAACTTGGACACTACGAACTAATATAATAACTCCACTTACTGTTTTTGATTATCATTTCCTACCCCACCCCCCGCTTTAAACTTTGATCACTCTTTCCACTTTTCCTATAGGTCAATGCGAATGTCCAAGAAACTGCTAGCATTTCGCTGTTGGTTCAATTTCCGCTCGCATTGATGGGTAGCCACGTTTAAAGCCACCTTAAATCGTCGTTCGGTTCTCAATCCTGACCTATTCAACATTCAACCACTGATTCATGTTGGCCAACGGGTCACGCTTGCTGAACTCCTCGAGTCTCTCAGAAAATGTGTTATTCGTCTGTTTCAAAAAGGACTCCAAGGCCCAACCGCGGTTGCCACTTTGCGTGCACTGGTATCCAATTTCCTGATTTACACGTTCCAGCTGTCAAGTGATTCGAGAACTGCTGCCACTCGGCTTCACTGGCATGGGAGCCTTGACCTTTCTCCCGTAACAGAGAATGGCCGACAGGTAAGGCTCCTTGAAAGAAACAAGGCTTCTGGCACTGACAACATCCATCCAGTTCAGCTCAGCGTGACGCCTCCCCGAGCAACTAATAGGTATTGCTTCAGGAGATTTAGAGGTCAGATTAAATCCCACCGAACTGGAGTTCCTCCACGACCAGCTTAATTTTTAAAATGTTAACGTTCAGAATACAACGATCTTCGTGAACTTCTTAGTCAGACATCAGTAGTTCCAAATTGTCCACGGTCATCACCCTTCGGTATCATAATGACAGCGTTGTATTCTCATTTTTCTAGATATCAAGAGCGCCTGTATTCGATCGACCGTGGTGAACCTGGACCAGGGAATAGTGTACCTGAGAAATACATCAACTTCTGTCTCCGTCACAAAAATGAAATTCTCCCTACTTCAATCGGTTTGCAGAACTAGTGCCCATTTCAGGTCAGTGTCCGCCTGATACTGTTTACTTAGGTTTTAGAAAGCCGACCATTTTTACTGCAATGAGCGCTCCAACGTCATATGAACCTGAAAACTTACTCTCTCCCAGTGGGACAAATGCGAAATTACACTCTAAGTCACACTTTTACTCACAACTGAACAAATTCGCCTCATACATTTCTGTGTCGACAAACTTTGTAGGTAGGCTGGAATAGCAGCAGCACTAACCGTCTGCTAACCACCACAACCCATCCATTTCTTGTGCTGGTCGGTCATTTTATGACGGACTATCTTACCTACTGTGAGTAGTCATAAGTTAATGACAAAAATAACATCCGGCAACGGCTGGCCAGACTTACGAGGTGGACCCAAAAGCTTAGAAAGACTGTCGAAAAGTAGTTAGTGAGATTGTGCACCAACACTGGGTTCTTCCCAATAATCACCGGAGCCACGTGATCGGCAAACAGTGAACCTTAGAGAATCACCTCATCGAGACGCAACGACACCGGCAAAGTGGTCTCCCGCACCCTAACGGGACCATTTCGTTCCGATGCCGACAATTTGGCTACTGGGTCGATGGGCTCCAATATTCCCAAAGAAGGACCGTAATTTTCAGAAATCGGGGAATGCGAACACAATCTATCACAACAGTTGACTTCTGCTTGATAAGTCATGCTAATTCATGATGTATAAAAGCTCAGTTTATCCGTATTGGTTGACTCAGGTAAGTATTTCTGATGCTGTCTGGGAAGGTTGGCAACTGAACTTTCTGCAAAAGGCAATGGTTTTATGGATCATTTGTATTATGACAAACCATGAGACCCAACATAAATTAAGGTTAACCGTGAAGTTAACTACCAGTCAAAATGTGACACATGATGTGGATTCCGTAATTGAGAGGTGACTGGCCACGAAGAGACTGAACCTCACAGCGGTGTGACGGCTTGTTCATCTCCATAGCTCGCTGAGCTATACTGAGGAGTGTACGTGTGACACTCACAGGGCCTCATATACGATGCTGGCCAGTGGTTACAGGTCTAACTAACGCAGTCTCCCGGCCCTCCAGGTTGGGGGTTGGAAAATGTGCGGCGACCTGCTCCTTAAAAATGTAGACTGCTGTGTCGAACTAACGCCAAACACCGCCGCATTGCGGTTACGCTTTTGAGGCAAGGGTATTCATTGAAAGTTCTAATCGCGCTCTTGTCAAATGTTCGAACTTTCCCCACCCTCCTCGTCCCGTTGCTAGCGCCATCTCCACAGGCCCATTTTTAAAAACTGATAGATCCGTTCGTCACCCATTACCGTTAGCTGAGATACCTACGGTTGATTCGGCTAGAACGGTCGCGGAAATTCCGAAATCACTCTTCAAACACCGATATTTATTTTCTCTTGCACGCTGAAACAAGCTGGACAGCAGACTGCTCATGCAAACACGGTTGACTAGCTTTCTACTGATTTGTGCTGCCTAGGTGAAACGAGGGTTTAAGACCCTAATGCGGGTGGTGAACTGACCTCCCCGTCGATTTCCTCTCGTTTCCGGTTGTACAATTCTAATGATCCGAGAACTGTTGCGATTGATATTGATCAATTTAGCGAGCTGAAGAGCTTTTGCTTGAGTGGTTGACCGTTGATAGTCGCTTCTGAGCGATTCGTTTGGCAACGTCTGTGAGAGTATCCCGTAGACGCACCGGTAATCACTGCCTGTTTATCTGCTTACGTTCCGAAAGAATGTAGTTCTGATACACTCAGAAAGTTTTCATGAAGCCTTGAGAGCCTCGTCGCGGCAGGAGATATGAATCCGCAAGTACAAACCGACAGGGCTGTTGTGATCCCTGTTCTAACCGGCTGTTCACTAAGTCAGACGATGTGGTATTCACACTCACGTCACTCGTTTGAACAGTCCGGCGCCTGTCCTGGTGCAATTATTCTGGTGAGTCCACACGAAAGGGAAGAAGCAGTGTACTCGACTTTTTCTCTTATTGGAGCCCATCCGCAGTGCATATACTTGGTTGTGTCGAGATTCGAGCTCCGGACATCTGACACGCAAGATGAGCGTATTACCAATACTAAACCAGCGCACGCTAGACACCCCCTGAATTAGCACGTCTGAACAGACGAACGCTTTCACGCATGAGGGACTTGATGCGGTCGCTTTCAGAAGAAGTTCGGTCGCACGAGTCCTTTTATCCTCAGTGGGACTCAACAAGCAGACGGAGATATGACTGTTCACATGGAACTTATGTTAGCGTTTCAGACCTTTTCCTAACCGAAACAAGGCAACAACGATCAGTTCACACGAGTAGTGAACTTAAATTCGATGTGGTTATTTGCTGAGCTTTCCAGGAACCAACCATATCTTCGCTAAAATCAAAAAGTTGCTAAGTAGTGGAAGCCATGCTTGCAGGACACCCAAGGAATTCATCGACGTTCTTATGGACAGTAAATTACTGTAATCTTGTAGCAATAGAAACGATGCCTACTAGACGACTCCGAATTTATCTAGGCTGACCATGCGTATAGAGTCAATAGAACTACAGGTAAGATCAACCTAAGATTATTTCAATTTTCGGTAGTCCACTGAAGCTTCTTTCGCACAGGGCGATTTCTCAAGGAAAGATGAACTCCCAGAAGATGCCACCTTTCGTCCATTAGTGCAGGTGGTGTCTCTTGAGGGAAAAAACCAAGACGATCAACACAGGAGTGGGAAATCCCGATGGTCGAAACAGCAATATAACTGAATCGTAAGATACATGTCAAGATGTCCCAATGCCCGGACAGGTGTGTCCAAAACAGAAACTTCTCGGGGTATTCATTGAGCAACATGCAAGAGACGTCAGATATGAGTGAACCGTAGAACAGGCTACAGCGCTCTTTTCATTTATTTTGGTATATGCAACGACCAACCTCATCCGGATCAGTTGATTGCGGTGATCGCTGAGACACAACTACTTTTCCCATTCAACCTACGAATTCACAGGCTCCGCTAAAAATAGTAACAGACACACGCTGATGAATCGGTATACTTCAGTCCTTATGACAAATAGAGGGACCACCATCAACTTGGTTTGGCTTTCCAAAAAGTAGTAATAAGAAACGAGAGATATTTCATTGGTCCCCAATTAACTCTGTCTCATTGAGGCACCCTGTATGCTGTAAAAACAGGATTTCTAGTGTTTAGCATCAACCGGGGCAAGTCAGGCGGTACAAGAAGACTTACTCCGTCTGCGTGGAAAGCCATCGCTCTAGGTCTTCGTTATTGGAATCGAGGGCCTTACGAGCAGCAGTCTTAGTCAAATCACCACTGAGAAAACATCGTTTCATATAGGCGTGTTGGACTTTAGCGAGCTCTTTCAAATCATTTTTCGGAAGATAAAAGCTGAAACAATAAAAGTAGTACCACATGGTGATAAGGGGTAAACTTAGTGCAGTAGTAAAATGAGTGAGTCCACAGTTTAAGCTGGTAATAATACAATACAATAATCGTTTTGTTATTCTCAAAAATGCATCAGGTGATGCGTATTCAAGAGTCCATCAAGCCTTCTCAACATTGGTTCTATTCGTACTTGGTAACAATTGATTTTCCAGGACTGCACAGCTTCGTATTACCTGATGTGTAAAACGTGTGATCATTAGGAGGAAGACGAAGCGATGAACGTAGCAAAACTAAATTTCCTAGTGCATTTAAATCACCTGGACTTGAAGATCACATGACTGAAGCCCAGTCAAAGTGGAATGTGGAATGCCCCGGGGCACCTATGTGATACTGTGACCAAATGGTTGTCGTAACCCGCTGGGCTTAACAGGTTTAGTCGTGGATTTATTGGTGCCACAAGCAATGCACTACATTCGGTACCTATCAAGAGTGCAACCATGCCGCCAATATAGCACAAGATGTGGTTTACAGGCAATTCAAACGTCTTAAGCCTTGTAAAGCTGGCGCTCCCGACATATAGCCTGTTCTAATCACGACATGCGTCAACGCTCCCACTGAACTAGCGACCACATCGTCCAACTAATGTGTATCTGCTGGGAAAGTTACCTATGGTCGAATGATGGCGAGGATAAGAAACCGGTGTCCAGAAAAGGAAACAACATAGTGCATTTGTACTTTCTTAAAAACACACGAAGGAATATCCGTAAGAAGAATACAAACTACCTTGCTGGTTGAGGACAGTCACTCTCCATGCTGGAAACCGCTGTACATCTAGCCTACAAAGTTCGACAGATATGACCGTTGTTTTTAGATTACACAAATGTGTTTGCCAGCATTGACCAAGGTATACTGGTGCAGCTGTTTTTAGGCGGTGGAACTGAGCACAACCTGCTTATGTTGAACCAGAACGAATCCCCATCTCTCGCTGTCAACAACGCTCGCATTGAAACTCAGCAACATGATGTACATGGGATTGATGCTCTCGAGGAATCTCATCTAGTCCCCTTGCTACAGCGCAATGATTAAACCTTTACGCACGCAGGCTGAGGACATCATCAATAGCGAAGTTCACACACACACACACACACATACACACCAGATGTACCGTCCCGCCACTGTATCCCCCGCATTGCTCCAAAAGGATTTCTGTCTCATTGGAAATTCCTTGAGGTATGCTTCGAAACGCAGTGGAGTTTCAGAAATCGTTTTTTGTCGATCTTCTGGTCAACAAGAACGATGAATCAACAAGCCGCTTTGCCAGAAACAACTACCACTTCTAGAACACGATCCAATTTCAGAATGTTATCTGTTCATACTGAAAACTACGACAATTCTGTTCTCTCGTATATGGTCCAACATTTCGTTGGCAATGCCTTGGTGACGGGTCGCCCTGGGCTAAAACTTCTTGATCGGTTAGCACCCTCTATCCAAAAACACTTATGTCTGCTTATTGGTTTGAAAGTCACGCATCAGACGATTTCACACTTCTGTAATTTTGTGTGTGGGAAATTCACCCTCAGGTGCACAATGATTCCCTTGAAGTGAATTGATGAGATGAATGAAGACAGATGGATTTACTCGTGATTCTTCTACATCCACAGAAAAGCTATTAAGTCTCTGAAGGAACAACGGAAAACATCTAGGTCCTCAGTAGAAACAAAAAGTGGTTTGTCTTCGTGATGCTTTTTTCACAGTGCAGTTACCAACAGAGTGAGCTTACTTAGTCATCCGCAGAACATCTTCGAGAAAGAACGTTTGTACGGGAAAGAGACGACCTGGAATTTCCAGTTTCATACAATTACCTGGAAAAAGAAGAGCAAGGTGTCACATGGAAATATAAAGTAATAGCAAACAGCGCGGTCTGACATGTATTTCGACTGCTGACCTAGAGGCGTCTCGTGATCGCTTGTATGGGAACTCTGAAGGTAATGAACACAAGAAACCTCGGGACAGGCAAAAGTAAAAAAAACAGTGAATATGGTAGCACCACCAGGAGTGTTGGTTTGATTGAATGGATGGGAAAGTGACACGATTTTGTTTTGGAAGGCATTGAAAATCGAAACGTTCGCCTTTGAAGGTAAAATGTGGTTAGGTACGGAACAGGCATGCTTAAAGCGTACTCCGAAAGCATCATGTCCCAATGCTGCAATACTCAGTTGATGCATGAATGCATTTGAAACAACAGGGACGACAGTGTGACATCAAGCGCGGGGGGCTATCTAACCGTCTAACTTTCGAGAGCGGCAGGTGTTGGTGGAAGTCGAGAGTCCATTTCGCCCAAACTCAACATATATGTCATGATACTTTTAGCAATGCGATGGAAGGTGTGGGAACTGACACTCAGACGCAAGAAGACCATTCAGATTCGAATAAAGCAGATTTACACCTTGAATAGCCACGCGGATATGGATGGATTACATGTCCACACCTCGGACCGTCCGATTTTCAAAATCGAGGTTCGGTTAACTTACAACCGAAGCTCGTTTCCCCCCAAGAGCTACCTATCGAAACGAGTAGACGTTTCCATTGCGCTTCAATTGTTAACCAACGGTGTGTGGGATGGACATACAAAGCCTACATTCCAGGCTAAAAACCACACAAAACTAGTGTTGCATAAGTTGTACGAGAAGTTGACGCAGTGAGACTAGCTGATAGCCCGGATGGACAGACGGATTGGACAGATTTTGGCAGATGCACTCATTTGCGCATCAATCTGGTTTCCAAGGGGGACCCAACTGAATCACTCGTTTACGACATTCTTCAACTAAATATTCTGCACAAAGGCCGCCTCATGTTTCAGTTAGCACGATATTTGAGATATCGCAGTATATGTTCATAAAGGAAACTACTCACAAGGTTGCTGAAACTTTGATAACCCACGACGGGTTTCGCCCTTCTTGGGGCTCACAAGGTAGGCGCAGTCCCCGAGTTTCCGTAAACCTTATGTTCTTCCTTAACCCAAATTGCACGAAGTTCGCGAAGGGTGGCATAAACGAGAGATTCAGCCGGGTCTCTTGTGAGCTTCTGTGTCCATTCGGAAAACTGAACTGAAGATTGCGTACGGAGCACACGAGGACACGGACCCAAAAGAACGCCAACAGACATGCAACACTATTCAGTCAAGATTTTTATCAATCGATTGTCGTTAGAACTTGGATAAAGCACTCACAGCAATAAGAGAGCAAAGTTATGGTATGAAAGTTTAGTAATCGAGTCCAGTTCCAACCCAAAAATTAAACCTGTCTAGATCTTAGCAACCTGGCAGTATGTCAACTATCGTGCATCCTGAAATCTACATAGTTCTCAGCTCAACTGGCGCTTATCGTTGGGTACACGCCATAAGGTATATCCAGTGGTTGAGTACGCCCGGATGTGACAGTGCCATGTTGCAAAAAAATGACTGCAAAATATCCTCAAAGAACGGCAACAATACAGTGTTGACGTACCGAAGTAGGAGGAAAACTGGTCAGCATTCAGAGTTGCGGACATGATGACAACGCGAAGCTCCGGGCGTGATTCTGTGATATCACGTAGGACATTCAGGAGGAAGTCACAGAGGAACTCGCGTTCGTGCACTTCATCCACAATTATATGGCTGATATTCTAAAAGGAATATAACAAACCGTAGTATTAGGTTATCTGTTGACAAGATCAACCAGAGTTCGCCTTGAACCACGTTATGCTTTGGAAGAAATTAGTGGACCTTCTAGACCCGACAGTGAATGTGAGAAAAACCTACCTTAAAACCCGTTTCAATAAGTGGATGAGATAAAAATCAAGAACGAAATTCCTCGAAATAAACCGCGTCGATCAAATGCCCTGATGTGCACGTCAAATCTTGTGCCGATGAGGTTCTACGGTACATGGAGTCGAAGTGTTGCAAGAGAGCTCGGAGCAATGACTAAAGAATCGCGAACGAAAACTCTCTGCAACAGCTAGGCAGATTTGCCCAAGATTTTCAACTTATGGTGCCATGCTGAAAGACGCGAAAGCCAAAAGATGCATCGGTATCAAACACCAACACCGGATCGATCTGTCATGGAATTAAAGTGGAGCAGTAGTAATAGCAAAAAACGAGTTCTGACAAAGCTTTTGCAGTTGCACGTACGCTGATGGTCATGGGGTGCTGTGTGACGAAAGATCACTAACTAAAACGTCCAAAGTCGTTTCCTCATCTTACCAAATTACAAGCCGTTACATTGAGATTTGTTGTTTACAGCTGCATGCAGGATTCTGAAGGATTTCCCCTATTATGAGACTACACTATAGTCTTTCCTTGCTTACCGGCGTCTGTCCCCCGAGCCACTGTCCCTAGACTTCTACGTCACCTGAATCAGTGTTTTGTAGAGTTCAAGGATGCAGCTTGATGTCTCGATGAATGATCTGGCAGAACCACACGATCAATGTAGGCGCGCACACCTGTTGAATGTAAACGTAGGAGCGCAAACAGATCTTCCACATTGCTCTAGCTATCGGATATGCTGTCCAGTACTTTTTGACCGATGTGATAACCTTATTGCAACCGCCGGACACCAGTATGAGTCACGCTTGGAAGCTAGATTAAAGAAAGTCATTCCTCAGAGCTTCACTAGAGTTGGCAACCTCATATCCAGATTTCGTCCCATCCTGAAATGACATTAGATCGTAACAACCCAGATTAAACCATTATTTTGACCCACCAGAAGATGTCGAAATGTGCTCGTTATATAAATTTAAATGAATTCTTCGGTCAAACGAAAAATGAGTATTTCCGAGCCAATGACACAGGAAGCTCGATCCTTCCGACACATCGCGGCTGAGCAGGCTGTCCCTAGCACCACTAACGACGACATCCAAACACGTAAATTTTCCAGATCCAATAACAGAAGACAAAAGACTGAACTCTCAATGTCCTATTAACAGGTTCTTCAAAATGGTCCACCTTATTTCCGAGGCGAATAAGAAAGGAAGAGCTTTAAGGGTTCTGTAAACTACTTATGTTATGTATTGTCCAGAGGAGCATACCGCAGATACCGCCTGGATGGTCGCCTATTTAATCCCAAAAGGGCTAACGGAGTCCAACATCTTCATGTTGCTATATGTGCACCACTACGCCTTACATCCGCATCCTGAAGTGGAATTACACCGGATGACCACCACGATTGTTTAAGTAGCATCTCAGTTTGACTCAAATATGAATACTTCTAAAACAATTGCCGTTCATCACTTCTGCGTTAACCGAATGCACTTGTCAAGGACATAATAGTTAAGAGACAGCGTGATGTATGGATTTCTGCCATCTTGTGGCGCACTATCCACAAATCTGTCGCTTGACAGTGCAAAACTCACTGCAAAAATACACTGCGGCATATGGCCGTCCTTAGAAACACGTCCAGAGCATGCATCACTTGTGCACAGATAACAAGATTTCAGTGCATTGGGCTTTCATGTTGTCTCCATTACGTTACTGTTGCGAAATCTGAACCGTGCAAAGGTAACACGTTCAGTTTCCCACCGGTTGGACTTGTAGTGTCTACACAAAATCTTCTGGATCGAATCAACTGATGGACGTACGAACACCCGTCTTGGGGGAGCAATCACTGTTGGAGTGGAATGCATCCTGATGCGAAAGGAGTTCCGCTCGTTAGGTTAATTGGAACGAATCAACGGAACTTGTATCCCAAAACAGCATGTGTACGGTTAGCTGAATTTTAAATCAGGGACGCACGCAGTTCCACTTTTCAAATAGCTTTCAGAGAAGTTTGAAATAGGGACTTCGAGTTCGTGAGACCATGGCACGGCCTGGCACTCGGCAGAGAGGTTTAGAGAACGGATATCCAAGCAACCATGAGAAGCATTAGGACGCGACGAATCTCGGTGCCGCAAAATAAGATAATCATTATGAAGAGTTCGATCTGCTTGGTGCAACCTTGGCCATGCGACAGCATGCGGAGGCACATGCCTTAGTGAGATCGGCCTTGTGCTAAACATGACAACATTTGGGACCGCGTTACTTTTATTCTCGTTTCTACTGAATTCCTGAATTACACTGTTATCTTAAGGGCGACAATATGACTGACCATATGGTTATTGGACTCTCATCCGGTTGCTCATTAAAAAAACTAAAAAAATCGCTCAGCTGTAACACCCTTCCGGTGCCTTGCTGTCATGCCACCCGAAGGAAGCACGAGGGCTGGGATACTGTCAGGTTGCCCAAGCCTAGACAGGGAAAGTCGAGATGCAGAGGCGGGGTTCGAACCACGGATCTTTCGGTCACTAAATTCACTCTCTAACCAACTAAGCCACCTCGCCCCTCATTACTCTCTTGACGGTTCATTAATGGACTTCCCCTGGAGCCACGTTGCCACCGTAGACGCAGTGCAGTATTACACTGTAACTTGAAGCGGTTAACGACTGACGCCAGTCTCTCGATGATGAAGAACTAACTGGTGTCGATACCCATTGTGACTCCAACAGGTCTCTGAACACTGTTCTGCAGACTTTATTTCCTCAGGTCTGAATTGGCGGCATAATCCCGCATGCAGTACCACATTCTGCTCCGCACAACGCATTCGTGATTTTCCAATTACGCGAAGGCACCGGTAACTTGACCATCTTAACCCAGTGATCCAATACGGATGCGTTGCCGCTTATCGTCTGCTAATTTCACTCAGATCTCACCTGATGTCGCCGTCTCGTGTATCAGGTAGTGAAAGTTTATGATTGCTTTGGAAAAGTGGCATATGGCTACACTAAATTCGCCAAACCATCCTCTTGGTTAGCGCATCCAACGGACGAAACCCGGTGAACCACATCGGATTATTCGTTTTGCACGTTGTGAAACCACACAAATAACGGATGACCACTGGAATTAAAATATTTAGCTAATTTATTAGGTTATACACATATCTGGACTGCGGTTAGGTTACCGCAAATTAGCAGGGTTTCCGAAAAAACACAAAAGATGGTTGGTGTAACAGACAAATCACATAACCAGACCAAATTGACGCTCGAGAAGGAATATGAAAACGAATCAACTGAAGCTTACTTGGAATGTTGGATCGGAGTGCAACCATTGGAGGAGCATGCCCGTGGTTAGGTACATTATAGATCCGGAAAGCTGGCGGGGATAGCACCGATCCAAACGAACCTGATAACCTATAGACGAGCCAAGAGTCTCTCCACGTTCAGCTGCCACGCGTTCGGCTACAGAGATGGCACTGATTCGGCGTGGTTGAGTAACAACAATGCGAGTGACTGAACCGTTTCCACGAGTGATCTCATCTTCGAGAATCAACTGAGGGATTTGGGTTGTTTTGCCACAACCAGTCTCACCGCTGATGACCACGACTTGATTTGACCGAACAGCATCGATGATTTCCTAAAAAGTCGACTTGAATTGTAACTTGGGATGGTGAACGGGTTTCAAAGAAAACAGGACCAAGTATGAAATCAGACAGTTTCGTACCTTTCGTCTAACGTATGCAGGTAGTTTCTGACGAATCTGCAACATTTGACGATAGGCTTCTGAAGAGTGTTTCCTACATAGATCCGACGCTAAAGTGGAATCTAACTCCTGGTTACGAGTGAGAGAAAGATTCCTTAGCTGCATGGGATCTGATTCTATTGAGACGCCGTTGGTCCGTCGATCCGAAAACTGCAGTAAATCGTCGCTGGGGTTCGCTGCAACTTTTTCAGTTGTGCTTGGATCATTGCGTTCACTCAGATCAAAAGGGTCCATGTCATCAGGAGTGGTGACTAGTTCTGCCGGTACTGGTCCTGAACTGGTGTTATGGGTGAGATTGAGAAGGTTTCGTAGCCTAGTCACGTTGATCCCTGTCATGTCTAATGTAGCAGCCTATGGTAAACAAAGAGAGAAAAATTCATTATTGATATTGCAACAAAAATCAGGAGCCCTTAAGCGAAATAGCTTTACGCGAGGAACCACAGTGAACCAGGACTTGCTTACAGTGAAGTGAACCAGGTGTATACGGATACAACAACTTGGGTCACGTAGTTTCACTTAGCTTGGCAGCTGCATAGGAAATCAAGCAAAAATCAGTCCAGTTCACAATTTACACACACAATTTACCCCTTAGAAGTTCGCGACTACGCAGCCGTTATACTATGGTGGGGGAGGCTGACAGCAAAGAGATGTAAACAAACAAGTTCACTTGAATTGATCCACTGTTATGGATGAAACCAATTAGTATGGATAACGACACAAACAACAATCTGCAGTTTGGACAAAACCTGCAGCGAAGCGGATTTTGTCGTCCGGAAATGTTGATTTGGCCTTTTCAGGTCAGTACAGATTTTTAGACATTGGAATTCAATCGAACCGAGGAATATCCGAAACCAAGAAGACCATCGTACTTGTGTTCAAAGTTCAGTTTTTGAATAGGTTTACTTCCTGTCATCGGAGCGGAGCTAAAATTCCTCAGTCACTCCTCACTATAAGCTCTTAGTGGTGGGACCAGAGTTCTTTCCCGTAACTCTACTCAACGGAGTTAAAAGGAATCAGATGAGCTCACCTTGTCAACTTTTTTCCTTGGTTTGTTTGAAGAATGAGCAGCGTACCACAGGCCAATTTCCTTACCTCGAAGCCACGGAGGTGGGCGACACGAGTTGTTTTTGTCGGGCATAGAACTGGCAGGCAACAAGCGGTCTTCGCATCTGTCTATAATTTCACATAATACATTGTGAAAGTGGAGCTCACTTTTCTTTGGCATGTTATGTAGTCCACCTCTAATATGAACGGTTCGCAGAACGTGGAGTAGGCCCCTAGACATACGTTGCAACCAAATTGAACGTAGACTAAGAACGAAACGAGGTCTTTGTTTTAAATCTATTATATGGTTTCCAAAACGAAATAGCACAACAGTTTGAGTGCTTTTTATAGGGCCTAAAAACCGCAAAAGCAAGAATTTTGATCAACTTCAAGACTTATAAGTGGTTCGGAGTGCATGAAAAGCCATCGAGAATCTTCAAGAATTTGAGCAGAATAAAAGTGCAGTTTTGAACGAGCTCCAGTATTTAACAAACAGTTTATTACGCCGACTGAGGAAAACCAGACTTATCCGAAGGATTCCACAGAAGGGATTGGTGCAACACTTTTTCAGGGAGCGATATTTGAACAGGACATACACACCTGCTCCCAATGTTTCTTCACACCAAATTCCCCCAAGAAAAGAGACTCAGAAAGGCGACACTGAGAGCAACATATCATTTCAAAGTCATCGCCGAAAGCATGACGTAAAAATACTACTCACCAATCACGAACTACAGCTCGAAATAACTTAACGATCAAGGCGCAGGACTACTGACGGAAAGCCTGCTGTTGTCTCGTTTTTCCACTGCTTCTGTCCAGGCTTGGGCAACTTGGCAGTACCACAGCCCTTGTGATTCCTTTAGGTTGCGGGACAGCTATCCATAGAAAGCGTGGTATACCGAACCATCGACATAATTTTTTAAAACGTCTTCAGCTGTCAGCTCGAGATAGCTCACTGGTTAAGTCATAAACTTACTGACTGGAAGATCCGTGACTGAAAACCAACAGAGGCATCTCGATTGCTATTGTTTAGGCCTGGGTAACCTGGTAGTATCTTAGCCCTTGTGCTTCCGTCGGGTAGTAACTCAGCTACGCACCAAAAAGTGCTACAGCTGATCAAGCTTTTGGCTGTGAACTGACGCACACACCGTTTTAAGCGAACAGATACGCGTGGGCGTCTTCTCAGTTGTGCACTAATCGCCATCCATTTATGGACAGGGCCGATTATCAAAGCAGATGTCTACATCAGGTTATTGACGTCAACCCGTCTTCATCATCACCATGGACAGCGTGACATCAGTGTTCAACACTGACGCTTGGATGCTGAACAATCATGAGTTATTTGAGGTATTGCGAAGGGAAGAATAAAAGTAAATGTGGAAAGGACCTAGTGTTAGCTTACTACAATCATTCTGAGACACTCATTCAGGCATTCCGAATAGAAACTCACAACAAGAAGACTCAGATCCACTCCTCGAACAGGCCGAGTCTCACATGCCCACTGTAGCCTGATACACAAGAGTCAAGAATATACCGCTTTGATGCCATAGGTGTCTCAAATTAGCAAACGCGACCCGAGTATTGCAGATTCCTGCAATGACCTCATCCGGCAAACTACCATCAGAACTTGTACAACTTCCAAGATACCTGAAACGCCCCACAACTTCCAGTGCCTCTCTCTGGATTGTAAGTGGTGTGTTCAGTGACTGCGTGTCCATGAGGACGCTTTGTGGGTGCAAAGTGTGTACGAAAGGACGGGATGAATTTGATCAGTTCATCCAAAAACACCTGCGCCTTCTATTCTTTGAAGATGACAACGATGTGGTCTGCATATTCCAGATCAACAAGGCTTTCGTCCGCCGCTTTTGAACACCGGGGTTTTGAGTCTCATCGAACACGAAATTCCACGGGAATGGAATGGGCACCCTTTATGGACATCAATCTTTGTATGGAAGCTTTCTGATAGCTCTTTGTATGCTCGCACACATCCGGAATTCTGAGAACACAAAGAACACACTATGTTTACAAACTTCCGGGGCATTCTCTGATGGACAAGCGTGTCAAGAACAGACCAGTCGGATGCGCCTTGGAAATCCAAGGGTACTAAAATTGTGGGTCGTTTGCACGTATGGCATTGTTTTAGCGCCTGACGGAGTGTGAAGATTTAGTCAAAGTAATCCATACCAGGCCGAAATCCTGCTTGCTGCTTTGGAGTCAGTGTTTCACGAGCCACCATGAGGCGACGAAGCACAAGTGACGCCAACAGTCTCGCTACGACCGGAGTCTAGCTGATCTCCCTGTGGTCACCACACTCCCTACGAGCCCCTTTTTTGAAAATGGGCACTATCGCTGACTCCCCCCAATCGTCTGGGACAGAGGTTGATTTGATTATTAGTAAAAGAAATAGAAAGATAAAAATGATTGAGTTAGTGGCATGTTCGTTAACAAAACATAACTACATGATACATATCTTGGTAACCAAGGCGATGAATCCCTGAACTCCCAGCTGAACGTGTGGTCCGATCGAATGAAATGTCAACGTAATTAAGGCCCGAAAATAGTTCGTGCATATAATGCCTAACCTGCACAATGTGCATCTGAATTTACTTTTGAAAATGAAGATGATCTGGTCTTACTTGCGTTTCATTTAGAGTGACTGCGGTCTTGTATCCTATGAGATGCATCATAAGAATACCACACAGGTATGAAGGATGTTTTCTAGGTCGTCAGTTTTATTCACCACAACAGAAAAACATTCCCAGTCTTAGCCATATGCAGATGTGGATTATCCATATCTCTATATCCATATTATTATTATTCGTGTGGCCAAGTGTTCCACATTCATGCTTCGCTATTGGACAACTATAACTTATTTGAGGGCCTTAGCGTGAGGAGAGATATAAGTGCATGTGGTAGAATCCTAGTGCTAGCCTGCCACAATCACGCTGGGGTGCCTAAACTTCCACTCACATCGATTACCAAAGACACTTTAAGGCGTCTCCAATCATGCACACGGGGGGTCACACGGACCTCACTGTGGAAGACGATTCGCACAGGAAGTGCCCAGACTTTCTTAAGTTACTTTCAAACTCCTCTGACCGGTCAAAGACTAGCCACTTTTCTGCTTACGCCACTCTGAATTGGGCAAGGAAATGTCACTCGCGTCGACAAACAGTTTTCACAATACAGAACACCAGAGATACAATCACCAGAGATTTTGGTGCTCGACACATCTAACGACAAGGGCCGGACAATCAAATCACTAGCTGTTTTCGGCTTGTCGTAAAATGGTAGCCAAGATGTTTTAGAAACTATATTGTATGGCATCATAGCCGCAGTCGGTTGGGATGTAAGAAGATATGATTAACGAACAACCAACTTTCCGCTAGTGAGATTCCTTCAAAGCTTGGAGGGTCCGGATAACTGAGAAAGCGGTGGAAACGAGAGACTATGAGAGTGTGTGCGAACTACTCCGACCGAAGCGCACGACAGGTCCGAAGAGACCCCTGGTGAGCTGAACGATCACTGACAAAATGCTCTCCTATCTCTAAAAAAGACCTCCTGAGTCAATGGGCATAACATTTTCAGCAGCAATTTAGCTGGCCACCTGCAGTTGCCCATCCGTCCGAACGCAACATTGGATCGTGAGCTTGGAACCGTCGACATCATCATCATCAAAGACAGCAACATCAGTGTTGACACCGATGCTTCACTGCCGTACAACCATAAAGTTCGTCTAATTTCATATGCATATATATATATATAATTATATATATATATATGCATATGAAATTAGACGAACTTTATGGTTGTACGGCAGTGAAGCATCGGTGTCAACACTGATGTTGCTGTCTTTGATGATGATGATGCAATCAGACAATCTGGAAAGAAACTGACAGCATGAACGCCACTGACATCGATTAGCCGCCATTTCTTGCAACGTCTCCAGCCAAGCACAGGCGGGGTCACGGGGACCCCATCCTGGAAGGCGTACAACACCAACAACACCCAAACTCTTCGTGATCTCTTTCACGCCTTTCTGCCAAGTCATGCGCTGTCCACCTCGCGGTTTGCGCCATGCTGAAGAGGCACGGAGAACAACACTCGTCTCGGTAGACGGTGTTTCGGCATGCGTAGCACATGACCGAGCCATCGTAGTCGGTGGTGCTGGATGATTTCCCAATTGATGTACCTGCAGCACAACCAAATACCCGTTTTCTAATCACCTCGTGACTAACACGCTGACGCCATCCAAAACCAGCCACGCTTCTGAGGCATCGGTGGTCGAAAACCTGGAGACGCCTCACATCATCTGTCCGCAGAGGCCATGTCTCGCACCCATACAACAATACAGCCCTTACTGTAGCCTGGTACACACGACCCTTAAGATCTAGTGAGATGCCCTTTTGACGCCACAAGTGACGCAAATTAGCAAACGTGATTCGAGCCTTTGAGATTCTTGCACTGACTTCATCAGACACACTTCCGTCAGAGCTAATACAACTACCGAGGTATGTAAAGTTTTCCACAATCTCCAGTGATTCTCCTTGAATTTTAAGGGATATGTCAGGAGACTGCATGACTTTGCACTTTGAAGGTGCAAGGCGCATGCCAAAAGATGGTATGATGGTGGTCAGTCTATTCAACAGGGCTTGTGCTTCACTTTCGTCTTCAAAGATGAGGGCGATATCATCTGCGTACTCCAGATCGACAAGGCTCTCACCAGCAACGATTTGAACACCGGGGTTTTGAAGACCTTCCAGCGTTCGCCTCATTATTTCATCAATGACGAAGTTGAACAAGAATGGAGAGAGTGGACATCCTTGTCTGACACCACTTTGTAGGGAAGCTTTTGGAGAGCTCGCCATACACTCACCCGCCCAGAAGTATGTGAATATAGGGATCGGATTATGTTTACAAACTTCTGGGGCATACCCTGTTGAGCAAGTACATTTAACAGCACTGACCGATCGACAGAATCAAACGCACCCTTGAAGTCAAGGAACACCAAGATTGTGGGTCGTCTGTACATGTGGCGTTGCTCTAACACCTGACGGAGTGTGAAGATGTGGTCAATGCAGCCTCTACCCGGTCGAAATCCCGCTTGATTCTCACGAGTCAAGGTTTCGCGTGCCATCGTAAGACGACGAAGAATCAATGACGCCAGAAGCCTTGTCACAACAGGAGTCAAACTAACACCTCTGTGGTTGCTACATTCACTGCGAGTACCCTTTTGAAAATGGGCACTACTATCGATTCACCCCAGTTGTCTGGGACGGTCTCTTTCTCCCAGATAGACCCAAATAGGCTAGACAGGCACTGGCTGAGGAGCCCACCGCCATCCTTGAAAAGAGCAGGTGGAAGGTCGTCAGGACCAGCAGCACGATGACGCTTGAGTAGGAAATACACTCGGACACTTCTGAGACCGAAGGCGACTCCATATTACGGTCCAGCTTTCTGTTGAAGGCCAGGATTCTGGATTGGAGGTAGCAGGTGGCCAGCTGAATTGCTGTTCAAAGTACTGTGCCCAGCGGTCCAGACGTTCTGCTTTATTGCATATCAGGGAGCCATTTTGGTCTCTGATTGTTTCGCTGACAAGAGGTTTTCGAGGACCAGTCGAACGAATCAAATGGAACAGCCTGCGCACATTTCCAGCATTCTTTGCATCTTCCATTTCTTCGGCCTTTCGGGTCCACCAAGCTTCTCGGTCTGCACGGACACTCAGTTTCACTTGGCGTCGGATGATGCGTCGGGTGGAGTTGTGGTGGCGGCCAGGGGGAATCTGTCGCCGGGTCTCCAGCAAAGACACGGTCCTATCAGAGATCCAATGTTTGGATGAGGTTGGCTGGGTTGTACCGCAAACAGACGTTCCGACTTGAGTAGCGCTTTGGATATCTTTTCCCAGTGGCCGTTTATATCCGACACCGTACCGTCCGGCAGGCATTCGAGGAGCTGGTTTTGATAGTTTCGTTTGACTTCTGGATCCACTAGCTTCTCAATGGCTAAGCGAGGTGTGCGCGTTTTGCGTACACCTGAAAAGCGCAATGAAAAGCAGCAGCGTACAAGTGCATGGTCGGAGTCCACGCTGGTGTTCCAGAAGGAGCGGCAAGCGGTGATCGACCCTCGCCACCGATAACTGACGGCGATGTGGTCTATTTGGGTTCGTCGCTGGTTTGTTGGTGGGCACCACGTTGTCAAGCGATTTCCGCTGTTCCGGAAATTCGTACTGCAAAGGAACAGTCTGTGATCGGCACACATCTGAAGTAAGCGGTCTCCGTTGTCCGTGCGTCTCGTGTCCAAACCAAGACGACCACCCAATCGGGCCTCAGCAGCGCTCAGTCTACCTACCTGGGCGTTCATATCACCAGCAACCACAACGATATCTGAGGTTTTAGCCCGCTGTAGAAGGGCACCTAGAGCGTCATAGAAACTGTCCTTGGCAGATTCAGAGCTACAGTCAGTTGGGGCGTAAGCAGACACAATAAACAAGGTGCGATGGACCTCACTTCCTCTAGATTCTCTCACAGATGTTGCCAAACGAACCGCACAGAGGCGACTATCAACGGGTATCCAATCAAGCAGAGACGCTTCCGCTCGTTCGCTCAATACAATACCCACCCCAGCATATCCAGCTGCAGCGGCCTCTGCATCACCAGAGGTGCGCAGCCGGAACCTGGAAGAGAGCGAGGGGGCAGTCAGTTCGATCACGGTACTTGCGTCCTGCGTCCTTGTTTCTGACAGACAACATACATCAATGCTGAGGGAATCGGATACTGCCAGGTTGCCCAAGCCTAGACGGGAAGTCAAGAGGCAGAGGCCGGGTTCGAACCACGGACCTTCCGGTCAGTACGCTCGCGCTCTAACCGCTGAGCTATCTCTCGATGTAACTGAACTCGGACGTACAGAATCTGCAGGTAAATGTGATGCAGGGCGTGCAAAACGGTCCGTCCTAGAGCTGGGACCTGCGGAGGACGTATTAAAATTGGGGCGGGGGAGGGTGGAAGACGGAAAACGTGAAAGTGTAAGAAGGGAGGCTTCAGCAGTAGCATGTTTTCGCTTACCCGTCCTGTTGTATGCAGCAAGTAAGGCGACCCGGCTGATGGTACCACGCGACGGCCGATGTGGCATGTTATTTGTGAATGTCATGGTTGTACGAGGGCTGGGATACTGCCGGGGCGCCCACACCTAGACAGGAGGACGATTAGGGTCCTCAGCCAAAGCCTTTGGCTCAAAAGCCTAACCGCAAGGCAGCGGTGTTGGGCTGGAAATGCAAGTACATTACCATTTTTACGGAACACGTCGCCACACATGTTCCAACCCCCAACCTGGAGGGCCAGGAGACTGTGTTCGTCAGACCTCTACCCATGGACCAACCTGGTATGAGAGACTCTGTGAGTGTCACGCGGGCACCCCCCAGTATAGCTCAATGGGTCGCCGAGGTACACAAACCGCCACACCACGGTAAGGTCCAGTCTCTTCGTGACGGAAGTCTCTTCGTCGACAGCTTCGTAAATAAACGAACACATTTCCTCCCTCAAGCATCACTGAACTACGGGTCCCAACGAAACCTCACCCGCTCTATCTGTCTTGAACGGTGAGCCGAGCACTTCAAAGAACAGCTCAGCTGTTCTCCAACATAACCGCCGGAGGAAACAAGCGGGCCCGAATAGAACATTGACAACAAACCAGCATCAGCAACCGAAGTCCAGCGACGGCTATCAATCCTGAAGCGCGACAAGACACTTGACACGGATGATCTACACCCCGAGCTCTTCAGAAGGCGGCGAGGTCCTGGTGAACCGTCTGAAATCATACTGCAGAAGATTTGGAGCGAAAACAGAATACCAGCCGAATGGAACTCCTCGACCGTCATCCCAGTTTTCAAAAAAAGAGCAAGAACGTCATGTGAAAACCACTGTGGTATCAACCTGGTATCCGTCACATCTAAGGTGTTCTCTGGCATTATTTTGCGCAGGTTGATAGATTATCGGGCGAGAGACAGACTCGTGAGAATCAAGCTGGGCATCGCCCTAATCGGGGATGCACCGACCACATCGTTACCTCGAGACGAATTCTTGAACAGTGCCCTTTTTGAGACGTCCTACTTTGGTCGTTTTTCTTGATTAGAAAGCTGCTTTTGATTCTGTCCATCGTCAGAAAGTTTGGTGACCAAACGTATCCCTTCCAAATTTGTATCCCTTATGAGGGCACTGTCTGCGAACTCCTGTGGGCGCATACGAGTATACGGGAAGCTTTCGCCGGAGTACACCAGTACACCAGTGGTGTAAGACAAGGCGTCCTCTTCCCCCTTCCCTCTTTAACTTTGTTATTGATCTGTTTCCCGAAATTTCTCCGCCTGCCACTAGAACTTCAGGAGTCGAAGTGTTTCCTGAACATTCCCTCGCAGACATTGCGGACGATATTGCTCTCCTTGAATCAGATCCTTGGCAAATACAGACAATTTTAAATAATCTAAATAACTCTGCCGCATGGCTTGGCATGCGCTTCACACCTGTATTGTAAGGTGCTGCTACAAGACTGAGTTGGATCAAACCCAAACCTCATGCTTGCAGGCGAGCCAATCAATATGATAGCTAAGCAGTTGTATAAGATTACTTCTCGAATCAGAAAGTTCAGGGCAGCTTTTGCCAACCTCCGACACATATGGCGCCGACGTGAGGCCAGTTTGTTTGTCAAGGGCAGAGTTTACACTTCGTCGATGCGATCCATGCTGCTTTATCAGAGACGTGGCCTTTACGCACAGGGGACGTATGGAAGATCTCAGTGGTTGGTCATCGGTGTCTCCGAAACCTTGGTCAAATCTGGTGGGAACATCGTATTAACGATGCTGAGGTACTCCAGATGGTCTTAAGCAGAAGGGACTTTCCCGCAACAGATGAATTACTCACGCTTCCTAGGCTACGCTGGTTAGGACATGTACTTCGCATGTCAGAAGACCGTTCGCCTCACAGATATCTTTTTGTCCAGCCCTGTGCCGAGTGAAACCAACGGAGGGGTTGATAGTGTATGACCAGGTAACGAAGTAAACTTAGTCGGGTCGGCAGCTGCCGCCTCCCTGGATGGGGAACCCTGGACTCAAGTCACCAATGTTTAATCACATTGACAGAAATGGTCCAATCGCGCAGTCAGTGACACTCGTGCATCAAAGCTCGTCTTCAGTGCGTAGCTATCTAGTTTCCGAACTAACCAGATGTACCATTGCCTGCAATGCCTGCCTGTCCCACTCTCCTGCTTTCCGGTGATCGAAACTGTAACAGCTGGAAGCAATGTACCTATGACACACGGTTTATAGCTGATAAATTAAGAATTGAATTGTTTCTCTTTTGGGGATAGAGGTGAAATCCTCAGTCGGTACTTGACTAGTTGATTTGGTTCTACTTCATCATCATCGACAGCATGACATCAGTGTTCAACACTGATGCTTCGCTAGCTCTATCTAGATGGAAGAGACCGTCCAAGCTAACTGCGTTGAGCAGATATTGCTCTCCATTTTCAAAAAAGCCTTCGCAGTGGGAAAGGAAAAGGACCCCCGTCGTAACTAGAGTCCTTGAGTGGCTTATTGTAGGTCGCCTTACAGAAGCGCGTGAAGACGAGACCAGAGGACAGTAAGCAAGATTCCGATCAAGAAGAGGTTATGTGGACCCCACCTTCATACTTTGTCCAGTGTCAAAGCAACGGCATTCATACGGGCGCCCCACAATCTTGATGTTTCCCGATTTCAAGAATGGATTCGGTTCTGTCAACCTGTTCGTTCCTTTCAACACGCTTTCGGAACATGGTATACCCTACAAGTTCTTTAATATCGTACGTCCTTCGTAACCAGACGCCTGTGGACGCATGAGGGTATGGCTGCTGTTCGCCCTGTAGGACGGGATTCACGTGGTCCTCTCTGCGCTTGAATGGGGACACTGAAAGATATGGTGGTTAACCGAGATCGGTGGCGCCTCTGTCCGCTGTCTGGCTGAGTATTGGAGATGTGGGCATCTCAAGCGCTTGTTATGGGCTATCCCTAGATTCCCTCTCTGTCACATTTTCTCTCTAATATAAAGCTTTATTCAGGTAGATTGGTAAGGTTGTACGGCACTGAGGCATCAGTGCTTGGTGTTGAAGTAGACGACCATGATTATGAATACCAGGCGGCTGGTTGTAGGACCCAAACAGTTATGCTTTAATCTCTCCATCCGAACGTTAGGCCAGTCCAAGCAGCCAACTGGGTCAGAATATTGAGTCATCGGCTCCGTTGTCCGTAGGTGCCGAGTCCAATCCATGTCGACCATCTAAGTGCCTCAGATGCGCTAAGCCTGCCCACTTGTGCATTTAGATCTCCGGCCACCACAGCTTTTCGCTTGCCGCAACAGGGCATTCAGGGTGTCATAAAACTTGTATTTTATGGTTCTACAGTTGGTTGGGGCGTAAGCAGACACGACGAACAGACATAGATTAACTTCCTGTTTGTGGGACTTCTTCGCAGACGTTGCCAGACGAAAAGCAGAGGCAACAATCAACGGGTATCCAGTCAAGCAAGGATCCTTCGGCCAGGTGACACAGGACGATATCGAGTCCTGCACATCCTGCCGCAGCACCCTCTGGATCGCCAAAGGAGCACAACCTGAAGCGAGTGGAGAGTGATGGGGTGGTTAGCCCAACCAATGTACTTTTATTTTGAATTCTTGTTTCAGATACACAGCACACATCAATACCAAGCGAATCCAGTGTGAGAGCAAGAGCCGTCTGCTTTCCTGCTTGCTTCAGAGTGTGGACATTGAAGGCAGCCAGACAAACTGTGCTTAAGGATTGGTTTCGAGAAGCCTGAGGAGGTACGCGCCGGAAGACGGGCAAATGTTGCTTGTAAAACCGATGCAGGATGAATAGGCAGTTAGCTCTGTGATTATGCTTGGATCTTGAGTTCTTATTTCCGATATGTAGCATACATCAATTTCAGGGAATTCCAGAGTTCAAGGGATGGAGAAAAGAAAGTGTATGAAAAAGAAAAAAGGGAGGCGTCAACAGTAGCCTGTTTTCGCTTACCCGCTCTGCTGTATGCAGCGAGTAAAGCGACCCGGCTGACGGCACCACGCGGCGGCCGATGTGGCGTGAGTTTGTATTTTTATGCGCACGTGAGCTGGGGTACTGCCAAGGGGCCCAAACCTAGACAGGAGGACGATAAGAGTCACCAACCAAAGCCTTTGGTACAGAAGCCTGACCGCAAGGCAGTGGTGTTTGGCGGGAAATTCAAGTGCGTTCCCGCTTTTAAGGAACAAGTTGCCACACATGTTTCAACCCCCGACCTGGAGGACCAGGAAACTGTTTGTCAGACGTCTAACCATTGACCAACCTAGCGTAAGACTGCGAGTGTTACGCAGACACCCCCAGTATAGTTCAGTGGGTCGCCGATGTACACAAGCTGTCACTATACGTAAAGTACCAGTCTCTTCGCGATAAGATTCAACCCTAATTACGTGGTAACATGTTGCTTATAAAGGCACTCGGTGAAAGACTGCCGCTCTGTTTAGGAATGCAACTTGAAGCCGTTCCTGCCAACGTACGCACTTGTATCTTGTCTTTCGACAAGGTGCTCTAGACCTACAGGGACATCTCAGTCCACCATCCGTGCGAGGACAGTCGGATCCTTACGAACAATCCCACCTTTTGTAATATTTCACCGAGATTTTATTTTCTCTAGGTTGTAACCAACTGAGCCGCAGCGCTCTTTCTTCCATCGTTTCATCAGCAATAAAGCCGATCTTTATCCGCTGTCCTTTGTCTTCTTGCTTGAGGTTTCCCACTCAAGCACTTAGACTATCAAGCACGATAGAATAAGTTCCTCCAACCTCCTAAATCACCCAGCTAACAGACAGACACAATGGTGACGGGTCTCCCACGATGTCAATTTCAGCTTGGCACATGATAGCATAATCGTTACACGAATTACACAGGGTCTAAACAGCCTAGTGATTTCAGCTTCGACAGCACTATCCGGACCCTCACGCAAATCGTTGGAGACAACACGTCCTTAATCAACGTCCGATGCCAATGTCTTAAATTGGTCATGAAGGATGATGACTTTATCAGTTTTACAATTGTCAATCGAGAATGTGAGCGTTTCAAGCTCAGCGATGTGAACGGAAATCAATTCAAATGCCTTATATTAATATCCACTATCCAATTCTCTCGACAGGTGAACATTCGGACAAGGTTGTTGCACCAACTTGAGACCCAAAGGTAACCTTACAGGAGCTCAGTGCTGAATGTCACCGCCTCATCCAGCTGAACCAGGACAGTACAACGATCGGCCAAGCATCTGTTGGCTCATACGGTATAGTGCACCATGCTTTCAGAAATAAGAACAAGGCGTTTCAGCACAACTCCCATCTCAAACACAGTAAGCCTTCTACACCGTATTGGTTTTCTAGTGGCTGTCATTACATGCACTTTTGCCCGTTCAGGAAACACCAATTCCAGACATGCCGTCGTATTGGTCATATTGAAGGGAACCAAGCCGACTGATCACCGAGAGTGCACTTAAAACGGCTCCTACATCACAAAGGAAGCAATGTCCATCGAATTCTGTCTTCGTATTCTAAATGGATTTCGCATACCGCAAGAAACTTATCACATTCTCCGTGAATAATCATGCTGTCCGTCTTCAGCATACAACCGTCCGTCTCCATACAACCTCAGATATCACGCTGCTTTCACGTTTCACTTGGAATGCAATTGGGAAGCCATTATTTCCTGCTACCAAATACTGTGCACAGTCTGCTCGCGGCAACAATCTACCGGTGAACTCATTTATGATATCTCTCAACAATGTGCGATTTAAAGGCATTTGCTACTTCACTGATTGTTTAAATCTGAATTTACTCGGTCTTGGTTGGACAGATCAATCAATGTACGGCAGTGAAGCATCAGTGTCAACACTGATGTTGCTGTCTTTGATGATAATGAGATAAATTAAACATTTTGACGCGTCTCTCTACAGCCTGTATGTGACAGCGTGCACCTCACTCGTACAAGCATTTCCCAAAAACTTACAGGCACAATCTAATATTTTTCAAAATATTCTTGGGTATTGTTTCAAAGCCAAATCCATAATTCATTTGAAGCCAAATGGTAAACCTGTCTTCAGACCAAAACGCTCGGTACCTTAGGCGGCTCTTGCATCTATGGAGGCTAAAATCCATCGTCTCCAGACTTCAGGTGCTATCCAGCCTATCAACTACTCTTCCTGAGCAGCTCCCACTGTTATAGTCAAGAAGACGGATGGAAAGGTCAGGATTTGTCCTGACTATTCCACAGGCTTGAATGCTACACTCGACTCACATCAGTATCCTCTCCCAGTTCCAGAAGACCTGTTTACCAAACTCAATGGTAACACTTGCTTTGTTAAACTCGATGTCTTTGATGTCTATTTGCAAATCGAAGTTGCGAATGACTCCAAGGATCTTCTAACCATTAACACGCACCGTGGTCTTTTCCAGTTCAATCGTCTCCCTTTTGGAGTAAAAACGGCGCCAGCCATATTCCAACAGATCATGGACGCTATGCTTAATGGGTTAACAGGCGTCGTGGCGTACTTGGATGATATCATTGTGGCAGCCTCTGGTCAGGAAGAACTCCTTCATCGTTGAACCTCAGTACTTGATCGAATCCAGGAATGCAGCTTCCATCTCCGAGCGAAAAATGTGCGTTCTTACGTATATCACATATTTGGGTTTTACTTTCCATAAATCTGGCGGTCATCCTGGCCACACAATACTGAGGCAATTCATGGAGTGCCACCACCGACAGATGTGCCCTGGCATGTTTTTTGTGTGCTCATTATTATACTAACCCTATATAGTCGTATTGAACCTTTGTATGTACATTTCACCTCTTTCACGTTCGTTTTTAGACAAGTAAAACGTTGTTTATCCTCGATAACCCGGACTCTGTTCTAACTCGTTCTCGGACACATTCTAAAAGCTTCATGCCCTCACAGCGATCTTTCATATGGTTGATGAGCCATTACGGTAGTTTTCTACCAAATATGCGCCGTGTTCGTGGTCCTTTCAACCGTTCTCTTAAAAAAGTATGTTCCATGAAATTGGCCACCTCAGCGTTAATCAGCTTTCGACACACTCACGTCACTTTTATCGCCAAGGCACGTGGAGATGTACACATTTTTGTACAGTTCAACAAATCGTTCATCTGTAGCACCTTTTCGGTGCCTAGCTGTCATGCCACCTGAAGGAAGCACGAGGGCTGGGATACTGCCAGGTTGCCCAAGCACAGACAGGGGAAATCGAGAGGCAGAGGTCGGGTCCGGTATGCCCTAATTTATGAAGCACAGAAGTGGCCTTCAAAGGCTCTCTTTGTTCGACCACCCATGCATTCGAAGCATCGCATGGGTGAGAACATCAGATCAGTAATGCTGAGGTACTCTAGGAGGTTATTTAGAAAGTTCACTATCCGCGATAGGTCAGCTGATCACACTCCACAGGTTTTTCTGGTTAGACCACGTACTTCGTGTGTCAGAGGACCCCTTGCCTCGTAGATCCCTCTGATGGTGAAGAATGAAAGCCCTAACCAGATAACCAAGTTGGGACGACCAACCAATGGTTAGTGAAACTGACCGCCAATGGCGGTCTTACGCCAAAGCTGTCACCTTTACTGTGTAGGTATAGCCTCCTGTGATGCCAGACAAGCAGAAGCACTTGACGTAAATGACTTGGCTGAGCGATCACCCCCAACACGTGACTCTCACTATTCTCCTTATTCCCAGTGAACGGAACTG
The DNA here is from genome assembly GCA_003604175.2 of Clonorchis sinensis. Lineage (NCBI taxonomy): Eukaryota > Metazoa > Platyhelminthes > Trematoda > Opisthorchiida > Opisthorchiidae > Clonorchis > Clonorchis sinensis. The sequence goes on along the minus strand of CM030369.1, from coordinate 5,515,585 downwards.
TAGCAGCCTGGACCACTGCAGATCGAGCTGAGTAACTGAAGCGAAATGATCAATCAGTGCGTTTGACGCTATCCACTGGACCGATACCATCCCTGTGGTACTCCTACACATACTTTCGGCAATCAAGGGAGACCTAAAGGTATCCAGCCCGGAGTTACTTTACGGTTATTGTGCCTCCTCGGTTTTACTCTGCCCCTGAAACTTGTTCCTACGACGCTTCATTTGCCAAACGTCTTGTCGCTACATTACGCCTCCTCCTGACAGACACCAGCCAGTCAAACAGTGATGTTTTTTCCCCAAGGCACGTGGAGATGTACACATTTTTGTACAGTTCAACAAATCGTTCATCTGTAGCACCTTTTCGGTGCCTAGCTGTCATGCCACCTGAAGGAAGCACGAGGGCTGGGATACTGCCAGGTTGCCCAAGCACAGACAGGAGAGGTCGAGAGGCAGAGGTCGGGTTCGGACCACGGACCTTCCGGTCAGTAAATTCGTGCTCTAATCACTGAGCCATCTCGCCTCAATGGATATGCGAGACAAGAGCGTTCATACGAGGGCTCCTTTAGGGTATCCCGAAGTGAAGACATTTTAATCATAGAAAGTTGAGAAAAGTGAGGCTGTCGTTATCAGTTGACATAAGACAGCTTAAATTGAGGCACCCGGTACCTCCACGTCTAGGCCTATGGGAGCTTCCGAACTGACGTCAACCGAATTCCCTTCGTCTCTGGTTCAATCATTACTGCTGTGAACCAAAACTTGTCATACGGGGGGTCTTTATAGTGATTTTCGGCCCCAGACGCGCACTCGTTCCGGAGGCCACGTTCGCTGGCCTCGACGATTTACAGGTTTAGCAGGTTAATCTCCCAAACCAGACACCAGTTCTCACAGATCAGCCATACTTGCGTCTACTACATACTGTGTCCTGGTAGCCTCTCAATGACCACAAGAATAAATGGTGAGAGTCAGCTGTTTCCATTACTTTCGGCTGCTAACTACGAATCTGCGTGCAAAGGCGAAACTACCAATGCAGATCTGCCAACTGTTGTCTTCCAGCCCGTGGCTTAAATTTACCCCACCTCACACGACCTAAAGCTGCCACCTTGACGTGGTGGTCGGGCTTAGGTGCTGCAATGATCCCGCGGGGTACACTGGATGAAACGTTGTTCCACAAGGTGCAACCATGCCAGGAAGGCCAAAGGGGAGCAGTCAGACCAAGAGCAGCGAGACCCCGTACTACAGTAACCGTGCTACGAGGCGGTCTGGGGGTAAAGTTGTACTGTCTTCTGCGACAGGAGTGTGAAGGCAGTAAGGCGTTTCCCCCAGGCGATCAGCGCATATCCATATTTATGGAAGCAGCGATGCTGCCTTCCCCCGAGGAAGGACGGCCCTAAAAACCGCACTCTCCGATCGCCCAACGGTTGACCGTGACCGCCGACGCATTATTCAGGACGGTCAAAACTTTTAAAACCAAAGAGTCCGGTGCTGCTCAAAGGCACTGCTGTGCGCAGCCGCACCAGGAATGAGATAATAATGCCTTATTCCCTGCTACATCGGGTTACACCAACTCCCTGCAGCCGAACAGGTCAGACTATTGAGTCATCCGCTCTGGGTAGGGTCCGCCACAGTTCGCTCTCTCTCGTGGGTCAGTCAGAGGCTAGCGGCAAGGTCCCGAACAAAACCGTACATCCTTCCAATGCCTTGTGGGTCAGACTTTGAGTCAAAGGCTCAAGGTGGGGTACCTCAACCAAACCCTCCCTCTTCTTCGGCCTGGGCAACCGGGAAGTATTATTTGCCCGCGCAGTTCCACCGATGTCCCTCCCCAACCCCTTCGCACATGTAGTAACGGCCGTAGCTGTACTGTGCCTCCGAAACACACATACAAGACCCAAGGGTGGTTAAGCATCCCAGAACGCCAAGGATGAACTCAGCTCTTTCACACTTTTCTCTTCGTGTGTCTGGTGACCCAGACGAGATGACTCGTGGAATATATGGCGTGGGAGTTGCACCAGCCCCAGAGTTGAACGCGCTTTGCTGGATTGGATCCCATGAACAGTCGTCTTTGCACCGTCAGGTGTCCAGCTCAATCAAGCTCAATGTATCTCGACACAAAAAGCGGTGTCTTTTTGCAGTTCGGCTTATGCCCCAACGGACTGTAGTTCTGATGTTGAGAAGGACACTTTCTATAGAGAGCTATCCAGGCTCATTCATCAAGCAAAAGACACTGACATTGTGGTTCTTGCAGGTGATTTGAATGCTCAAGTAGTTCGTTTGAGTTCCTTGGAATCACATTTGGGCGGCCGATTCGGATTAGACGCTTGCCGCACAGACAAAGGAGATCGACTCCTTCAGTTGTGTGCTGATCATGAACTGTTTTTGGCAAATACGAACTTTCAACATAAACGTTCGCAACAACCACTGGACGACAAGTACGTGGTTCTTACAGCCAACAATGACGATGATGATGAATTAAAAAAAATAATCGACCTTTTCCGACTTTTTAAGTACGGGGTGAGTTTTGACAAGGAGCAGAGCACCGAAACGGTACAAACATTGTCGAAAAGTCGTTCAGCTGCAGCACCGTTTCGGTGCCTAACTGCCACGCCACCAGTAAGCTCGACAGCTGGGATGTTGCCAGGCCGCCCAATCATAGACAAGGGAAGTCGACAGGCAAAGGTCTGGTCCGAACCACGAACTCTTCGGTCAGTAATTTCGTGCTCTAACCACTGAGCCAGCTCGCCCGCACAAACATTGTAGAAGCAGCGACAATCCATGTTTGCACCCCTCAAACCGGACTACGACGGTCCGGATCGATGCGGCATTCCTATCTTGAAAACTTGGTTCCCAAGGCACACCAGATAAAGATAACGACAGGTTTTCTTTATGTTCATTCAAAAAGTGATAATCTCAGGCATTTTGAAAATGTATGTGCTGGAAGATGTGGATACACAGTAGCTGGCGGATTCCGCAAAGTCAGGAGACAGAAAGACTGACGACAAAACGCTACACATAGTTTGGAATGTTATCGAAAGAGTCTCCAGCATCTATCCGCAGGCGGGTCATTCGTAAAAACAGCCCCATGCAGCTTTGACCAATGTACGGTGAGCTTTTTACGGACCAGGAGATGTCCCACCCTGATTGGTCACCAACGAGGCAAACGCGTGACGGCTCAGTACGTGTGGCAAGCCTGCGCAAGTATAGAAAAACTCATCTTTGTAAGCTATCGCTTCTAGTCACCGATTCGAATCGCGCATGGTGACTCACAGAGATGCATAGGAAGGGTGAGCAGTGAGGCAGGAGTAGAGGACTCAGTGAAATACTAGGGCAGTATGCGCTCCATATCGCCCTCAAATGCAGTGAGGGAGCTAGGCGGGTGGGTTTCCCTTCTGAGAGTCCACTTGGGGGAGAGGAGCTTTCCTTGGTTGACCGGTGTGTTTGGGTTTGAAGAGTACGAGATTGTGTACCCAGAAGCTGCTGTCGTGAAGGTTGGAATAAATTGGTCATTGGCACGAGAGTGAAAGATTTTGTGGGTGTATGAGACGCCTTCGAATCGTGCGGCAGTCCAAGGGGAATAGATAAGGCCACAAGAGTCGTTCGAGGAGTGGAAGCTGCCGGAGTTCGGAAACACTTTTGGCTTTATGCTGTAGGTTTTCAAGAGAAACATGCGATGCCATACGATGAAAAGGGGTCCAGTATGGGGCGATTTGAGTGCTCTAGGAAAATTTTTACGGAAGGAGTAAACCAACCTGATCGCTATCAAAGGGCGAGGTTGTGGATTGTGCGCTCCACTCCGTTCGATACATACCTGGGGGAAGAGGATTCTACGAGGTGAACGCTTCGTTGGCAGTGTCTAAACGGTGTAACCCGTGGAGCGTACTTAGCTGATCCATCGAGCGACGGTGAAGTCTGCCAAAGCCTGTTAATCGAAAGAAGGAAGGCCACTCGTTGAGAAGGCATTTGTTAGCACAAGCGAACCAAGCAGTTACAAGACATCAAACACGAAAGCAAACATTTCCAATGCAAAGAGTCCTTAAAAACTGATCATTCTCGAGCGTCCTCTTGAAGTTCCCTAGACGTTCGTTTATTGCTAAACAGCTGTAAAAGACCAGTGCAAAACGGTTCCATAATTTTCACGGTTAACTTCACATTCCTTCGGACATGGGGGCAGATCTCGGAGAAAAGAAGGTAGACTACTCGTATGCTTCATCAGCAGTAAACAAGGTTACACCAAGTGTATCGTCCAGCACTTTGACATTTGAAATTCCCTACGTTTCTTCTGCCCCTATTCGTAACCCCCGCTCCGCTTTCGTGTTTATTGCATGTATATGAACTCATGTTTGTTTCTCCTTACCACTTCACTCATTTAGCCTTGAGGTCATCCAGCCATTTTGTGGTGGAATTTATGCACGTGTGACTGTCTCACGTTGGAGCCTGTTTGCGTATTTGGTTCGTACTTTTGTGGTCCAAGTGGACCATTTTTGTGGACGAGTATCTAGTGTCCAGTTTTGTGCATTTCATGAATTTGTCTTACATTTATAGTACCGTATAGAAACCCAACTCCGACTTTGCTTTGTCCTCCCGGAGGTGCTGGTATCACGCATAACACGAAGGTACCGTTTGCCCACTACACCAGGAGTGATTGAATACTATGGTGTTTGTGTGTTTTATGTGTAACTATTACGGAAAACAAAGGTGACGAGGGTTTGTGCCATGTGTCGCTGACGAGTTGGACTTGAAGTGGTACATCCCAAACTTACATGAAGATGGCAATACCTTCACCTACCGATGCAATCTATCAGCCTCGTGAAGTGTCTTCAAGCCACCCGCGCTCTTAAAAAACAGACAAAATGACAGCCTTGCCTGCGTTTTATAAGTTTGCCAGATATATGACACAACCGGGACAAGTTTAGACCGGAGGCTACATACCAACAACAACAATTCTTCTTCGTGAAATTCCTGAAGAAAAGCCGGCCACGGTACCACCGGCCTCAAATGAAGCACCCGTGCAACTAGGGGCTGGCTGGTATACAAATGTACTACGGTGCGATACACAGGATGATCCTCCATGCAGGCTTTACTCTACAAGCGTTCGAGGTTTTCGCCCCTCGAGCGTGCCACCAAAGCTGTAGGGTTGCAAGCAATCAAGCAATCATAATTGTTACCAGTTGTTAGGTATTCCAACCAGCCGGGGGAAGCCTGACCAGTAAAAATGTTCATTCAGTTCAAACAAGGAAACAGCAAGCAGCCACTGAGGAAACAAATGAAACGACAGCTGAACTCAAGACAATAGGAGCAAAATGGAGATTTTCAGAGCGTGTGCACTATAGGTAACTGACGAAGGAGCGTTGGTGTGCGCAGGCGTACCACAATGTTATGTGTGGTTGAATAAATGGGCTGTGGATCCAGACAAAGATTTCTTGCCCTGCGCATCTTAACCGATTTTTTTGTGTGCGTGCACTGCGTGCGATCAGAGGATGTGGTATGGCTCTCAAAAGTCGGAGCTTGGTAAAGGAAAGTACCAGACATTAAATAGTACCGACATAATAATCCAAGGATGGAATTTAGCTTGAAGGAATAAGACATGAGTCTTCCGGCCACGGAAGCTGAATGACCAAGGGTAAGGAGATTTAACGGCTTCGGCGGAGCTGGTCATAAAAGGAATTACGGTGGCAAGTGCTGGACACGCCTTTCATCCGGTCTTCACATCAGGAAGCAGGCACAGATACAGTCTCCGAAAGCGAAGCCTTTGCACAATGAATGATGGTCAGGAATACTCGGACGGGGGCTGCCCTATGTGTAAGTTAACATTGGGGGTCCATACTTGTAAGTACCAGGGCAAAGTGTCAGGACAGTTAGGATGAGAGCACAACTTAGAAGAAATTAAAACCATTTTAAATAGTGTTCCGCGAAAAGGCACAGCTCTCACAGTAGAAATATGGGAATCGAGGAGTTTTCAAAAGTCCAGCGGAAGAGATATATTAGAGATATGGGGGACTTGCTCCGTAGTTTGAACTGCAGGCGAACGAAAGAGTTTTTTCCAAAGAGAGTTTGACAGTTCAAAAACGGGAGAAAAAATTTATAGCCTATGACATTCATAATAATAATAATGTTTATTCCCAACTAGTGGGTGGCATACCTTCAGGTATGATCATAAGATTACAGTCACAATAAAAGCATGACTGGTGCGGTTTGTGAATACTGGGAATTTCGCGTGAAAGGGACATGAACAGTGGGCATTATCCGATGTAAGCTTGGTCACGCGTGAGCCGGGATGGGTAGGGAACCAAAATTACAAAGGCTCTTTCATTTTTATATTATACATTAGCCGACCGGAAATGTCCGGTGGCCTCAAAGCGTTTGTTTTCCTAAGTAAAGTGGGTCACCATTGGTCGGTGCACCTAGTTCAAAGGTATGAATATTGCAAAAAAGCATGGATATGGGCGAGAAATTTCTGCAGCTGTATACTATAGTGGTCTGGCTACTCAAAAGCCATTTTACCTGGAGTGTGTGGCAACGAAATAAAAATACTAACGCTAAGGTCTCAATATTGCAAAAAGCATGGATATGAATGAGAAGTTTTTCAAACTGCATACTGTAGTGGTCTGGCTACTCAAAAACTATTTTGCCAGGAGTTGTGGCAAAGATATACAAATAATAACGCTAGATTGAGCATACAATACAATACATACAATACAATATTGAACATACAATAACAATGAGGTCAGATGGAACAGACTCACTAACAATTGTTCTCTTTTAAGTCATTCTTCGTTGGCCCAGGTCAGAGAATAAATAATAATCTAATCATGGTTGTTCAGGGATCTTCTGGTGAACAGTTCTCGCATACAACAAGATCTGAATGTAGACTGAAATGCTTGATACCGGAGTCAGCACATGAAACCCGCGAATGACCACCGTAAGCGCGAACGAAACCAGAAGAGGGAGTCAAAGCACGTGACCACGTTTTGCATTGCGTGAGACTGTACAAGTGCGGGTTTTTTGTAGTTTTTCGTTTTCAAACAAAAACGTTTATGCAATTGACAAACTACGTAATATTATAATGAAAGCAAAAGAAAGATACAAAACACCACAATACCGACCACTCTTTGTGTCTTAGCAACACCGGTTTTAAACGCAACGCACTTCCTGGGGTATCATTTTGAGGAGCATGGGGATTACATTTCCCGCGCTGGCATCTCCTACCAAGAATGATGCTGAGTTTGTGACCGCCGGTCATTCTGAGGTGCACAAGTCGATTAGAACCATGGCTATCCCTTCATCAACACCTTGACTGTTCAGCTCGCAGTCGCTCACTGGATCACGAGACTCGTCTTTTGTCTACACTCACGGACCACGTCACACAAAGGTGACTCGTCGGATATTGAGTCTCTACCATCTTGTAAGCGTAGCAACAAGTCAGTGCTGCCACCGCCACGTACGAGCAAACCTACCTACACGTAGGTACGTACCGAACACATTCAAGACACACACTCACGCGCGTGGGAACAGGAAGTCAGCCACTCTACATAAGTCCACGATCAATTATGGAACACATGTAGCAGCTACACTGCGGAGAAAACCCGTTCCCGCCGTCCGGCCCTTCACTGCCCTTTTGACTTGCTCCACATTTCCCATTGTGTATATTTCCAAACGTGTTGCAACTCACCACTGTCAACGATTGTAAAAATCGTTAACAATGCATATATACCGTCTGAATTACATTATGGCTATCACCAACCGTGCAATAATAGAACTATGTTTTTTTTCGGTTTTCGTTTTCATTACGTTGCCCGGAAAACCTCCGGGAAGAATCAACCGTTTGGTGGTAGAAAGGCTGCGCGAAACTCTCGTTGATGTACTGCACGTCCTCTCATCGGAAGACCATGTCAGTGTTGGATGAGTGGGTGTTGCGCCCATTCTCAAAAGCAAATGTGTCGAAAAAATTAATATTAATAAACTGATAATAATCTAATGAACCGAGAAATCTAATAAAAATGATGCATTCCTGAGGCAGTAATAAGGCGTTTTTTGCGAACTACAAGCACAAGAGCCAGATTTTCTGTGGGCAAAAGTGAATGCAATCATCACAGAGAGATTCAGCACCGCCATCAAAATTCCGTTGTTGTCCCTATGCCACACGAGGATGGGTGCATTGGTCAGAAATTTTCGGGGGTTTTGACTGAACCTTACTGAATTTATCTACCCCTTTTATCAGTGTGCACTTGAAGGAATCCGTCATACGAATCTTTCGCCGTTTATCATCACCTAACTTCGCTGTCCACAAGTAATGATGATTCACAAAGGAATGAATCCTGCCGCTTGAGACACCTGCTTCGTCGGAACCTGACACGAGCTTAGGGATTCATTCTCACTCAATGCCCAAAAGCCCATATGATCGACAACATGATCAACCGTACAAACGTGCAGGTTTTTAATGCGTCTGCAAGTGAAACTCACAGGCGCTCCATCACGAACTATCGGCCATATTGTCCCTCCGTAACCCAGATCCCATATGCTGTCGTAACTGAACCCGTGGCGTCATCAACTTCCAGTAATTACTCGGACGCTCCCATGGTACCCTTATACTCTCAGTGCTCTGTGGTTGCTCCCAACACTGGAACCACACCAAATTTTTAGATAGCTTCTAGCTACATAGCCTTACAAGGCCCTGAGCCCTTTGTCACTTATGTAAGCGGACCTTTCGCTTTACTACCCATGGAAACTGCAAACATCTCCATCAGTCCGGTCGAACTCTCCCAAGGTCCTGAAATGACTGATGCGGCAGGCCTCACATCTAGACTGCACCCAAAAAACCTTCAAACGTCCTCATGATGACGATGACATGTTTTAACCATAAAGCCATCCTCCGCCTAATGTAAGGATTCTGTCGTACTGTGCGACGCTTGTTGCGGAAACTGTCGTATGTGAGGGTCTGTGGGAGCGACCGACATGCTTCTGGATCTTCAAGAAAACGTTAATGTGTTGCCCGAACTGTGCCCCTCTTTGAGCAGCATTCTGCAAGAGTTCCTAAGGGGCTATAGAGACACGCAATATGAGATCTACTTTGATACAGTAGGAGAAAAATTATCTTCAAACACTTCATCTATCGAATCACTCTCAAGTTGAATTTATAAATTTTGAGTTGGAGCCTTTTTTGTCATCATAGAAAATTCGAGAGACCGCATTTCTTCCGTGCTGACTAGTCGCCCGCTGTAGGTACCCCTGCGCTGCTCGTCCCCCAGAGCCATCTGTACAGGTATATTTGCAACTTGTCTCCAGATTAGACGGTAACAAATCGTCGGCGAAGATTTCGCCTTGTTTCTTTGCAATGGGAGTTATCGGGCTGGCGTCCTGGTTCGGGAGTCTTATGCCGTTCTCGTGTCGTGTATGATAATGATCGCACCGAATTTTGCGTCGATGACTGACATTCTCCAAATACGGAACCCAAATGCAACTTTTTGTGGTAGCGAAAGTACAGACACTTACGGGAGCTGCGCGCCATAAAATTAACTGAAAGCCCAATCAGGGGTACGAAGTATGTGCGTCCCTCTGCGGCACAGACTTTCCTAGTCACGGACAAGCGATAAATGTTTTGACTGGTCAATGGCTTAACCGAATCAGTGCATGCGTGACGCGAAGCGTCTAAGGAAGCACGCTGGGTAGAATAAGCCGGCCGGTTTTTTATAGGTGTGGTTAACATCCGGAGCAACTGGCTCAAAATGTTATGTTTCGATCACAGAGGTGGCTTCAAAACGAAATCTCGACAATTTTACCTGAAGAGGTTTGCCGGAGGTTGTCACATTTGCCTATCAATGGTATGGAAGTTGCGGAAAGAACTCACCAAGTGGACAAGTGGTTTTTTTGTGACTGATCCTAATGGTCAACATATCAGGAATTCGTGGTTCAGAAACGAAGGATGTGCGGAAGTCATGAGTGCAAGCTGTTTAAAGGAGGAAAAATGTGAAACGGCCGAGACGATAGGTGCAAACGTCTACATGTCATGGAGTTGAGTCAGTGTGTTAGTGTCAGGCAGGTTTGTGGGACCAGATGTTCTGCAGACAAGCTTGAGTCCAGTGATCGCACAAGTTTCTTTCGCACACAGGGTTGTGGGTCATGTAGTCGGGTTTCGATAGCCCCTGATATCAATACTAGCAATACTATCACAATAGTCGCGATCGGTTCGTCGGTACCGTGTCTGCAACAGTAAAAGGGAGCTTTTATCACCGATATCCCATATTTGGCCCCAACCGGTCATGCCGTCTCCACAGAGCAGGTCTTCAATGCCGCCTTCGATACTGACTATTGTCGATCCCAGATGCGACTGAAACACGACTGCATGAGCCACAACTCTGTAGGCAAAGGAAGCTTCTGTGACTCCCAAACTTGAGCTGTGCCACGAAAAATCTAGCTCTACAAACCTGTTGATATTGACTTTGTTTGGTGTTGAATGCAATACTCATTGGCCTTTGTATATGGGATCATTCAGTCTAGCCACGAGGATAAATCACAGAAAACAAGATTTGTTCATCGTCTCCGTCCTCGTCGCAAAACCCATTTAACAGGCTGGATTAGCATTTTGACGTTTGAGTACGAGTGAAGGAACGTAATGGGACCAACATTTCCGCGTCCTGTGACTGACTATCTTCCTGCCTATCAGGTGAATGGCAGCCGCTGAAAGACTAGAACAAATCCGACCTAGGGAACTTGGGCGGTTCAGCGAGCTGCTACGAAAATGGTTGCCGGTCTCAAGTCCATGGACTACGAAACGCGTCTCGTGGTGCTCGACCTCTTCCCCTTGGAGTGTCGTCGCCTCCGAGGGGACTTAATTCTTACTTACGCCTTGTTTGAACAAGGCTTGGCCAACAGGTTTTCCACCGTTGATCCAGTTAACACACGGCGGGGACATGTTAAGAAGATTTTTAAGGTCAGAGCGCACACCTTCGTTAGGCAAACTTTTTTCTCGTTTCGGGTATTTGCTGCGTGGAATAACCTTCCTGAGACGGTTGTCCACGTTCCCTCTAGAACTCAGTTCAAAACACTATTAGACACTTATTTACGCGAGTCCTCGCGCTGGCAAACATACTGCCCCGCGCTGAGAACTTAAAGAGCAGTGCTACACCCTTTTTTCACTTGTGCCTTTCAGGTGAACGACAGCTGCTGAACGACAAGAACAAAACCGACCCGGGAAACTTGGGCGAAAGCCTCGATCCTGTGTATCAATCCGTGAATCCGTGAACTGTCCGATCTTGTGTACCAATCCGTGAACCCGTGACCGACTACCTGCTTCATTGACTGACTGACCGACTCACTGACTTTACGTTAAGCTAGTCGTTCATAGCCTACCATCACTACTGAGTAATCTCCGGCTTCCCAGGGTAGTGTAGACCTGTAGAACCTCTTGATCGATTGAACCTACCGTGGAATTACTGAGGGCGCTAGGTATGGAAATGAACGCTACTGGCGGGACTCGCCGCGATGTTCATGCCGGCAGTTGGTACACGAGGGATCGTAAGTTTCATCATGATAAATCGACACTTGAGATAGATAAAAAATTGAATGCTCAACTTTCTGAGTGGTTATCCAAGGCCTCCACAGATAGACGGCATTCGCGCGCCATTATTTCCCCGTATTGCCATTTTGTGTTCATTCATTTCGCAACTTCAGACACGCAGGTTATGATTACTCAGGTCCCACTGCTGCATTCGCGTATAATCAAATATGTCCTGATAATGTGTATGTCATGTCATTGCATCTAATAACTTAATAGGAAACGCGTCTTCATACTCGGTCCATCTCATTATCTTGGCATGAGTGGTAAATGTGCGCTGTCCTCTGCTGATGTCTTCGAAACACCTTTGTATTCACTACACGTAGACAAGGATGGTAGGTTTCTGCAGTATTCAAAAATAATCATCCCAAGTGTATCAGGAACTTGGACGTTCAGGAGAATTCCTTCGCCTGTCTGTTGCCAGTGACGAAGAAGAGCACTCAGTTGAAATGCAGCTCCCGTATGTCGCCAAAGTAATGGAAAGGTAAGGGACGCCTTTCTTCTTCCTTGTGTCACAATAATTTACTACCGTGGTTCCCTAGATTTGCAGTGGCTAAACGTTATTTTCAAGAATGTCTTAACACCTATCAAAAACAGAATGGACATTTCCGCATTGTGACGGTTTGTGTGCCCCCATGACCCGTTGAGCTACACTGGGTGGTGTCCTTGGGACACTTACAGAGTCTCCCATACCAGGCTGGTTAGTGATTAGAGGTATGATTAAGACAGTCTCCCGGTTCACCAGGTTGTGAATTAGAACATGCGTGGCGATTTGCTGTATGAAAGTGGTAATGTGCTTGCATTTCATTTGCGTTCGGAACTTCGGTTAAGGGTCGAAATCTTCTTTTTATCTAGGTCTGGTCGCCCTGGCACCCTCTCAGCCCACGTACAACCGTGATACAACTAACATTCTCATGCCTCATCGGGCGTCACGTGGTGTCACCAACAGGGTCGCCTTACCTGAAGCATAGAACAGAGCGCATAACCGGGTATTACTGACGCCTTCCTTCTTGCACTTTCACTTATTCCCTCCACCTTACACAACCCCAATTTGAATGGTTTCTCCGCAGATCCCAGCACTAGGGCTGACCGCTTTGTTCGCCATCATTGAGCTCAGCTGCGTCTTCTGCACATCCGACTTCAGTGACAACCCTAAAGTCTGTTTTCAAACAGACACGCTGGATTGCCTCTGCACTGATATATGCTGTTTGTCAGAAACGAGGATACAGGACGAAAATACTGTAATTAGACTGATTGCCAGGTTCCGGCTGCGCAACTCTGGTGTTGCAAAGGCCGCTGCAGTTGGATATGCCATGGTGGGTATTGTATCGAGCGATTGAGCGGAAGCGTCTATGCTTGGCTGAATGCCCATTGGTGATGCTCTCTGCATGGTTCGTTCGGCAACGCCTGTGAGAGAATTTAGAGAAAGTGAGGTTCATCACGCTCTGTTGTGTCTGTTTGCTTCCCAATGAACTTTGGTTCTGAATCTGCCAAGGACAGTTTCTACGACGCTCCAGGTGCCCTTCTACAACGGGTCAAAAGCTCAGATACCGTTGTGGTTGCTGGTGACATGAACACTCAGGTAGGTAGACTAGACGCTGCTGAGGCCCAATTGGGTGGTCATCTTGGGTTGAATACGAGACGCATGGACACCAAAGAGCGCCTGCTTCAGATATTTGCCAATCAGACTTTGCACTACCCATTTACGGAATAGCGGAAATCGCTTGACAACCTGGTGCCCACCAACAAATCAGCTCCGAATCCAAGTAGATCACACTGCTGTCAGTTAGTGGCGGCGATGGTCGATTACTGCCTGGCATTCCTGGAAATACCGCGGACTCCGACCATGCACTTGTACGCTGCTGCTTTTCATTTAGCTTTTCAGGTCTATGCAAAACACGCAAACGTTACTTAACCACTGAGAACCTCGTGGACCCAAAAACCAAACGAACCTATCAGAACCCCCTCCTGGAGTGCCTGCCGGACACTTCGGTGTCATATATTGGCGGCCACTGGAAGCATCCAACGCGCCACTCGAGGCCAGAACTTCTGTTTGTGGTGCAACCCAAACATTAGGTCTCTTATAGGATCGTGGCTTTACTGGAAGCCCGGCGATAGATTCTTCGTGGCCGCAACCAATCGTCTTCGCCACTATCAGGAGCTGTAAGAACTGCGTACTTGCTGTACAGTGGTTGTAGCTGCTACAGTTTCTTTCTCCGACGGTGTACGGAGATGAGTAGGTAGGGGTGCGTTGGAGGCGGTGGCTGATATGATTGATGCTTAAACAGGGTTTTCAGTGGACTTTTAATTGAGGAAATTGGGAGGGTGGCTATGCAATGAAGGTAATAGCCTGGATGCATGAGCGCCACTGGTGGCGTGAATGGGCCATGCCTGACAACGTCTCTAACCATTGATATGTCCTGTCTCGCGGTCCCCATCCAGGGAAACGGCAGCGACCAGCGAAACTGAGTTTGCTGGTGATGGCTTTCATACGTCGCTGGTATGTCGTTATCTGGCCTCGTTTCCACCTTTCACCTGGTTGTGCGAAAAGAGCCCTTCGACTGGCATACAAAGCACGTGGCCAACTCAGCGCAACCTATACAGTGTGATCAGTTCATCTATTGTGGGCGAGTTATTTCTTCCGTGAACCATTCAGCCTACTTCACCATTACTGATCCAGTGTTCCCGTCAGACTCGGGTAGCACTCCGAACACATCGATGGTCAAACACAGTCTTTTGACGTCCTCGGTGCGCAGCAGCCAGGGTTACGATCCGTATAGTAATATGGAGCGCACCGCAGCATTGTAAACTCGGCCCTTGCCGAATAAGCAGATTTCATGCCACAGGCGATACAGGTTCACGAAAGCCACTCTGACCGTCCAGTCCTAATGGAAGTATCATCTTTCGCGAGACCACCGGGACCGACACATAACTCGGCTCTAGGTGAAACTGAGTGTCCGTGCAGACCAAGCTTGGTAGGCACAAAGGTCGAAGCAATGGAAGGTGTGAAAAGTGTTGGAAACGACCGCAGGCTGTTCCGCGTGATTCGTTCGGCTGGCCCTCGGAAGCCTGTTGTCAGCGAAACTGTCAGGGACCAAAATGGTTCACTGATCTTCAGTATAGACCAGCGTTTGTACCGTTAGGCGCAGTACCTCAAAAACCAATTCAGTTGGCCACCTATTACCTATTATCCGGAAACCTGGCCTTCAGCAGAAACAATATGTGGCCTCCTTCAGCGAGATAGCTCAGCGGTTAGAGCGCGAGCGTACTGACTGGAAGGTCCGTGGTTCGAACCCCACCTCTGCCTCTCGACTTCCCCTGTCTAGGCTTGGGCAACCTGGCAGTATCCCAGCCCTCGTGCTCCCTTCGGGTGGCATGGCAGCTAGGCACCGAAAGGGTGCTACAGCTGAACGATCATCGATCATCCTTCAGCCCGAGAGGTGTACGAGTGTACATCTCTACTAAAGCTTCATCATGCTCCTGGTCCGGACGACCTTCCACATGCTCGGTTCATGAATGGCGGTGGGTTTCTCAGCCAGTGCCTGTTTAGCCTATTTGGGTCTGTTTGGGAGAAACATATCGCCCCAGATATCTGGGTTGAATCGATAATAGTGCCTACTTTCAAAAAGAGTACTCACAGTGAGTACTGAGTAGTAACCACAGGTGTCATTTTGACTCCTATTGTTTCAAGGCTTCTGGCGTCACTGGTACTTCATCGTCTTACGCTGGCACGCGAAACCTTGAGTCGTAAGAATCAAGCGGGATTTCGACCGTGTAGAGGCTACGTTGACCACACACTGCGTCAGATGTTATGGCAACGCCACATGTTCAGATGATCCCCAATCTTGGTGTTCCTTGACTTCAAGGGTGCGTTTGATTCTGCTGATCACCCAGTGCTAATAACTACATTCGCTCAACATGGTATGCTCCAGAAGTTTGTGAACATAATCCGATCTCTATGTTCACATACTTCTGGAAAAAATTTAAAAAAATCGTTCAGCTGTAGTACCCTTTCGGTGCTTAACTGCCATGCCACCAAAAGGAAGCAAGACGGCTGGGAGACTGCCAGGTTGCTCAAGTATAGACAAAGGAAGTCGAGAGGTGGACGTCGGGTTCGAACGGCGGACCTTCCAGTCAGTAAATTCACGCTCTACCCACTGAGCCATTCTGGTGTGGGTATGGTGCCCTCTCCAAAAGCCTTGCTGCAAAAAGTGTCCGACAAGGATGCCCATTCTTTTCATTTCTGTTCAGGTTCTCCATTGATGAGTTGACCGCTGGAAGGTTTTCAAAACTCCGGTATTGAATCGTTGTTGGTGAGAACCTTGGCGGTCAGGAGTACGCAAACATCGTCTTTATCTTCGAAGACCAAGGCGCAGCACAAGTCCTGTTGAATAAATTAACCACCATCATGCAATCTTTTATCATGGGCTTTGCACCTTCAAAGTGCAAATCCATGCTTCAGAGCGTGCAGTCCCTGAAAATACCTACAACTCAAGGAGAATCCTAGGAGGTTCTAGAGAATTTTACGTATCTCGTAGGTTGTATTAGGTCTGACGGGAGTCTGTTTGGTGGAGTTTCAAAAGCCCGAATCACGTTTGCCGATTTGCATTACCTGTGGCGTCAGAAAGGCATATCACGGGATCTTAAGAGTCGCGTTTAAGTAAAAAAAAAAGATAATTGTTCAGCTGTAACACTCTTTCAGTGCCTAGCTGCCATGCCACCCAAAGGAAGCTCGAGGGCCGGGATACTGCCAGCTTGCCCAAGCCTAGACGGGAAGTCGAGGGACTAAGGTCGGGTTCGAACCACGGACCTTCCGATCAGTAAATTCGCGCTCAAAGCATTGAGCCATCTCGCGTTTACCAGGAAACAGTAAAGGCTATATTGTTCTATAGTTGCGACATTTCGCTCCTGCAGATAGGCGATGTAAGCCTTTTTCACGTTCTTGATCACCGGTGCTTCCGAAGCGTTGCTGGCTTTGGATGGCGTCAACGGATCACTAACGTGGTAATTAGAAAACGGTATTTGGTTGTGTAGCAGTTACTTCAATCCCGGAGAACATGCAACACGCTCAACCGCGGTGACTCGGCCATTTGCTACCCATGGCGACACACTGTCTACTCATTTGAGTGTTTTTTCGTGCCTTCTCTAGAATGATGTTGATGTCGAAGAGATTACGGAGAGTTTGGGTTTGTGATGCGGCCCGGCTTCCAGGATGGGGTCCCCGTGACTCCCTGCGCTTGGCTGGAAATATCCAAGGAATGGCGGCTAGTTGATGTCTCTATCTGCTGAGCCTTCTCCACCCACCAGCATTCCCTGTCATTCTTCAGTCTCTTGGTCATCCGGCCTTTGAGGGATCTAGGTGCGCTATCATGGTCGCTGGTTGCCGGTGTAGCTTCTCTGGTAGAGGTAAGGTTTACTGATCCCTACGCAATTCGTTTTTCATTTGGGCGAGTCGAATGGCTTAGACGAACAGCAGAGAGCTTGACTTTCCCTCCACTCTCCAACCGATCTTCTTCGTCAGCGTGATTGTACGTCCCCAATGTCTTTCTAGCCAAATTTACTCGATGTTGCTGGTCCACCGAAAATTGTCGAATTTGATGGATGGCCCTTCATCGGCATACGTAATCCCGAGGGAGAGCGAACTGCCAACCGATCTCAGAGAGTGGCTTGATCAGAATCAGGTTGCCTACTTCAGATGGATTTCGAGACAGCTCAGTGGTTAAGGCGCGAACATAGTAACCGGAATGTTTGTGGTTTGAACCCGACCTCAGTATCTCGACGGTTCCTGTCTAGGCTTGGGCAACCTGACATAATCTTAGTCCTCATACTTCTTCCGGGTACCATGACAGCCATCGAAGTAGCTGAAAAAGAAGAGCTCACTCACTCTTGTTATATACAAGCGAAAAGGCTGGGACAACCGCAGAGCTGGTTTTCTGGTTGACAGTGTATACAACCAAGTATTAAAAAAAATCGTTCAGCTGTAGCACCCTTTCGGTGCCTAGCTGCCATGCCACCCGAAGGAAGCACGAGGGCTGGGATACTGCCAGGTTGCCCAAGCCTAGACAGGGGAAGTCGAGAGGCAGAGGTGGGGTTCGAACCACGGACCTTCCGGTCAGTACGCTCGCGCTCTAACCTCTGAGCTATCTCGCCCCCACAACCAAGTATTACAGGAATATGAAGATAATGTTCCTGGACAACCTGGCAGTACATGGGATTCCATAAGCTATCGAACGCTGGAGCACGCTGATTCCCAGGTGGTTAAAATGCAGAGCTCTGTTATCTACATTAGACTTATAAACGCCGCTTTTCATTGAGAGACTTCTTGAAACTTTTCATAGGACATCACAACAACATTCATGTAATTAATTGGTAAGAATACCAATGTGTTTCGGCGTGATTATAAATATGAGTTTACGTCGAGTCAGAATGACCTGAAGGGTATGAAACCCCAACCGTCGCATACCCTTTTCTCGCACATCTTAAACATAGAAACATCCCCAGGTTTTTATCGTGTTGGGCGGTTTTGGAAATTCATCGAGACATTTGGTAAAATTATCGGGACGTCTTAAGGCTCGACCGAAGGCTACCACCTTGCTGTGGACGCCGGGTTTGAGTGCTGCAGTGAACCTGTCGACTGCACCACCACCACTGCACTCCGTTCCGCAAGATGCAACCATACCAGGAAAGCCAAAAGGAAGCAGGTAGGTAGCCTTCATACTACGATCAACATTACTACAAGGCGGTCTGTCATGAAGAGACTGTACCATACCGTAGTGTGACGATTTGTGTATCTGGGCGGCCCACTTAGGTACACCCCACTTGGGTGGGGTATACGCGCGACACTCCGGTCTCATACTAGGTTGGTCAATGGTTAGAGGTCTGACGAACACAGTCTCCTGGTCCTCCAGATCGGGGTTGCGGCATGTGTGGCCACATGCACTTGTATCTCTCCTCACGGTAAGGCCTTCAAATAAGTTATGGTTGTACAATAGCGAAGCATGAATGTGGAGCACCTGTGCGGTGATGATGTCCACGTATCTGCTCCACTTCGTGTTGCATTCTGAATCGTTCTTCCTTTGCCAGGATTTTGTGAACCAACTACTTTTTCCTGTAAGTTCTGAGCGCGCAGCCCGTTCATGCAGGGAATTTCCGGGAACCTTTGGCAAATCATCGTGTATACGTGACTTCGTTTGGTGCATCGACCTTCATTCGATACATTTATGTAAGACGCCTCATGCTGGACAATCCCTGGCACTGCATATACCTGCAGTTGTGAAGAACCCAGTCGGTTTTTCTCCCATACATATGAGGAGAGACATAAAGAGCTTGAACTTATCGTAATCGTCTCTTTTTGATGGGGTTCTCTTAGAACGAATTGGCAAAGCTGGGGAATTTTTTCGGTACCAAAGAACGTGGCTGCCAGGCGTATTTTTCAGCCTCAGTTAATGATATCACTTTACTCCTCGGGGTTCCTTAGTGTCCCTTTCTTCGGTGTCTTCCATGATACATTGGATCAGGTTATCTAAGAAGTTATTGTATTACTTTGCTTTTTCATTATTTCATTTTATATTGTTGACAATGTAAATGTGCCTATAAAACGTGGAATAGGGTATCAGTACCCAAATTTCTCAAACGGAATCCGAAAACCAACACTTTAAAACCCTATCCTATGCTGCCCCAACCAAATTCCGATAGGTCCATGATTTTGTATACCTGTGCGGCGCTACTTTTTGGTACATCAGGTGCGAAACCTGTTGGAGAACTGGTTTTCTGTGAATCAACTCGTCATTTTGGTTTATCCTTCTATCTAGTGTATCTAGTATTTGGTGTTCAGGGTAGTACTGTGACTATAAAAAATCCGCAGCCACTATTGATCGCAGCTTTCTTGCCACCTAGTGGGAGACGCAGCGGAAGGATGCCTGTTTTATGCTGTTTGTTTCTGACATCGAGCACTCAGCTGTTTTCGACTATGGTTGAAGGGTGAGCGATATAATGGAAGACTTGAGTAGACTAAGATTAAATTCGACCCAGAAACTTACTGTCAGTTAACATGTGCCTTCCATCATCCCGGCTCACGTAGTACGAAACCTGTCATCTGGACTTGGGTTGGTCCTGTCTGGAAAGTGGGTCGCTGGATCTTCTGTACTGCTGTGCGTTTTCCATGATATAAGTTCCTGATAATTTACCCAAAATGTCTCGGTAGCAATTTTAAAAAGTTAATAGAAATCTAAGAATGACCTGATGTGGAGTTGAGTTGCTCGAGCAAGCGTGTTCAATCTCTGGCATCAAGTTTGGAGCATTGTACTCAATTCTTAGGGAAGCCGAATGCAGCATCTACTTATCTTCATATTTCCCTCAAAACACTTCGACATTCCTGTGGGGTTGGTTATCTCACTCCTGTCAATGTGTCTCTCAAACGGTCGAGACGTCTTAACACAACGGCCCCCACTGTCCGCTTGATCCCGTAAAATTGTTGAAGAAAAGAGCTGTTGGGAGAGCACCAAATAGGAATGTAGATTTTCTCTCTGTTCAGATAAATATAAGAAGCCTTGTGTTACGAATGATCCATAGGGCACCGTAAATGGTAGTCTTAACTACCTGTCGGTTTGGTGTAAGTTGGACGTTAATTTCATTTTCGCTTAATTTCCGTGATATCCGTCCCAACCTAGACGGCGCGGTGCATTTACGATTGTTCCTATTGTCGTTGGATCGTTGTCCCCCGCCCGGGAAGCCGTGTATGGAAGAATCCTTGCGCCTTATTTGCTGAACCCGGAGAATTTGTTTGTGATCTCTTCTGACTTTTGCCACTGGGGTGAGCCTACACCTACGTTTGAATTTGTCCGTTCTCTGTCACTGTTATTTGCCAAAATATCTTCTAAGTGGATTTGAAACGTGCATTTCCTTTTTTTTGATAGCACTAGCGGCACTTCAGTATCTCCGTGAAATTAATTTAGCTTGAAGCAACAGCTGCCTGACTACCCTGGTTATGCAGCCGAATCCACATAACAGAAACATAATCCAACGTTATTTAGCAAACATTAACTGATACTCTTTTTTAAGATTAGGTTCTCACTACAATGGGAGTATTGCAATACCTGTCGCTTTCATATCAAGGGCTGACATACCTTTCCATGGTGAATTCTCTCTAGATGATCAAAGATACAGTTACCTGTAGATACGGGGATGCTGCAATAGATGGTAGTCTGAACAGAAGGACATTGGGCTGAGCAAGCAAAATCGCGGTCGTAAACGGGTTACGAATTCCAACAGCAGCAATTCCTATGCGCGGACGCGATTTAAAAAAACCGGGACTTTTCTCTACTGTGACCTTTGAATGAAGCCCTACGACAATCAACGTAGCAAACAAAAAGCAGCTTAACTTATACGTTAATCGGGCGCACGCAGTTTTCGTATTTTTTCAGCATAAAAGGAATCAGATAACCATACGTTATCCGGTTTCTGAGTTGAGTTCAATGTACTTCTGATAAAGGCTTTATTTGGCAGTAGCAATCCGACCGCAAGAATCCCATCAGATTCTTTCAAATCCGGTCGCTATCTGAACACTGATCGGTTTCTTTTACAGGGGTAAAGAAATGTCATTACAAGGGCATTGCCATGTCGAATATTTTTTCATCATGATGATTTCGTTCTTGACACTCTTACAGGACGTCGCTTCCAGTATACACATTATGACCAACAGAAAGGAGCAATATGGCAATCAATACAAGCCTTGGATGAGGAAGTAAGTTGTTAGCCTCATTCTTAATATGCGTGCTCTAGTTTGAGTGTCTGCTGTGGGACAGTGGTCAACCAAATGATGTTTCCGACTTGGAGACGAAATAGGATGGCACCCCTCCCAAGGGAGGACATTGAGTCAGATCTTCTACTGGGAGCCGCAGGCTTTTACCTCTGCAATCACCGCGTTTTTTTTCTTGCAACCGTATTTCCCTGCATCGGTAACATAAAAGTTAGTCAGGGGATCTCCAATAGAAACTGGCACATCCCATTGGGGACAAGGTGAGAATCTCACCATGCCAATGCGTTTTCATAAGGTTCCTCGGCCTAATTTTAATGCTGGCGTTAAACAGGTTTGTTTGTCCTTTGCTTTTGGTATTCTGATGGGGACGCACCTAGTCTTAATGAACCATAACTCACACGGTTGGAGTTCAGACTAACCACTGAGTGCACGATCTGTATGAACAGTTAGACCCCTTTTACTCACCTCCAACCCTGTCCGGTCGGAGGTTTGAATATAGAAATACCACTTGACGGATTTTCGACAGGCGTCTTGATTAAATATTTTTGACATGTTTGCTCCACACTAACTCCATTCGAGCGGGGATACGCTTCAGATTTCATAAGGAAGTGCTTTGTGCATATATAATACTCTGGATGAGCAGCTTGATCCGGGAAACATCACTTTTGGAACGTCTCATCTGTCGCAGGAAAATAGTTTTTGGACCGGAGGATTTTCTTTGAAGGTACTTTCTTGAAAAGGGCAATACTGTATTGCACAAATGCGGATAAGATTATTTACATAAAGGCAACTCTTCCGCGAAAACCAAATTGATTTGCAAATGAGTCTATTTGTCGAAATCACGTAAGATTATATTTGGTGCTAATGTAGTTCAGCTGTAGCACCCTTTCGGTGCCTAACTGCCATGCCACCCGAAGGTTGCACAAGGGCTGGGATACTGCCAGGTTGCCCAAGCCTAGACAGGGGAAGTCGAGAGGCAGAGGTCGGGTTCGAACCACAAACCTTGCGGTCAGTAAGCTCGCGCTCTAACCACTTGGGCCGTCTCGCCCAATGCCACTCAGTTGAGTGAATTCATCAAGTTTAGTGGGTTACATCAAAGTGAATTCGCATACTTCGTTTGGGAGCATTGGTGGACGGTTTGTCCTCTGTTCTTCATGCACGCTGTGGAAAGTATATTTCTGCAGTTGCGAGATGGCTCAATCGGTTAAAACGCCAATCTACTGACTGGAAGGTCCGTGGTTCGAACCCGGCCTCTGCCTCTCGACTTCCCCTGTCCAGGCTTAGGCAACCTGGCAGTATCCCAGCCCTTGTGCAACCTTCGGGTGGCATGGCAGTTAGGCACCGAAAGGGTGCTACAGCTGAACGATTACCGGGTCCCGTAGTGTTGCGAACTAGTTTAAGTTATCCAAATGTGGGTGAGAAAATTGGCAGCTAAAATTTCAGTGTTCAATCGAAGCACTACTTCTGATGAACACATGGGGCCAGTGCTTTAGAGGTACCATGGGTAGTTGTTGGAAAACACGAGTCGCCTGCATTGATAGAACCATAGGTTGCACTGTTTGATTCATCATCATTATCGATAGCATAACATCATTCCGGAGAACCGTCCACTCCACAGAACTTGTTTCTCTCGTATGCTGAATGGACATGCGATTCAAGGACGGTTAGATAAAAAACCTAGCAGCTCAGCATGAAACCACTAATTACTGAACTCAGCCTCGTTAAGAGCTACCGATTCTCTGGATCAGGACCTCGAGATGGAGTATACCTGGTTAGAAACTCCAGGTGCGTACTGGCACTACCCCCTCTATTTGTGACTGTCTTGGGGATCGCTCTGGTAAATTGTTCGAACACCTTTGTAGCAGCATCTAAACGGATGTGGCTGTTTCCTTGACGAATAAAGAATCGGTAGCTAAAATTGCTGTACACTGTTCATGGTTTTCAAGTGAAGGGCACCTATTCGGTTATCTGAATTGACGTTTTTCTTGATGCCACCCAACGATGAAAATATGATTGACTGTGTTCATATCTCAACAAGCAGTTTGTTCGACGGTTGCCTGAATTTTATCTCAACATCAGCACAATGCGCAAATATTCCATAGACGTAGAGGTTTCTACGAAGTCATCTGGAGAATGTCTCTGCTTATTACTTATTTCCTTGTACAGGGGATGCATGCTATTGAGCGACTGTCTCCTGCAGACTTCACCGCCTATTTGGATCAGTATGGAAACACAATATGCGGTCGGCATCCCATTGGAATTCTTCTGCAAATGGTTGAATCACTCCGCAAGGGAAGCAGTCCGTCCACACAGTTCAACTTCAAATTCATCAAATACACTCAATCAGAACATTGCCAAAGCATGAATGATTCGTCTGTCAGTTACGCCGCCGGCTCTTTACTCATGCGTTAGCTGACGGTGCAACTTCACTGACATTCTCCCCTCACCTTTAAGCCTCAAGTGATTTGGCAAAGGGCCTAGTCCTATCCATCACTTCCCCACACTTTCCTCCCCTTTTGTTCAAATGTATTGTTTTCTAAAGTAACTTAATTTATAAACGTCCTAGCAATTTTTTGTACGTGCTCGTGAGCTTTTGGATCATGTAGTGAATCGCTATCCCGGAAAGTGACGTTGCTCTTTTGCACCAGATTCCGCTCACTGAATGAAACATCGGGAGCGTGCGACATCAAGCACTTTTGCGGTTGGTCCAAACCACTGGGGTTCACTGAGATGTAGAAATCAATGTTGAGACGGGTTTGCATATAGGGATATGCCTTTAGAGGTATTCTGACTGTTTGTGAAAGTTATTTCAAATGCAACATTCGCCAATGTACTTAAAGGTAGCTGGCTGTTGGGAAACATACAAATCGCATAAGGCTGAGATTCTGGCCTCGTAGAGATTTCGCCTTGTGGCCTACCAAGGTTCAGCTCGCCTTTCAACCCATGAGAGCAATGTAGAAATGCTTCCGCAAGACTATATTTCTGGCTAACAAGGGAAGTCAGATAGATTATTTGGCACAAATGCGGGTTTATCGGTATCGTGTCAATGGCGAATCACCAGCGAAGCAGCTGCATAGCTGACCGAGGAGTCATCCAGAGACCGGCATTGACTTGATTGTGCATACTTGAGAAAGCGTAATTCATGACCAGATTTGGACCGGTCCCGGTTCATTTTCTGTATGGTATTTAGCAGTACGTTGATCCCACGTCTTCCACAAATCGTGTTACCATATTTTCTGAGGTATGACGTGAATTCCTCAGGGTTCAGGCTTTCTATCGCGTTCATTCCCTGTTGGATTTCCGGGGGGAAATGAATACATTATTCACAGATAAAGCGCAATATAAGGATGAGCAGTACAGTTGGCAACTGCACATGAAAAACCGGACCGGTTTGTTAGGAATCGTATTCCATCGTTGTTCATCCAAGAATGTCCTTACCTGAAGATCCAACTTTTCAATGGATTGCCAGATTTCTCCATCAGCTTGATCGTAATATTGGAATCGGAATCGCCGGCCTGAAGGCAATGCCACAAAAAGTAATTTTAGAGTCAAAGTTTCTGAAACCTCCCAGACTTAGTTTATATAGGGTTAAAAGCAACAATTCTCTGAGCAAGCCTTTAATATGAACAGCCGATGTTCAGTATGATTCCTAAATTTTAAGTGTTACGGGGTTTTTCAACCAGAGGAGACGACGATGCAATGAAGTTGAGACTGAACATATGCTCACAATAGATATATTCCTAGACAAGCTGAGATAAATGACTTCTGCGTCCCTGCACACCTGTACTCCATGTTTAACCAGTTGTTCCTACTCATGGACCACCAGTAACTTTCCCCAGTCGTTTAGAAACACCAATGCTATCGATAACTGAACAGGACTTACCCCAGTGGCAGAAGTCTGAGGAAATCACAAACACGGTTTCAGGATCCGCCAGATACGGAGCCAGTATCTCACCGTACGCTGCTTCGATTTCAGGGGTTAGGGTACCGACGACTAAAGGTACAATGGTGAACGGGTTCCTAGTGAGAAACATATAGAATGGGAGGATGAAAGCGGGTTTGTATATCGCAACATAACCCAGACCAGCAAAAATAGTCACATTTCCCCCACTGATGATCCATATTGAGCTACGCGACGAAAAGACAAAATGTGCCTTACGCAAACCAGATTATACGGCGAACGCTAAGTGGAAAAGTCATATCATGCGAGCAGAAGGAAGAATGGGGACTGACGGACCGCCATGCTGTTGAAACCCAGACAGGAGAATTCAACAAAGTAGGAGTGAGTTTGGACCAAAGTAGCTAGTGTTCCAACCTCCAGGCTAGTTCGATTGCTACAAATGACCGTATAGAGAATCGTATTCCGAAGTTCGAAAAAAGGTCTTGGGTAAATGAGCGCATGTTGTCGTTCGTACCGTCGGCAGCAATCTGTCCCAGCTTCTGCGCATATGTACTTCTTTATGGAGAGAATCTTATCGAGAACGCGTCGTCCACTTTAATACTCTACTTGTACGCCTCAACACTCGGATGTTGACTCATTTTCAGCCTGCTTGCAGATCTGTCAGCCGAAAACACAGTCTAGCTGTTGCGATCGGGTATCAGTTCACCGAAGGATGTTTCTTTGTAAGAAGGTAACTGTGTACACTGAAAGTCATAGCCTGATAGTTGCCGCGTAATGTCTGGATAAATGAAACCGTATCTAGGGTAATGACACTGCTGTCTGGCTGGCTCCATTTACTGGGCTTAGTGCGCGTGCTAGAACTACAGAGTAAGGGGGTAGTTTATGAACCTAGTTATGAAAACGGAACATGGCGGCTTTGTACCATCGCTTCCGAACCTGAGGTGCGATACATCAAAACAAGGGGCGCGAGTTGGTTGTCTCCAAAAATTAAACCTTTTTCAATTCGAAACATAAGTAGGTTCTAGTAGTGGCAGCATGTGATGGACTTGAAACTGACACACGGATCAGGTAAAGCTAGGGCTCAAAGAGCAGCAAGCAAAACCGTCAACGTGCCTTACTAACCTAGCAGCCTGATAGTCACCAGTACAGAAGAACAGGAATTTGCCTAAGCGGTGACCTGAAGAACACGGGCGCAACACGAACAGGGATAAATGGGATCCTCGTCTGTCTTTTTGTACCAGGAACCGACAGTCGGACGGAAAAATAGCTTATCCAGAAGAGATAAGTTCGAAGTTGACTGACGTTGACGATACAACGATCAACGGGCATGCTTCCCGTGGGGTGATGGTCAACAGCCCCATCTAAGGAACACTAATTAAGCTGATCATGACAGAAGTTTCTGAGCGGCCCACGTTTGACGAACGGTAGGACATGTGCTAATTGAATGGTTCGATCAAAGTAATCGAAAACAGTCGACGGAGCACTAACATGGCTGATGTTGTTCTCGGCAACGAAGCCAAAGAACTGCAACAAGTGACTTCATAAGAAACAGCGACCCCAAACATAATTCTTTTCCTGTTGCAGATTACCCAAGCTTCCGGGCTGGCCTCATGAAGAATAGATTCCTAGTAGATCATGCACCAAGCTGTTGTCTTCGGTACAACTTGCTACTATTTCTTTAGGAAGCAATTCTTGGCAAAAAACAACCGGAGCTAAACGTGATTATCTCTATGCATAATAATAGCACTAGTTATCCAGAACTGTTGTTCGGGGTCCGAAAAGAAATTTCAAACGTCGATGTAATCCACCCGGTACACGCGGACTTTCCTGCAAATTGAAGCTTAGTATGAGTGCGCGCATGGAAATGGGGAGCGTACTCGGTTATGGATCTCCACGTAGCCGTTTCACATGACGATGTGTTAATTTTCAGACAATGGGTAAACCATGCTACACTTTCATACCATGGGGAAGTGTAGCAGCCTTCAGTCTGTCTTAAATGTAAAAAGAATCTTTTATGTGGTAAGCAGTTCAGAAGGAATGATTACAATAAGCAAAAGTTGTCAATCACCAAAGAAAGTGTCTTATTGTGAATAAAGCGCGTGTTATTCGGTGGATTAAATTCGCCTAGAAGCACAGTGCATTGCTCCGTATATGAGGTGTCCTCTCTCACATTAGACTAGGGTAAATTTGACGGTAAAGCGGACGTTATTCATTTACTACTCAAACCAGAATTCTGGGGGGCTTAAGCGGGTATTTTACTTTCTCAACCCAAAAGGGAAATACGTATACGACATTTATCACCACGTGTAAAACGTTAAGCAGAGTTTTTATGTTTACTCCTCAGAAAATCCTGGTACGTATAATATCAACCGTGAGTGACACTCCACCAAACACTGGAAGCAGCCGCGCTCGAAACATCAAATTAGTGTTCGATACAGTTGGTTATAATGTACCACGTAAAATCGCGTGAAAACATCTCCCAACGCGAAACGAATACAAAATGTACTTGAAATTAATGGAAATGGTTGGCTGTTGATCTATTCTTCTAGCCTGACAATCAGCTTGCAAACGTTTCATCAATAGGGAAAACATCGTGCGCAATTAATGCACAATAGCAATCCAATTCGACGACAGCAGCCACATCGTTACGTCCAGCTAATGACACTGTCGGTCAGCTTGCGGAATAGGGTAGGGGGGGTGGAGCAACGAATTCCTCCAACACAGCTCCGGACACTCGGTCGCATTTGGTTTTATCGTAACATAAGTATGGGAAACTGATTCGGGCTTTGAGGGCGCACGTAGTCTTACCGCTGGTGCTATGAGGTCAAACAAGGAGATATAAATTGCGCTGAGAGTGTAAAAGACATCAAAAATCACGTCAGTCACTAACCCCTGCATCACCTTAGCTATGTAAGGTAACTGCATTTCTATAGAATGTTCCGCTTCATCTTGTGCCTTGGAAAATTTGACAAATCTTCCTGTCTTCGCAAATTCGTCACAAACTGGGATGAAAATTCAGGTGGAAAAGAACTGAATAGCATACTTGAGTGATCAACTTCCAGGTCAGCCAGCGGTGTTTGATAAATCGATACTTCCGGGATCGCACAGTACTTTCCAATGTCCACGTGGTGGGATGGCCCTAAAATGAAAATGCGTCGTCTAGGAATCGACTGAAAAGACTAGACGTGCAACGCACGTGGATTGTGGATCAATTTGCTTGTAAGCATAAGCAGCACACGGACCAGAGTATCGATAACCTGCGTGACTATCGGCACGATGAGTGAATGGTTTGTCGGTTAAAAACCCACGGAGCGATGATGGCCTTAGCAGGTTTGAGGCTTTCTTGGGCGGCGGCAAGCCACTCTGAGAGCTGTGAATCCAACAGCTTACGATCGTTGGAATACCAGGAGCCGGCGTGTGAACTTGAACGGATGTTCATGCCTGCCGAACAATGCCAGTGACTGAAATCCAAATGAACACGAAAACGTGAGAGTGATGAAAGTTTCGAGATGCAAGATGAACTCAGTCTAATACTGAAAATTGGTGCATAGGCAACGCACTCATGTCTTCAGCCGACGGTCCCGGACTGCCCACAGAATGTGGGATAAACGAAATTTTCATCTCAGCCGCAGAACTTAAATCCATGAAGAGTTTCTGGTGTGATTCCTAAAAGGGTGTCTTTATAAAATACCACACCCTGTCTACCAGAGGTAAGCGTTAGTTATCTGTGGCAGGCCAACGCCAGGTGCCCCTCCCTGTCCCATCATTTTCCTTCGCATCAATGGAAAGAGAATCCAGCGTACATGCAAGAGCAGCCTTTGTCCAGATTGTTTCAAACTTTAAGCATTACGTTGCCAGAGGAACTAAGCGTCCGGGTTTGAAGACTGATTTCGACGTGTCAACGGCCAAGTTAACCATAGGTATTAAAGCTAACGGCAATGTGCGGTGGACTGATCTGTTAGCATTCAAGAATGGGCCTACAGAGTTGTCACTAGCAATGAGGTGGGGAAAGGGAGATGGACGAATATGTGAGAGAGGGGACGCACCACCAGTAGCCTGTTTTCGCCTACACATGCTGGTGTATACAGCAAGTAAGGCGACGTGGCGAGTGGAACCATAAGGCGGCCGATGTAGCATAAGCAACTGCCAGTCTTAGCGAACAAACCGACGACTAAACATCGCATCCGAGATGCCCGTATTCAAGCATGTACTGACGGTGTCTCTACGATTGATGACGAAGCGTTAGCAGAACGATTGTTAAGCTGGGTGGACATATCAATCACCAAATGAACCCCATCTAACAACTGGAAAAAGTCTGGAAACGATTGCGAAATCACCGTTTCAGAAGGGCTTGGTAAAAAAACTTCCAATTATTTACCAAGCCCTTCTGAACCAACCTTAGAAAATTTTGACGCACCGCCAATCAGAATATAAAGGACTTGCACGTTGTAACATTGTAGGAAACTAAATAAACAAAAAGCCTCATATTCAACACGTTCTTCCTTCAAACGACAATACGCGCCACAATTTCAGCGAGGAACTACTTAAATCACAGGCACTTCACACTACCAGTAATATCTTTATCTCAAAATGTTGTTTGCAATTTTGGATATCGTACTCAAATGTCAGCACGTAGTGCGTAAGAGAACTGCAAATGAAGAAATTAAAGGAAACTTTGGATTAGTTGTTATGCAGGAGTGTGGGCATGTGTTATTGTCAAGAAGCGGAAGCAACACCGGTAGAATTTCCTCAATTCCAAAACAAAAGTGAAACGAACTTCAATGTAATCCAAGGAATGGCGATGTACATATTTAATTAGGCTTCACATTAAGTCGTGACAAACGTATTCCGGTACCAGCCGTTCATTACTGTAACCGCCCTAGAGACAAGTTGGCATGGAAAAGGGGATACTTGCTCTTTATTCGAGGATATCGCATACAGGGTTGTGGCTCATTGGGAAAGCTTGCTATATATCCACTAGGTGGGTGGTTATCGTCTTAATAGGTGTGAGTGCGGGCGTACTTCGAAAGTCTTGCGGCTATCTTGACCAAGTAGCCTACAACATGGGGGGGGGCGTATTACCGACTATAGCTGCATTTAATGATCATCCCAGCAGGCATGTATCTGCTCTGTTAAATAAGTACATATGTACCCACCTAAGTTTACCGCCCAGGCGACCAAATTACCTATTTTGGTGTGATGGTGGGTTGGTAGGATAAACGCACATACGGCGACCTTCATAGGTGAATTATACACTAGCAGGTAAGATATGTCCAAGCGGATGGTTCGCGAGCGAGATAGACATGGGCAGCTGAATGATGGCACATTCCCAACCGTTACGAGAGAATTATCGATCGAACGCTTTAACTACCTGAGATCCTTCTGACAGCTGATATGTATCGAGCGGGCCGGCGGAAACCGTGGCAAACAAAGCTTGTGGAAGATACGACCGGACACCTTATCCTTTTAAAATCGTGATAAAGCTTCAACATTTTGAAGTTGAGGCAAAAGACGGAAAGTTGACTTTACCTGTGAACAGTAAGACAACTTGAAACCCCAAAACGTACGTTCACAAGACTAGTGTATTTTCCCAATGGGAATCGCCTCTGCAATTTAATCACTTAGAGTGTTCCTCGCACGCAGTGGTATTCCAACATTAGAAAAAGATAGAATTTTTGCACTTAAATTTGGTGATAGGACGACGGGACCGACCATGTGACAAATAACGGAGAAGACAGCTGCAAGCAGGCTTGACGGCTCCCAGCCTGTCTCAAGACTGGCGAAAGCACGGTAACCGAGTTATTTTTCACCTAATCACAAACAATGAAGCCAGAGTGTTGTTTTCCTTTGTTGGTGTCTATCGGCAGAAGACTGAAAGCTGCTATGAGCCGGAACAGGCGGTCCCTATTAGATTATGAACGAAATAGTTTCCCGCAGAAAAGCAAACCTAAATATCTACGGGGCGTTTGAGTCCAAAAGGTCAAACAGAGTGAGTCATATATATTGGAAAAGAAATTTTATCACGGGAAGTGAGAGCCAAGCAAAAGTGCGTATTTAAAAGTCAGAATATCACAGTAGTGAGCAAACCAGATACTAGTCTCTTCCACAGATGGGATCCGCAACTGAAGGTATAAATGGATCTGCGTAATGTCCGACGCCAGCTGAGTTCTTAGAAACTTGATCAAACAGACAAGTCCGGCACAGAGGTTTCATTCTAAGGCGATCAGATTCAGTGGAAGTAACACTGGGAGCTGGACAGCCGAAGCATAGCGTCGTTCGCCATTGTGGATCATTGGCAGTGTCAAGACAGTTCACGTGCATTACCCTAATGCACCCCGGCGTGGAGCACTTGGGGGGGGGGGAGAAAGTGGGCGTAGACAAGTGTGTATTGGAAAAGTGGAGAAAAACTACTAAAAACGAGGGTGGCCACCTACTGCAGCACTATCTGACGTACCACAGAGGCCCGATTTTTCTATTTAAGAAATAAATTGTTATTCATGAAGAAATTAGTCGGTGAGGATAGGAAACGGTCCAATCTAACCGACTATATAGCAAGGGAAAATTAATGACCGGTTGAAATTCATTTGACGGCTACCACACTACAGTACAACCTGTCATCATCATCATCATCAACAACAACAACACACCAACGAGGAAAAATGGAACTTGGTGCAAAAACACGATAAAAAACAAAGTGCCTATGCTGTCGAACAGCTTTGGAATTGGACACACCTGAGCATCTCGTGGAGTAAAATGCTGTTAGTGGCGTTGATTGAGTAGCCTTTGTGAATCTTACCCAACACAAACCCAGCGCACGACAACAGATGAAACTGGGCTGGGAAGTGACAGCATTCCCTGTGACTGGTTCAGCACGTACAGTGCTTCGAACCACCTACGAACAGAGGAATGCGGGTTCCAACAAGAAGACGCGAAAACCCCACAGCATTCAGTTTAAATGAAAGTGCTTTAATTTCACTTTGCTATGCAGAAACCTGTTCGCGCGAGAATTTTCACCAACAAGGGTTTGGAATCGAAAACCATGCTTTTCTTGATAGATGGGTGTATGCAGCACATGCCCCAGACATTCTAACCCGATAAGTTTCGGTGCCGCGCAAGCGTTTCTTTTTCTTTACCAAGCCTTCGTTTACACACCATTTGGTTGTTCGAGTGCTCAACGGTTCTATCGCAGCATCGCCACTACTACCACCACCCTCAGAGTACCGATTTGCCTGTTGTTTTCTTCAAAGACAAAAAGCGAAACAATGTGAGGTACGTTCCTTCTCACGCCAGATGGTAACAGCGAAGCAAACACTGCCTACAAAATGTGCCGTGTTTCCGGTCAGTTATTCGAGTGTAAGCCGTGTACCAAGACATAGTGGTCCTGGCTGATAAGTTTTTGCTCACCGGAAACGCGGAAAACAAGCAAAACAAAGCTGTAAGTTGCAGGTGATAGTCCAAACAACTGCCCAACACTAAGCCACAAAGTAGCATGGGACACACAGGCACAAGGTACACCCTAATCTTGACAGTCAATTCGATGTCACGTTAGTGCTACGAATGCGGAGGGTTGGCGAAAGTCGTCCTGGTATTCCCAACATTTTTTCTTTCGTTAGTACGAAGAAGACCTATACAACCGTTCAGATGGATGAAGCTACCTACCACACCGAAGGCTCACTTGCAGGAATGTGGTTTAGGTTTGATCCTACCCAGTCTTACGACGGCGCTTTAAAATTAGGCAATGTGAAGCGCACGCTGAACCCTGCGGCAGAATTACTTAGTTTATCTAAAATGGTTTGGACTTCTGAATGGTTTTATCTAAATAGGGCGATATCATAGGCGTACTCAATGCATATGAGCGGGTGTCCCAAAGGCACTATATCTTCGGTGTTAGAGGTGGTAAGAACAATTCAAGCGATACACCACTAACGAAGCTGAGCACGAAGAGTGTGGGAGATCAGCCTGATCAATGGATACAGCAAACTGGGGTGAAGGACCGCCAAAAATGCACCCGCTTCCACTGAAGTAATCACAGTAACTTTACAAGAACCTAAGAAGGAGTCATTTCATCGGCGGGCACTGAAGTGGTTTTTGGCGGACGCCTTTGGGTCAACAAAAAACACTGTTGGTCAGTGGGAGGAGTGGAGTGCTCTCGTCAAACAGTGAAGCTATCATTGATGCAATCTCGACCCGGGGCAAAACTCAGTTTCGTTCTCAAGAATTTGACTCTTTCGTTGACGCATCAACCGAGCAGACAAACAAAACAGCATCTTATGAGCTATGGCTATCAAACCGATACTCCGGTGGCTTTCACATACTGTTCTCGCACCACTAAAACCACTGTTGGAGCAATCCATCACGATAGCACTTTGTTCCTCGTTTCGGATATTACAACAGATCGACTGCCTTCTTTGAAGAGCAAGATGTAAACCTGAACCAGATATACGGTTCTGTGACGATGTAGAACTGGTTCGGCATTTCATTTAGGTTCGCTATGTCCTAGAAGTTGAGTTAGCGGAGGATAGGGGAACTGTTCTTCAGTGTTTGGTCCATCTTTGAAATTGACTGTGTTGTGGGTGACCGGGGTTCTTTTTGTAAGTCGTTCCGTTGGCGTCTGCTCTCGATCGGGTAACTTGGAATACGATGCAGTAATTCCAGTTGCAAAAGATTTCTCAATCTATCTGGTATATTGTATACTAGTGCTCCCTTAAGAATTTCACAAATTCGACATCTAAGGGATCTGTGTGCACCATCGTGACAATTTTTACTGCGATTAATAAAAGCTGATGACAGTGGCGGTCTCCAGCGTTGTTGGGGTCTACGAAACACATCTTTAAGAGCTGTGAGCGTGGTTTCTTCCATGTTTTTTCATCCATCTTCAAGACTGCTATCATCACTGTGCAAGTTCAGTTCCTAAAGCTTCTGAGCCAAATCAAATCGACACTACTGAGCTACAAAGATCTCTTTGTGGTAGCATGTTGAAGAAACTTGAGACAAATGGCGAGCTTCCACAGAAAAGCGAATTGTTGCGCATTACAAAAACAACGCCCCAGTCGGTATCAAGTTTTGTAATCCAGAAAGAATGACAATCATGAATCGGGGCTTCTTCTCGATTGGGTGTGAATGAGTGCACGACCGGTTTGTAGCTAGCGTTAACAGGGTATGAGTGGCCATGGTGAAAGTTTACATTATTCAGAAAAAGTGATTAAAATAGGGCTTCAGAATGTACTCCTCGTTATCTGTCACGCGCTAGATAGGCTTCGTCTGGACTCGGTCAGCCGATGTAAGCATTCGCATTAGCGGCTGGGATTGCAACAACTATGCTTTCTGCTCACCGAAGCCATCTTTTCATTCTGAGCCACTGCACTTCGCGTCGTATTTTAATACAACAAGTAAACACATTTTATGGCATATACCTGCGATTACTTAACTTCAGCCGGTCAGGTGAACGGCGCAAGGACTAGTTACTGCAGTTTCGGTCAGTCGAGCGCTGAGACCCAGGGCAGAGTGCACTCTCACACCACAGATGCCACAGGCTGTTTTCAGAATTGATAGACAGCAGAAAGAGGAAGCCTGGGAAATCCGGGTTTATCCTGAACAAACTAATTGGAGGCAAAGTCAAAATATGAATGGGGGCGAGATAGCTCAGCGGTTAGAGCGCGAGCGTACTGACCGGAAGGTCCGTGGTTCGAACCCGGCCTCTGCCTCTCGACTTCCCCTGTCTAGGCTTGGGCAACCTGGCAGTATCCCAGCCCTCGTGCTTCCTTCGGGTGGCATGGCAGCTAGGCACCGAAAGGGTGCTACAGCTGAACGATTTTTTTTTTCAAAATATGAATAAGAGATGCCTGTTGCTCAATTCGACACAAGGTATGGATACTGAAAGCTGCTATTTGGAACAATTCAATTCAATTTGTCAACTATGAACCGTGTACCATGGGTACATTGGTTCCAGCTGCTACAGTTTCGACCACCGGAAAGTGGGAGAGTGCGGGAGATGTGGCCAAGCCATGGAGGCGACGGGCAAGTTCAGTTAGTTCACGAATTGGGTAGCTACGTACTGAAGGGGACACCTTTGATATATAAGCGCCAATGAATGCGCGATTGGGCCATTTATGCCAGTGTTATTGACCAGTGGTGAGTTGAGTCCCCGGGTTCCCCATCCAAGGAGGCGGCAGTTGTCCACCCGACTAAGTTTAATGGTTAGTGTTTTCATAAAAAAAAATAATCGTCCAGCTGTAGCACCCTTTCGGCGCCTAACTGCCATGCCACCCGAAGGAGGCACGAGGGCTGGGATACTGTCAGGTTGCCCAAGCATAGACAGGGGAAGTCGAGAGGCAGAGGTCGGATTCGAACCACGGACCTTCCGGTCAGTAAATTCGCGCTCTAACCACTTTGGCCATCTCGCCCCAGTGTTTTCATACTTCGTTACCAGGTTATACATTGTCCACCTCTCGTTCGCTTCCACTCAGCACAGGGCCGGGCGAAAAGAGCTCTGCGAGCCAAACGGTCTTCTGACATGCGGATACATGTCCTAACCAGCGTAACCTGTGAAGCTTGAGTAATTCATCTATCACAGGAGAGTTCATTCTTCCTAGGACCATCTGGCGTACCTCAATATTACTAATCTGATGTTCCCACCAAACCTGACCAATGCTTCAAAAACACCGATGGTCAAACAATGACATTTTTCGTACGTTCCCGGGACGTACAGGTCACGTATCTGATCCACAAAACAGTATGGATTGCACCATCGCAGTGTAAACTCTGCCCTTGGCAGACAAACTGACATCACGTCGGCGCCATAGGTGTCGGAGGTTGGCAAAAGCTACCTTGACCTTTACGATTCGAGAGGTAATCTCATCTCCAGCCAGTACACCGGAACTTATACAGCTGCCTCGGTAAACAAATTTATCTACCACGTCGGTCGGCTAGTCTGCAAACATGAGGTTTGGGTTTGATTCAACCCAGTCTTGTAGCAGCACCTTACACTTTGCGGGTGTGAAGCGCACGCCAAACCATGGGGTAGTTACTTAAGTCATTTAAAATCGCCTGCATCTGGGATGAATCTGAACCAAGGAGAGCAATATCGTCTACATACTCAATGCCTGTGAGCGAACATACCGCGAGCACTTCGACTCCCGAAGTTCTAGTGGCAGACAGAGAAATTTCAGCAGCAAATCAATAACAAAGTTGAAGAGAGTTGCTGTACTGGTGTATTCCGGCGAAAGCTTCCCGTATACTCGTATGCGCCCGCAAGAATACGCAGACAGTGCCCTCATAAGGGATACAAATTTTGAGGGGACACCTTTGATCACCAAAGTTTCTGACGGTCGACAGAATCAAAGAATCAATAAAGAAAAACGACTAACGTAATGCATATTTGATTTTAGGTAGTTGTTCTAGCAAACATTTGAACATCTTACTGAGTGTCATGCTTTCAAGCGTCGGCTAAATGCATAGTGCTCCCGTCGGAGTTGCGAACTCAAACTCAAAACATGTCCGTTTTTTTCAAAACGCTTTGACTGTGTGAAATTAAACAGAGTTGTTTAGAAATGTACCCAAGACAACCCCCCTCCGCTACTACTTGTGGAGCGTAAGCAACGTGCAAGTAACTCCAAAGTATTTGAGGTGACACTCTAAGAAAATTTCTGGCATTTGTACACGATTGAAAGAGAGTAATGATACCTGGTCTGGATGTTGATTTCACCACGCTTTTGGGGCACAGACTCAATCGGGTTGTGTTGCAAGTTCTAGGCTTCCTACTAGCGTTTATCCTCAAGAGGGATTTCATCATTGTTCGGATAATTGCACACCCATCGTCCACCACTTCGAAATTCCTCCTCACCGTTCAGTAGCTTTGATACACCTTGACAATCATCCGTTTTACGCTACTGTTTGATCTTGTGATAGGGTGCCATCTTCAACTTGGCCCCTTATAAGAAATATGAACAGGAAGATTCTACTTGCTGTGGTTTTTCAGCAACAGTGACTTTCATTTAGACTGACCTTGATGCCAAGCGTTCCCGACTGGTGTTTGTGCATGCGCGCACACAGAGGTGTGGTGTGTGGACTTTCGAAGACGGCGCAGTTAATCTAGCTACAAAACCATGTACGCGCACTGTCAGCCTTTTGACAACCTAAAGAGTGTGTCCCCGTGTGTATCCATAAATTGACCGCCGAAGGTTATCTCTATAAGTGGCATATTCCTTGTTTTATACGTACAAACTAATGCAACAAATACATTCTTAAATTTCATGCAGTTCCTCATCCCCCAACGAACATTCGAGTGAGGTCAGGACCGAATTATCCAAATCCGGCTATTTTGTGGGACTACGACGGCGCTTGCGCTGCCGCGTATTTTCTTGTAGAAATATACGATTCTACTGGCGGACCGATGAAGTCGCTGAACGTGACTTCCTCACCGGCGGAGTTGATTGACCTACCGACGTGTGTGGTTTTGTCCGCTGGCGTATCGTCACACAACGTAGCCGGCTCTAGTTCAGTGACGAAAGGTTCGGAATTTACCATGCCAACAGGTAATTTGCCACAAGTCTCGACTTTAACCATGTTCAGTTTGTTGTACACGATATTATCAGGATAAGATGAGCGACGTCTATACATTTTTCAACATGAGACGTCATACTACTTCGTCATGGCAAACAAATTCTTGGTCTGCTTTTTCGCAGAAATCTCAGCACTCGGTTAAGAGATTTAATCTCACTAAGCCGGTTAAAATGTTGGCGAATTTAGCGAAATACACTCATTCGCAAGCAAGTTTGGTTTGCCGAGAGACTCATCTGGAACCCAGCTGAATCTCTCGTTTGTGATGTTTCCAGGCAACTGAATGTGCTGCACCAGGCCGCCTCATGTTTCAGTTGCTACGATATTCGAGATATCGCGATACATGGACGTCTCAAAAAGTGGCGCTGTTCAAAAATTTGTCTCAAGTTAAAGATGTGGTCGATGCATCCTCGACCAGGGCAAAAACAAGATTGATTCTCACGAATCTGTGTCCCCTGATAATCGATCAATCTGCGAAAAATAATGCCAGAGAGCATCTTAAATGTGACAGATACCAGGCTGATATCGCGAGGGTTTTCACATGATGTTCTTGCGCCTTTCTTCACGACTGCCATGATGGTCTAGGGGCTCCATTCGGCTGGTATTCTGTTTCCGTTCCAAACCCGTTGCAGTACAGTCGTCAGACTGTTCACAAGGACCTCGCGCGGGGTGTAGACCATCCGCGCCAGGTGCCTTGTAGCGCTTCAGGATTGATATCTGCCGCTGGATTTCGGTTGCTGATGGTGGGCTGGTGTCAATGTTCGCTTCGGGTCCGCTGGTTTCGTCCGGCGGTTGTCTGGAAGAGTATCAGCAGAACTGTCCATGGAATGTCTCAGTTCATCGCTCAGAATGACAACTGAGGGAGTGAATTGCTGTTCCGTCTTTTTGGCATATTTTCTCACTGACACCTGCCTTATTTTGACCCGTTGATCGAATCAGTTGAAACAGGGCGCGGCTGTTGCCTGGAGCGAAAGCCTTCTCCATTTCCTGGGACTTCGAAATCCACCAGCGTTCTCTATCACTCTTTAAGCTCCTGATTATCCGGTGTTTGAGGGATCTGCGTGCGCCATCCTAGTCGCTAGTTGCTGGCATTCCCTTGCTGGCAGCAATAAGATCTGCTGATCTCGAATATATCCAGTGTTCATTGAATCTAGTCAGATGGGTTGAACAAACAGTTCTGAAAGCTGACAGCATTGCTTCTTTAACCCGCCTCCATTCATCCTCCAAGCAATCTTCGTCGTCCACATGACTGTGCGTTTCTCGTAGCTTTCTAGCCAGATCAGCTGGATACTCTTCAGCTACTGAAAGTTGTCGAAGTTGACGAACGGAGCTGCTCTTCTTTGGCACACGTAGTGCTGACGGAAAGCGAAGTGATAAGCGGGCTCGCACGATGGCGTGATCAGAGTCAAGTTGAGTAGCCCAGAAGGTAACTGATGGCCACATGGTCCAATTGAGTCCATGACTGTCTTGTGGTAGGTGGCCTCGAACTAACTCGATGTGTGCGTTTGTGTTGGAAGTTCGTACTGGTCAGGAAAAGACAATAATCTGATGAAGAAGTCACTCCCCATCAACTGTACGCTCAGCATCGACTCCAAATCTACCACCTGACTGTGCCGCTTCCCGACTTAGTCGTCGTATCACCCGCCAAGATTACAATATCCGTCCTTCTTGCCGACCGAAGCAGTCGTGACAGATTTTGATAAAAATCGTCCTTCTCTGTCTCAGAACTGCAGTACGTTGGAGAGTACGCCGATAGGACGAATAAACACCGTTTACCGCATCCACCTGCATTGATCTTAATCGAGTCAGACAACCAGACAGCGCAAAGAGGACTGTCTAATGGGATACGGTCCAATAAGACGCTTTCAGCATTGGGAATGACTGCAGCTCTCACACCACAGATACCACGAGCCGTTGCGTCGAGGTCATCGGATACTCGAACAGTAAAATTTGGAACATCTGGGCTCGTCCTAAGCGGTTTAATTGCACGACGTGGGATCTCGTATGCGTGTTTCGAAGACAGCATACATCGACAGGTAGGGGAAGCATTGTTTCAGCAAGAGATGTCTGTTGCCCAATTTGACATAGAGTACGGACATTAAAGACTGTAATGTAGATCAGATCTTTTGAGGTCAGTAGATTATTTTGGTCTACTTTTCTGGACGACGGTTTAGACACGGAACAGTGGCTTGGGGATTGGCAGATGGGTTGGTGGCACTGTATCGTTCGACGGGTGGGAAGGGTGTAGGGGAAGGCCGGCGAGCGTAGAGCTTCAAGGACGAATGATAGTTCCCGGTTGGCCAAGCCGAAGAAGGGGCTTTGGTTGAGGTACTCCACCTTGAGCCTTTGACTCGAAAGTCTGACCCATAAGGCGGTAGGAGGATGTTGAGTTTTGTTCGGTGAATCAGTCCGTAGCCTGACTAAAAAATCTGACTCACTTGGCTGCACGGGGTCGGCCTGGCCCGAGGACGCAGGGAATAAGGCATTACTGTCTCACTCCTAGTGCATCTGTGTAGAGCAGGTGCTTTTTGAACAGCACTAGATTCCTTGGTTTTAAAAGTATTTCAATCGTACTGAATAATGCGCCGGCAGTCACAGTCAACCGTTGGGAGATCAGTGTGCGGTTTTTAGGGTCGACCTTTTCTAACCCGTTCTTCTTCGAGGGAAGACAGCATCGCTGTCTCCATAAATATGGGCATGTATGTCGCCTGGAGGAGACGCCTTACTGCCTTCACACTTCTATCGCACAGGACAGTACGCCTTTACCCCCAGACCGCCTCTTAATACAATTACTCGCAGTATGGGGACTCGCTGTTCTTCGTCAGGCTAGTTCCCGGTGACCCTGCTGGCATGGTTGAACCCTTAGGAACTGAGTTTCAGCTAGTATAGCCAGCAGGATCATTGCAGCACAGAAGTCCGACCACCACGACAAGATAACAGCTTTAGGTCGGGGCTATTGGGAGCAGCTTATTTGGATTTATTGTAGAAATTCTTTCATTCATTGTGGAAATGTCCCGTCACGAAGGGACTGGACCTTACCTAGGTGTGATGGTTTGCGCACCCCAGTGACCCATTGAACTATACTGGGAGGTGTTCCCGCGACACTCACAGAGTTTCTCATATCACGTTGGTCATTGGTTAGAGGTCTGATGAACACAGACTCCTGGTCATCCAGGTCGGGGTTTGGAACATGTATTGAATTGTTCCGTAGAAATGGTGATGCATTTGCATTCTCCGCCAAACACCGCCGTCTTGTGGTTAGGCTTTTGAGCCAAAGGCTTTGGTTGAGGACCCTAATCGTCCTCGTGTCTAGGTATGGGCGCCCTGACAGTATTCCAGCCCACGTACAACCATGACACTTATAACTAACAATACTCTCATGCTACATCGGATCAGCCGGGTCACCTTACTCGCTGCATACAGCAGGACGGGTAAGCGAAAACAGGCTACTGCTGACGTTTCCTTTCTTCCCCTTTCACATACTTTTTCTTCATCCTCTCCCCATCCAATTAATAACTCTCACTCTGTAGGCCCAGCACTTAGGACTGATGACTCCGTTCGTCTTGCACGCAACATCTGGTCGTCACAGGGCATAGAAATCCCCAGGTATCTTGAAATCAATCTACAATCCTGGACACCCAGTCTACCTGGCCGCCTTCAATGTCCGCACTCTGAAGCAAGCAGGACAACAAGCTGCCCTTGCACTCACATTGGACTCGCTTGGTATTGATGTGTGCTGGCAGGCTTAGCGTATCTGAGACTCAGTTAGGAGGTCGACATGGATTGGACTCGGTACGTAAGGACAATGGTGAACGATTGCTTCAGCTGTGTGCTGATCACAGGCTGTTTTTATGCAGGACTAACTTCCGAAGTAGCCGAAGTCGTCGGGCCACATGTGGCACGCCGGCAAGAAACTCAAATCGATCACGCTGCCATCAGTGACCGTTCATTTGTAGTACCCTTTCGGTGCCTAGCTGCCGTGCCACACGAAGGAAGCCCGAGGGCTGGGTTACTGCCAGGTTGCCCAAGTCCAGACAGGGGAAGTCGAGAGGTAGAGGTCGAGTTCGAACCATGGACCTTCCAGTCAGTAAATTCGCGCTCTAACCACACGAGCCATCTTGTCCCCCTTGCTATCAGTTACCGATGGCGCGGATCATTAACTGACTGCCGGTCGTTTTGGAACACGTTTGTGGATTCCGACCACGCGCTCGTCCGGAGTCGCTTCTCCCTACGTTTTCAAGGACCGCGTAAGGTGCGGACAAGTCACTTGACAACTGAGAGACTGACAGGTCGGGATGTTAGACGAATTTACCAGAATCGTCTTCCAGAGTCTCTTCCAAGTGCTCCACCATCAGATGTGAACTCATACTGGGACGAGATTGCCACCTCTTTGCATAGTGCTGGGAATTTTGCTTGTGGCACGGTGCCACCAGGCGCACTCGAGCACTGAATATCAGATCGAACAGTGACATTGTTCAAATCTCGGAGAAACATCCCAACCGGTCCCAAACATAACTTGATGCGACGAATTATCAGACGTCAAGTGAAAGTGAGCGTGCGAGCCGACCGTGAAGTGTGGTGGACACAGAAATCCAAGGATATGGAAGAGACCCAGAAAGCTGGTAATGCCCAAAGATTATTTCAGTTGATCCGTGCGACCGGTCCCTGGAACCACCTGTGAGCGAAACCATCAAGGACCAGAATGAAGCGACAACCAGAGGGATTCGGTTGAGGTACTCAATCCTGAGCTTTTGACCCAGAAGTGGAAGACGACCGACCTTTTACAACCTGCCCTTTCTTGATGGAAAGCAGCACCGGTATTTCTACAGATATGGATATGTCAGTTGCCCGGAGGAAACACCTTGCTGTGCCGACAAGACCATGTCATAGTGTGATTGTTCGC
The DNA here is from genome assembly GCA_003604175.2 of Clonorchis sinensis. Classification (NCBI taxonomy): domain Eukaryota; kingdom Metazoa; phylum Platyhelminthes; class Trematoda; order Opisthorchiida; family Opisthorchiidae; genus Clonorchis; species Clonorchis sinensis. The sequence continues at coordinate 5,472,921 of CM030369.1, read as the reverse complement.
AGCATGAGAAAACGGAGGAAAAGGTATTAAGTGACACGAGGAAAACAACGTGCTGACTTGAATCTTTGACAAACCATTGACTCACCCATTTGTATGTCGTGAACTCATGTGGCCATATAGGCCTTTCTACATCACCACACAAATCACAAAGTAGTGCCCTACGTCGGCAAGCTCGACAGCCATGTACGTGAACCAAGGCCACATCGCAAATGGCGGTCATAAGCTTCTTTTGTAGTTCACCTGATTGAACCCGGTATAAATCCTAGTTCCGAGAAACGGAAAAAGTGAAAGCTGTAAAATCCGAAATGGAGGTTGGATAAAAAAAGCTACTAAACTATATAAATAAGTCTGTTCGATGGGCCGCATTCTCAGTCTTATTTTATTCTCATTTATGGGACGAACGACAGGTTTCAAGGAAATTTGAACGCGTCGATAGTTAGCTTTATAGTGCAATAACGCATGAATGCTAGTCTTACCGTTAGTTCGCGGGAGTCACAGGTAAGAAAGTATCAAGGAAACGGTGGTGATGAGAAGAATCAGAGAATGAGAATAAGCGGGAAGCATCGTACGGACCTTCCGTAAGTGCGTCATAAGATGGGTGAATATTCACTTGTGAAAAAATCGGCAAATATACATGTTTTACTACTGACCGCCTTCGTGAGATGAAGTCAAACCAAGCAGTTTTGGCACCTAACGAGAAATCTGCAGGAGGCCGAGGACTCAGACACTGGAAGGTTGCACAAGCCCAACGAGCAGTTGATTGGTAGGTGTGGAATAGACAGTGGCAACCACGGCTCTGAGCTGCCTCGCCTTCGCCAGAACCACTTAAATCATGACTTGAGTGTCGTGGTGTCCCACTACTGAAATTAATAGTAGAGACTAGTCTGATAAAGAACCCGATAGAGAAAGACGGTATTTTACTGGGCAACCTACATGCATCGAGTAGAGATCCAAGTCGTTCAGGCTGATTAGCATATAATCCAATGGTCGAATGCAACGCTGTAGATCCGATGCCGACTTCGCATCACAACGAGCGATCTGGTGCCACAACAGGATCAGTGCACGACGGAGTTGTCTGATAACCAGCAGCTCTGGGATCACTGCATACAACGACGGATGAATTTTGGCCAAATTAATCAGAGGTCGATTAAACAGCTCTCCTAGAAACGATCGTGTGGGTTGACTGACTACCAAAAGAAGTGAGGAGTTGAGTGTTAGCAAACCATAATCAACCCAGCTAGGCTTTATTCCAGCGTGTAGGTAAAGTAAAATGTTCTTTGGCCTATTGTATTATAAGTTGACATGCAAAATGAAAATGAAATATCCGAAACTGCAATTCACCTTCAGGTAAGTGATGTCCGGTTTAACAACTTGTAAACACGTTTTAAACTGCCCTCCATAACAATACCATCAATCCGTGAACGAATTCGCAGACATAGCTAACCTACTGCGTTCGGCTGGAGCTGGCACATCAAGTGACTCCAGATGTCAACGTCAAACCTGAGGGCAGAGATGTCTCACAGCACCGAAGAGCTAGCGGGGTGCATTACAATGGAGAATGTCAACGGATTAGATCCCCCTTGGACATGTGCGAAATTTCATCAAAAGGCATCTGAACAGAACAGATCATACCCGGCTAGATGATCATACCGCTATTTGCCACTACCTATTAACCCAACTTTGGCCTAGTTGCGGCGCCACATTTTTATCAATCATTCACAACAACAATCCGTGACTGACTCAACTTCCGCCAAAGCAGAGCTATGGCTGCAATACACTTTGGATAAACCAAAAAGCTAAAGCGTATGTATTGAATCATTTCAATGGTGCGCTTCCGAAGAGGAAACCCGTTTAAGTGCGATCGACTTAGTCTGGTCTTCAGAGGATTACCGTGAACGACGCGAATTTTTCAACCGCCCAACTGACTAGCACTGGTCGTTTCATTACTCCACCATTCAGACACAGATCGAGTCCAAGGCACAGCGCGCTTCCAAATTTAGTAGGTGTACGGAAGTGACAGACAAAAAGAGAGCGTGGCGATTTGACTTGTGGATAACCTACCGGGTTGAAGAGAGAAGTCCCAGTTATAAATAACATCCCGGGGAATGATCGCTTCTTGAAGCTGATGGCAATTCATACAATAAAGGCGGGCATCATAGGAGTCCAGAAAAGCGGTTGCTGCAAAAGGCAGGAGAAAATAAACTTTCAAGAACTCGGAACTGGACCATAAGAGAAACGAAAGCGACATGCGACCACACTCATAAAGCGGACTAATGAGAGGATACTGCTGCAAAGTCGAAGACCCTAAGACACAGAAATAAGCCTGAATAGTAGCACAGGGAAACATCTGAGGCAAACAATTTTTTCAAATAACAATCCAGTGGTCGCTACATCTTATGATTATATATCGCAGATGAAAGAAGCACAAAACTCGCGAGAGGAAAACGCAGAAAACGTCACTGGGTCACAATCAAACTAGCTATTGTTTGATCCAATAACTGACGCGGCCTGCTCTGACTGCTAAGCCAATTCAACTAGAATACTCTAGCTAGCATTATCTGTTTGCACAAGCTGGGTGCATTCATTCTGATGTTAGGTGCTCCAGCTACTTCCAGTATGAATGTCCGTACCGTTTTTGAAGGGTGAGGACAACTGCAGATACCACTTTGAAGGCCTTGCTGGAATCTATTGTCCAATGCGTGCGCAACAGTGCTGTCTTTGAGTAATCACGTGACGCTCTATGCTAGTCCATTGGGGTAGTGTTCACGCATATGTACGAGAAGCTGGCGCGCCGTTCAATCACCACAGGACGCGTCAGACGCTCCTGAATGATTAGATTACCATAAATGATGTGAACCCCAACACCTTATCCTCATTATTCCAAGTAAGGATGGGAAAGCTTCTGAATGAATAGAACAGTTGAGGTGCTGGTAACAGGTGATATTCTTGTTGATTACTCTCTCTGGACAAACGTTTTCTCTCTTGCATTTTTGCCACCCAATCCAGCCCCCCCCCCATCCACCCCATCCTTGACCAGATCTTCTGAGATCTCGAAGCTAGGGATCCTACGAAGTTACGTTTTGGTTCCAGTGGAACGAAGCTGTGAAAAGTGGTGGTAGCCTCCCGATACACTATGCACCCTACTGATCTATCTGTTAGACAACTGAGGTGCATGTCCAAGAAGGGACGCGATGAATCATATGCGAGGACAGGCGCAAGTGAAGCTGTCTAGCAACTGATTCAAGTCAATTCTCTTGTCAGTCACACAAACCATCTCATCTACGTATCGATGGTGGCGTTCTGCGCCATCGGTGAATTTTTTCCAGTTTTTCCTTTCTGTTACTAAAGCAAACACGTCCGACCAAGCAAAGATCCTATTGTAACACAGTTTGTCTACAAAGATAACCGCCAAACAAAAAGTGTGTATTGATAGCACATCGGCAAAATAACCCACGCAATCTCAGAACAGGAAAACCAATTGCAATTTATGAATCGGAAGCAAAATCACACATAATATTGATAGTTTCTGCCGCGGGGACATTGGTGAAAAGTAGTGTGACGTCGAAAGAAAACATTAATTCATCTTTAGTTCTAATGTTTCCCATCTTTACAATTACAAAAGTGAGCTTTGAACCATGTGTAGTTAGACGTCGCCTGACAGGTTCTGACGATTCCCTCAGCCATTTGACACCGTCGTGGTACGGTGACCTTACCGTGAAAAGTAGTGGGCGAATTGGTACAACTATTTTGAGGAAGAAAAAGCGGGAGGTAGAGACGCCTTCTCCAAATTTCTAAGTCTGACGGGGAACGATTACTGCGGACCATTTTCGGGAGTGGTCTCTATTCCGTGATTTTTATCGTTTTGGTTCAATCATCCCTGGCTACCATCAGGTTGGCTAAACGAGAATGGTGCTCGGGACAGCTCAGTGGTTAAGGCGTGAAATTATTAGCCGGAAGGTCCATGGCTCGAACCCAACTTCAGCATCCCGATTGCTCCTGTTTAGGCTTGGACAACCTGAGATTACATCAGCCCTCGTGATTCCTTCGGGGTGGCATGGCACATCCACCCCATCCTTGACCAGATCTTCTGAGATCTCGAAGCTAGGGATCCTACGAAGTTACGTTTTGGTTCCAGTGGAACGAAGCTGTGAAAAGTGGTGGTAGCCTCCCGATACACTATGCACCCTACTGATCTATCTGTTAGACAACTGAGGTGCATGTCCAAGAAGGGACGCGATGAATCATATGCGAGGACAGGCGCAAGTGAAGCTGTCTAGCAACTGATTCAAGTCAATTCTCTTGTCAGTCACACAAACCATCTCATCTACGTATCGATGGTGGCGTTCTGCGCCATCGGTGAATTTTTTCCAGTTTTTCCTTTCTGTTACTAAAGCAAACACGTCCGACCAAGCAAAGATCCTATTGTAACACAGTTTGTCTACAAAGATAACCGCCAAACAAAAAGTGTGTATTGATAGCACATCGGCAAAATAACCCACGCAATCTCAGAACAGGAAAACCAATTGCAATTTATGAATCGGAAGCAAAATCACACATAATATTGATAGTTTCTGCCGCGGGGACATTGGTGAAAAGTAGTGTGACGTCGAAAGAAAACATTAATTCATCTTTAGTTCTAATGTTTCCCATCTTTACAATTACAAAAGTGAGCTTTGAACCATGTGTAGTTAGACGTCGCCTGACAGGTTCTGACGATTCCCTCAGCCATTTGACACCGTCGTGGTACGGTGACCTTACCGTGAAAAGTAGTGGGCGAATTGGTACAACTATTTTGAGGAAGAAAAAGCGGGAGGTAGAGACGCCTTCTCCAAATTTCTAAGTCTGACGGGGAACGATTACTGCGGACCATTTTCGGGAGTGGTCTCTATTCCGTGATTTTTATCGTTTTGGTTCAATCATCCCTGGCTACCATCAGGTTGGCTAAACGAGAATGGTGCTCGGGACAGCTCAGTGGTTAAGGCGTGAAATTATTAGCCGGAAGGTCCATGGCTCGAACCCAACTTCAGCATCCCGATTGCTCCTGTTTAGGCTTGGACAACCTGAGATTACATCAGCCCTCGTGATTCCTTCGGGGTGGCATGGCAACTAGGTACCGAAGTGTTACAGCTGAAAGATTACTATTATTAGAAAAATGAAAGTTAGTGGGAGAAACCGTGTCGTTTAGGGGTCACAATTGTGTTCCGCGCTCTAAGCGACGTATTCACGGGATTGGACTGCATTTAGTTGGATGGTTAGATCTACTTTGTTGCCAGAAGACTGACGTGGTTTTCCTGTTTCCATATCGTGGGACAAAACTGTCCATTAGAATGCACTGAAATAAGCGAGCCACAGATGTGCCGAGATTTCTATCGGAAGAATCCTTCGGTTACATCAACAAACCATTGGTAGATGTTCCATCGAGGGCTATCCGTTGAGCAGGTCATCTTTACTTTCCTACAAGATTCTGAACATCCGCCAACAAAAACCACAGAGAAGCTACGTAACTTTCCTGGTCCAACTATCCAAAACTTCTTCAGCGAGTGAGAGGGTAATACTCAATGGAACAAGTCGGAAAATAAAGTGCTATAAGGTATAAAAGTCCAAACCGAATAAACTGGCTAACTGCCTAAACTTTCATTCGCAATTGATGCGACAAGTTTGTTTCGTATAAACGTTAAGCCGCACCCATTAATGTTTACTCAATGGCTGACAAATGCCCGCTTGGTTGATGCCATTTCTCACTACACCATAGAGAAACGAAAATACGATACGGTACTGCAATTAAGAGAGCAAAGACTTGTAGGGTTGTGTCCGGAGACTGTTGGTATTTTGCCGGCAAATCAGAGGATAATAGTGAAAAAATAGAGAGGCGAAGGATGAACACACGTTTCTTGCACAGTCACAGTTGGAAAGCTTTTCAACGAAAATTGCTTTGAGGCATCAAGATTATTTGCATCATTTATTTCATAAAAAACACTATTGGGTTTCGGACAGAAAAAAGATATTCCATGCAATACAGGACAGAATAAAGAACATTAGTAGAGGGTAATGAGATTTGCTACGTCATTTGCTCCTGGATTATGCATAATTATTTTGAGGCTCGTAAGCTGGATCGCATGATTCTTCTGGTTGGCGGACATTCTACAATTACTGGGAACGAGGCTCCTGTAGTTACAGCATGAACTGAGACAAATAATGCGTCAAACTAGTTTCGAGTTTTGGTATGCAGTAGTGCAACAAGGTTTACGTACTTGGGGAAAGTTGCTTATCGCATCGACCGCACTTGCCATTAAATGCACAATTTCGTCCATCTTCAAGGTCGAAGGCCGGTGCGCCAGGAAATAGACGCACAAGACGAGTGATATCCTAAAAAAGAGAAGACAGTGGTTTCGACAAGCCTTTTCCGAAATTACTGTCAGTTTCCGATAGCATAAACAGAAGAAACCGAGCTGAACGGACAGGCAAATGAATGAAACAAAATGTGAATTCGGTTCTAAGGCGAGATTACAACGCCGCATAATTTCGGCCTGTCCAGACTACCCTTCTGAAAGAACGGAAATGCAACTTAGCATATTTACTTAAAGCCTACGTAATCTACCAGCTCTAATGCAGTTGCGTACATACTCACATCAACGCAAAATATGGCAGTTCACCTCATTGCTAACAGAACACACACCGGGGTAAATGGCTCGAAGACGCCAAGGTGAACGGCAAAATTCTGATCTGCATAGTCTGCTGCCAAGATCTTACTGTGAGCTGGCCGTCGAATAGGCCCGAAGCCTTTTCTGGAGCAGCATAATGAACCTTCCTTTGCATCACGCTTCAAATTCAAAGTACTCGGGTATCCGGGAATTTTTCGTTGAAACAGCATTTTTTTAAGGGGGGGGGTCCCAATACAGAGTTTCGCGTTCATCTTTCGATTAAAGAAGTTACTAACCTTGTGGAAATTTCATGGTAACGCCTGAAAATAGAAATGTCCCTCAAGAGAGACCCCTTTCTGAGGAGTTCAAAAGATAAGCCACTGTCAGCAACATCCAAAAAACAGCCTAATACGTCTGCATGCGGTCGAAATCTTTGCTGCACGCCGACAAGCATACACCGAAGTGTTGCAAGAGACTGACAGACATGGATTAGTGCGAGTTAGATCATTTACGAAATAGCCGGAAAGGCGTGATCAAAGGCACAAAACAAATCCTATTACAATAAAGAGGAGCACAACTTACCTGTTCGGTTAATGTAACCAGCAGATCCTCACCAACAACTTGCCAGTTTGATTCTCCCTCAGCCACATCAGCCTACAGGATGAAGACAGACCACAGTAATTAAAAAAACAATACCTAGTCATTAAGCGAACCGCAATTGACGTGGGAAAAACATTAAACCAGGTTCACAATCATCGCATGCAGATGGTCGTCTCTACACCAGTGTTCCCCACGGAGGGAAAAAATGCTCCCTGATAGGTGGTCCATGGAAGTGAATTTCGGCAGCAGAGGATACAGAAGGAAGAAGTAAATGTGCCTGCTATCGAGGATTTTCACTCAAATGGCAACCATGTTGGGTCAGTCAAAATGTCGACTCGATGTACCGTACTTACGTCTCGAGTGCCGCGACTGCATTGTGACGCACGGCGTTGTCCTTAGGTACTTACACTTACTTCAATGGATCTGTGGGCAGATGGTTCACGGAAGGTCCGTGGTTCGAATCCAGCCTCTGCCTCTCGACTTCCCCTGTTTAGGTTTGGGCAACCTGGCAGTATGCCGGCCTTCGCGCTTCCTTCGTGTGGCATGGCAGCTAGGCACCGAAAGGGGGCTACAGCTGAGTGATGATGATGTGGGCAGATAGTGTCAATGGACTTGACAGGAATCTCATGATCGTATTGTATCCTATTAGGGCGGAAAGCAGCTAAAAATAAATGATCGGTTTGACGGCTTGTTGACGCCACAATATCCACTATGTGGTTAATCAGTGCCCCTCAAATGTATTTCATGTTATCACATTGGGTTACCCCAGCGAATCTGTTGTACATATTAGGTTGTGCACACAGAACGCGAGGACAGTGTTTAGGAACGGATCATGAGTAGAGCCAACCAGCGTGCGCCTTGAGTCAGTTCGTGACCACAACCGCCAAGGCAAACTACGTAGGTATAAGAGGCGCTTCTACAGAGAACTTCCTAATTCGCTTCTTACTTTGATGCGTACATTATAGTATAGTAAACATTACATCCGTCGGATGTTATATAGCCGAAGATTTCCGACGAGTACTACTGTATTAAGCGCTTACAATTTCGAATTTTGAGTTGCGAACGTCAAAAATAAGGGAGCATGTCAGCACTACTATGTGGGGTATTTGAATTACAAACTTATGACCTCTCTAGATGACCGTTACCGGTCAATTTGTGTGGTGCACCGAGCATGTTTGAACGCAGCAAAATAACGTTTGAGAGAGTGATCCCCTATGGAGGAATCACAAAAATTTGGTATGAAGGGGAACGCTGTTGTGCATTTTCATGGGGTAAATTAAGATGAATCCGTTTTCGGGGATCATGATGTGGTGCGTTAGGTTCCACGGGCCTGGCTTTACTGTTTTCGTATACGATGGACGATAGCGCCATGCATAGGGGGTGGTCAGCTGAGAAGTCTAGCAACTACTACCCTAAATCGATTTTCCACAACTCTTGATATATGAGAGAAACGATCGAGGTAAACTATCTACAATAGACTGGACTGTTGCTTCCCTGGTCAAAAAACAGTCCTTAACCCGCACTGAAAAGAAAAACAACGCAACGACTGCGAGGGTTATTTTACCTGTATTTTAAGGGTAAACTTTTGCAAAATCGCATCCCATGTGACTTTCGACAAACAGTGTGGTCAATCTTACGCAGCCTTCGTTTGGTCTAGTGTTGGTTTTGAGAAACGGCTAGAGGTATTTCACCAAAATACTCCCCAAAGAAGTGTTAATAAGTAGCCACTGGGGAATTCCCATACTGATTTCTAGGGAGGGGCGGACTGAACCCGGTAAAGTTCGGTCGTGAAATTTGGGGTAAGACGATATAAGCAGGACGGTTCACTTGGTATCCAGCTACGGGATTATGAAGCAACAACGGTAAGAAAATGAGTCAGCTCCAACAAATTAGGTGAATGAGAACACTTCCAGAATATAACGGTCATGGTGTTAGGGCTGCTACGATAGTGACATCTGGTGCTGGGGGCGTCAATTTAACTCCATACAATATTTCAGTAAAGTGGCTTTTTTATATTACACCATCTAATGCTCATGCCAAAGTTCCTCGGGAACGAGTATGATACATTTAGCTGTTCAAGTTTACACCAAACTGTTTGTCCTCTCTACCACTTGCACTATCTGTTAACACAGTAACGGTAATATTATTTAGAGGAATTAAGACGAACTCCAGGGAGATTTCCTCTATTTTAAGTTAGGTGAATCTTTATCACGGTCGACTGCTCCGACCGAATTCTCCGAAGGCAATTAGGTTCCGTGTAGGGAGCCCATCAGCCATATCATCCAGGTCCCGTAAATCATGTAAGCTACTCCTCATTGATATGTGAATATGAACAATAACTTATCGATCTTGGTTTGCTTTCTACTGGGAGTGAAGTGAGGCCAAGGATAGAGGTGAAAATGCCAACCATGTGTACGACGGTTATTTCATTTCCGTCTGCCAACAAAACGAACAATTCCAGAATGTGTTGCTCAACGGATGCGATGTTTCCTGCACTATTATCTGAGAACTGTACTTGCAAAGATGACCCGTGTCTAAGATAATGGCAATACTCATAACTGTCCCTTTAAGTGTGCATCTTATGGGGAGAGAATATTGCACAGAAGTAAACTGGTAATCGCCAGAACGAAGGGTTTCTAATATGATGGGGCGTACTAAACCACATGTTCATCCGTCAATCACTGTATTCATAGTGACATATTACAACGATTGCTGCGTCCTGAAGTCACTATCGATCCTTTATCGATCCCCTACTCACTTACAAGTCCTGGGCATCCAGGTATTAAGTAGAATAGACGGAATTATACCCGAGCACTCAGACCCTTTCTATGCTCCATAGACCTGAAGTGCCGATATACAAGTAATTGAGTAACCGAGATGTATAAAACTACGGTAAAAAAGATACTACGTTACCTTCTTAACGTCATCTCCAGAGATTTTCTAGACATTGCTGGTGTAGGCTGCCTCGAACTATGGTTCATGTCCCAGGGTAAACAATAATCGTCCAGTTGCACCTCTAAGTCAGTGCATGTTTCGGGTCGAGGAAAATACGAAGCTACTGGAAGCGTACAAACTAGGAACACAGGACTCATCATCATCACCATCATTGTCAGCTGTACTTGTGTGTAGTTGTAGTACAGTGGTTGTAGCTGCCACAGTTTCGTTCGCCGATAATTTGGAGAGGTGGGGTAGGTAGCTGCGCATTGGAGGAGGGAGCTGATAAGTTGGTGCGTAAATACACCACTGTCAGTGGACTATTAATTAGCGGAATTGGGAAGGGAGCTATGCATTGAAGGCAATAGCTTGGATGCACGAGCGCCATTGAGGGCGCGACTGGGCCATGTCTGACAACGTCTCTAACAATTGATGTGGCCCGTCTCGGGACTACCAACAGCTTACCCCATAAAAACCAGTACGAACAGGTCAATTGGAATCAAAATCAAACGTAAAAATAAATCACAAGGGAAACGGTGAGGAAAAACACGCGACAAGCGAATAAAGTACCAGATAACATATAATGTCGGATGGAAAGTAAACTGAAGGAGAGGCATAAATGATCACCTGCTTTGCCTGGATGACAACAGGAAACGAGGCACTTTGCTGATCCACAGTTGGCAGGACTGGACTACCTATTAAAAGAAATACATATCTGTAACTAGAATACGAGGTCAAAGGATGTCAGTCAGAACGTACTGTTGGTGAGAGACGTGGTAGTATACATAGCTGCAATGAAAACACCCCTGAAACAGTGTACCCGGCAGTTTTCTATTTCCATCCACTGCAGAACAAAAACACGGAAATTAAGAACCATGTGGTTCATGCAGCACTTGCTAACATGTCAAACAATGACAATGCACCGGTAACACCAGGTTTTCTCCTGTAGTAGGGGGCTTAAAGCCAGAACGACCAGATGGTTCTGTAGGATATTCAGTCACCCTTGAAAATGAATAACTTTTTTTTTACAGTTGTGATGACCGCCCCGAATTTCTTTTCGACGAATGAATCAGTTCACATACGGTGGAATTTGGACCGCTAGATCTGAGAGACCATTGCTCGCAACGATGTATATAATAGAGTAGGACGTATCCGCAGGTATCAGGAATACTTGAATTCCGTCACAGGTGACAAGTTGTGATACTAGCAGAGGGTCCTCGTAGTAACATTTGCCTTACGTAGGCTGCGATATAGTCTGTGGCAAGCAGAGGCTGAGAGGAAAATCGTACACACATGCCAATCGCACTGCGGCATTTTCAGATTACCATCATGATTAACGGGGGCAAGGAAAATATATTTATCGGATGTCCACTGCGAAGAACGCGTGATGGTATATTGGTTGCAAGCACATAGGTGAAGATGCGATGAAGGTACCAGCAAGGGCTAGAGAAACAGGTCGATGCAAATGGTAACAGTAGTCTGCTTCCAAAGTCCGCCGCGGATGTAACCGATAGTAGTAGAGATTTATGAATGTGAGATGAAAACGGACGGCTGACTTGGAACATCAACCTACTTGGGCACATTTCGAAACCAATCTTGAGGTTGTAAGGTTGAAAAACGGAATTTCAACCATCTGAAAGATTTCAAGTCCAAGAGGGCTAAATGAGCATATAACTTCATCCACAGCGAACCCAACGCACAGGGTGAAACATAAACTGTCATATAACTCAGAAAACCATATTACTGCCAAAGATGTGCTTAATAGAAAATCCTACTCAAAACCCGGGATGCACAGTTTATCGCAATAAACCCACTATACTCAACTGCAGCAACCCAAATTTCGAATCTGTGGTCTGGGGAGATTTAGACTGTCCGAGTTACCGCAACTGGTTCCGCTTTACCTGTGCAACACTCAACAGCACTGACCTCCAGGATCACACAACAGACCCGACGAAGCCACGGTTCTGCGAGAACCGCAAAAACACAACTGCCTCAGTGGCAGTTGTCGCCTATCGCGAGAAGAGGATGAATGGCCAACCTGAATCAGGAAGTGAAAAAGTAGGCCTAACGCTGGCTCAATGCCAACTACAACCCGCCATCCACACCACCTCGCAAGGGTTCTAAACGCCTCAGGATTCAAATCAGCCCAAACTCAACAGCTAACTACTTAGCAACTACTGGTTTGGTAAACCCAATAACGCAGTCCGGTCCACTACATCATCATCATGAGGAATTTGACGCAGACGAACATGCGGATTGTTTTAAGAACAACCTACACCAACAGACCAGCACTCGAAAAGCAGGGTAGGACGAGCACTGGATTGCAGTTTATTCCATTATGGGTATCAACGTTGAGACCAAGGTACTGACTAGATGTACAAGGAATCTAAATGCACCGCACGATGACGGATCCCATCTTATGAGAGGCACTCTTAACACTGAGGGACATGGGGGACCGTGGTGTTACCAGGAATTACCTCGTGCCAGACTTTTACCCAGCACATATACGCAGACATTCCCCGGGGCGAGAGGACCAAGACTCACAGAAGGCTAGGACGGAAAGTAACAGCAGGGTGGTTTTCATACACGGAGTGCCGGATTCAATAGCCAGTTGCCGTCATGGCTATATTAAGTAGAAGGTGACCAGCCTGACATGCTAGATTCAGACATCCAAATCCCGCTTTCACGACGTGATAAGCAAGGGAAGAGTGATGGGTCGCTCTCTAGCACCGCAGCACGTTGAAGTGTGCTCGCCATACAGCCTTGCTCTACAAGTAACAGATACTCTCTTAAGCGGTCTCCCCCACCTCTTAGTACAGGCAAATACCTCGTCGCACCACTATCACAATCCAGGACCTCCTTCTGAACTTCAACCAGCTTCGATTACTTTAATCTGTAGTCCAGGGGTGATTTCAGCATTCCTTCCGAACCCATTGTCCTGAAGATCCGCCTTCAAGATCGAAATTTTTAAACTAACTTAATCGGTTTCGTGTGATGAGACCCACTCGCCACCGAGGTTTCAACACCTCAGCCTTGTCCTGAAACGGAACTCTGGTGGAAGAAGTCACGCACCGCGCTCTACTTGACCACGGCGACCATGTGGTCATCGATAGTCCCTACGTCATCATGGCAACTACTACCGGCAGCTCCAACCTAGGCACAAGGACAGAAGTAAGTCTATCAGCGCTGCGAGGGCTGGCATAGCTAAAATACCATGTCAGACAGAAGCCTGCTCCAACCTCACTGTAGAATAGTATCGAGTGACGAAACTCCGCTATGTGCGGAGACGATAGGAGGGGCCTCCCAGTCGAGAAAACTGGATTGATTGCACTGTTCTGAGGGACTAGGACGCCCAACTTGTCTGCAAAAACATGAAACATTTGGAACCATTATTTGTCACTCAGCTCATGGCAAACAGGGAATTCATGTAGAAACACGCTGACCGAGTGAGAGAGGTTATGAACAGCATACCAACCCTTCACATAGATAGCGGTCTAACGGGCACTTTGGACGACGAGGCGGGTACCTAACCGAACCAATGGACTCTATATCCTCTGCAGCGTCCTACAACCGTGTATCCCAAACATGTCCTCTAACCCGAGGTACACAACACAAAATCAATACCCCCAGTCGCAGTTAGCGACGGAGGTATAGCCGTGTCACATTACTTCCAAAACCTACCTACTACATCCATTAGCAGCAGAAGAGACAGTCACGCAAATCTGTAAGAAGATACACGGTCTGATACAGCCAACTATCGACTGATCGCACTCCCACAGTACTGGCTCGTTACCAACATATCTGGAGTGATACACTATACTGTCCCCGGAACAGGACAGGCCCAGACACAAGAAATGGTGCCTCATAATCCCTTTGTTCAATAGGAATAGCTTGGCTAAAGACCGCGATGACCGGGATTGAAATGTCATCTATCTGAAAGTATCCAAGATCCTTGACAAGACAGAGAAACACATCCCGTTGGCATAGTCGGCCACCTACCTAAAAAAGCCTTCAGCTGTAGCACCCTTTCGGTGCCTAACTGCCATGCCACCCGAAGGTTGCACGAGGGCGAAGTCGAGAGGCAGAGGTCGGGTTCGAACCACGGAACTTCCGGTCGGTAAATTCGCGCTCTAACCACTTGGGCCATCTCGTCCGACCGGCCACCTACAGGGTCCACTGTCCTTACTGCGATGGGTACAGAACGATTTAAGCCAATAAACAATAGCAGAGTGGAACGATACTAAACTCCAAGCACATCGTACTACAGCTTACCAAAAGGTAAACCGCTGGCCCACTAGTGTTCCTTATCTGTAAGTGTCATCACCACGCAAATTATCTGTCAAAGACTCGAGATTGTGAGAAGCGCCTGGACAACTCAGGCTAATGTCGCACTTCAGGAAGATCTCCAGGTGGTCTAGCAATGGTGCATGTAAAACCACCGGCATTTCAATGGTGAAAAACACCACACACTCCCTCTCGAATGTCGAAGTCCTCGAAGTTATTTCCTTGGTATCTAACGCCTGCGAACCGTTGGCACGAAAGGATCGTTACCCAATGAAAACTGGAATGAAAGTATTGCGAATAGGCACCTCAGACCACTCCCCGAGCCGCCGCGCCCTGGATCCGTTGCTGTCTGCATACACTGGACCTCATACGGAGTAGTTCGCCTGGAGCCAAGGGCCCAAGTGCGATCAGAAAAGTCCTCCGGCAGGCGTAACTAAGGGCCACGGAACTCGTTGCGCAACCCATCGTACGGCGAATGATTTGCCACTCTAGACGAGGGAATCTTTTATTAGCGCCCGGATCTTCCCCAACTCTAACCTCCCGTGTAACTCACTACCATCATCAGTGTCCAAAACCAATCTTCGGCGTCATCAACTGAAGCTGGAACAACCAACACAATCACCTGGACTGCCACCAAAAACTACCGTTCCTCTCGTCAGCCGCACCTGGAACTCTCTAAACTCAACAGTCGTTTCTGCTTCATTTCTGGCAGCCAGGTGAGTTACACTGTAAAACCATAAGGGCTTCCCCGGCTACCTTCATCTGAACCACTATTTGCTATAAACTTGCAGATCCGAATAGAGAAGGCCTAATGAGTCTGCGAATCCTATGGATCCCATATCCTAGGTTGACTGACAAGAAATAGTTCTTTGGTTGAAAAAATCACATAAACGATATGGACATGTTATTTCACCACAGTCCAATGAGAATGATCCAATTAACACCACACTCAACTTCTTCGACATCATTCGCGCCGGATTGTCAGAAAGTTGCAGATAACGTTATTGATCAATTCCAGCACATCCTATTCTTGCAAAAGCTGACATAATGAGTACAATGGTCAAGAGCTGCGATGTTTTGTGTAAGGGAGACGCATAATTATGTGGCTTATGCTAATCAGTAGATAGAAGTCCGTGCACAATTATCTCGACACATTTCAAATTTTGAAGATCACCCGATGTTGTAAAACAGCTCTTCGTATATGACTTTCCTCTTTAATTTCACATTGGTGCACGCTAGACGTTACAGTGACGTCACACAATTCTAACTGGTGTAAGCAAGCATATTTTGGTTGCGACGTAGCACAAAAAGACTGATTGAATTCCTTTTGAATAGAGACGAAAAAACCCTCGGCCGTTGTAAACGTGAGATTTTGAAACTCACGCAAGGTCTTACGGGAAAATGCCTGGAAACTAAATGTCTGACATGAATCCGAACAGTACGAGAAACGGATGTTGGCGTCCGTGATTTATTATTTGAATGTCTCAATACGAGTTTTCAAATACCCACCTACCAATTAAGTGGTGTAAATGGACGTTCGGTTGTTTTATGACGTAAAAAGATGCCAGCCATCGAAACCCGTACATTCTTTTCGCGGTAAAGATCATACGGCCATAGGTAATATAAAGATGACAGGAGATGAACGCCTTAAATTTAAGTCTCATTTCTGCCACGCGCGGAATATGGTAAAACACAGAAATGGGGTGAGGAAAACCGTGGGAAAAGAAAAATGGAGGGAATGGAGGAAAACTGCCTATCAATTATTTCAGAAATAAGTATATGGGATTCCAAATGAATAGCTGCTTGTGTAACAAATGTTTCGTAATTTCATACATTTTTTCATTTCGCATCGTTGAACAGATGAATAGTTGTGAAGGTATCCAGTTCCAACGTGAGAAGTAGGTTTATCAAAATAATTGAGCAAGGAAACCCGATGTCATTTTTTAGACAAGGTGAATCATCTACTTTATCCACACTACAGAATTATTGAGGTGACGTAATTGGAGTGATGCAGTATTGATGGTCACCAAGTCATGAAGCATGATAGTTAACGGGATTCGCGTATCGCCGAAATGGTCACCTGTCTGCAAGACTGCGTACTCCGCTGCCATTTCAACCAAAAACACTTATCCATTAGTGATACTTTGTACATCGTTATGCATACAGTTCAGCTCGGTTGGAATATACATAGTTGTAACGAATCTCTGTTCGCATTCTAACCGAATGGTTGTGTCGTCTGGTCCGGGAACGTATTCCATACTACTGCGTCTACTGTATTGTGAGATTTCACGAGGTTGTATGAATGAACACTGAACAACAAAATGTATGCGATACAGTCAAGCCAATGATCTCATCTGGTTGTGATGATTCTGAGTTCCGTGGATAGCGTTATGGTTTCCTTACTCTTGACTACAATACTAGCCAAATTGTACCAGTTCATGTTCGATTAAATTTGTTGGTAATTACATCTGCTGTCAGGGACCGAAGATTTTTAAACCCGACAAAAAGATAGCTCTGTCTACCATAATCAGTAGTGATCCAATGACGAAAATGAGAATGGACGACTTTAATTGCGCCTAGTGTGACAGTCGATCAGACCTGCCGACAAACGAATCACGACCACCTCCAAAAGAAAACAATCCACCGTTCAGTCAAAATGGTACTAAGGTTTGAGTAAAACGTCTAGTGGTGGACGATTCTGTTAATTACAAGCCTCATAAGCAAGCACAGCAGTTCAGATCAATCTCCTTTAACAGGGTTGCGTGCTACAACCTACAGAGGTGAATGGATTCTGGGATTACACCGCGTCCATCAACGTGCCGAGAGACCAATGAGCAAGACGGTCAACGGTTTTTCGAAGCTTTGCTATTACTCCGTTGGGCTTCAGATAAACCGTTCAAATGCAATGACTTATGTTCATTCATTGACGACGACCCTTCAGGTGTTTTCGTGTCATTTCGACGTGACCATGAGTCGCTTGTCAACAGAAACGGTTAACTGCGCAACGCACAAAAACAAATTCCCTCCTGATATAGAAGCTTTGCTGACTGATTTTTTAGCGTAGCCTCATCGTACAGTGTAATAAAAATCGGACTAGGCTGAAAGAAGTCTGCTTGGCGTAGGTGCATTGCATATCCAAAAAGTCAATGCGACTCAGACCGTAGGCAGATTCACAACGATAGAATGTTGTACAAATGATAGCTGGATTGGAAGACATGGATTGTATGGGTTACAAATAATGGCCAGAACACAATGTGTTCGTATATTGGTAGCTCGGGTGCGTTTACCTACAATTCATCAGGTAGTCGTTGATCTGTTCACCGGGCCTAAAAACTGGCTTGAGAACGCTTCGCTTCCATTTGAGATATTAACAGCGCACGATCCTACAATCATACGATGAGTATGTGTCCTCAAATAGTGACAAAACATGAGCAAACTAATTACGAACAGACTAACAGTCACCTGACCAACTAGCAACAACCAAACATGATTATCGGCTCTAGGGAGAAGAATCAGTTACTGCGTCCTGTTAAAGGTTTCTGCTACTCATCTCTGCATTTTCGTTCCGAAATGCAATGACAATAATATTAATAATAATAGAATTATATACTGTTGTCCGTGCTCGCTTCTTAGCGATGCTTCTTATGATTATGCACTTGAAAGTGGAATGGCACAATGTAGAAAACGGTTACAAAATAGGTGAACAAACTTACTCGTCTTCAAAGTAGCTTCGTCGTCACTTGTGGGGAGGTCGCTTTCAAAGGCAATTAACCACGTTGCACGCGACTGATTGATTATGTTATTGGATCCGACTGGGAAGATGTTCCAATTAACTTGGATCTGTTGCCTTCGACGTCTTCTCTTTTTCGAAATCTCACGCTTATTATCTGATGGTTGGTACAGTGCCCCAGATGAGCGCACGTTTGGACTGGATGAGATCTAAAAAGCAATTAGTAGGCCGACTCAAGCCAAGAGCAAGAAATGGCACATGGCGAAGACGATGTGGACAGAAAATACAGAAGCACTATAAAACAAGCTAACTACCTCTTGTGTGTGCGGGTTGAGCTCGGTGGTTTCAGGTTTGCAAAATAGATCATTGTCATCCATCTTATCTGACAGCGAGTCCATACATTTGTCGACGGTACTGGCTGGATCAAAATTACCATGAGTGCAACTTGTTACTGAACTCCGCCGTAAATTTCCTAAGGCCATGTCGAGATAATACGCTGGCGGTTCAAATAAATAATCAGACAACGGAGCAGCATCAGGTCGATCTAGGATCAGGGAAATATTGCTTTATAAAATTTTCCTACCGGGAGTGGTGGCAGACCGTGAGGTTGAGTCGCCATCATTGACGCGAATATGATGTGGTGATGCCGGAACCCAGCCCAAAAGTTTGGGCGCTGCGGAGTTAATCCATGTGTTCAGAAGCGGTGAGGTAAGATCAAGTCGAAAACGGAGCTCCTCAAGTACTGAAATCCATACACGGGTGTCAGTAGTGTCTAAACTTACCGTCCACGAGCGTGAGTAGATCGTACATGAAGTTCTCATCCCTCAAGGCAGCATCTGCAGAATAAAAGTTGCTGTGAAGGTAGATTTATAAAACGAGTCACGATGGAAGAAACATACTTCAGCTTGGAGGCATCCGCACTTGCTAGCACCAAATAGCTGTGCATACTAGCTTCGTTGAGACAGTGCCTGATCCACACCTGAACAGAGATTTCGACGAAAAGAACGCACAACTCACTCTGCAGCGCCCGATAGCTGTGCGCTTACCTCCAATACTGTCTAACACACTAAGCAAGTGTTTAGGGATAAGACCTTTGATAAAATTCCAGAAAGAAGCCTGGACAGAGCAAAACTCAGTAACACGCTATTTGACTCACTTGTTCTGGAGATGAAGCGGAGTTGAACGAGAACTGCACAGAGAAAACGGTTTAGAATAGCACCGTAGTACTCACAAAAGTCCCATGTCTTCGGATCAGCTTATGCAGAAAAACGGCTTCCAGTATTGAACAAACGTAAGCAGTTGTTGTGTCACTATTAGGCTGGTAAATGACGAAACTGCACACAGGCTTACTCTCGCACATGCTCAAACCGCCTTTCCTCGTAGTCTTTCAATAAAATATTAGAATGAATGCGGAAGGCATCCAGAAGGTCATTCTTCACAGAATCTCGTTCCATTTGCACTCAAATCTTCCAGGAAGTTGCTAGAATCGTTGAACAATCAAAGAAATAAACGGAGGAGCGGTCCTGAGAGGTTGGCGAAGCAATTTAGAACAGATACGAGCAGCTCATCGTTATGGTTCACATACGAGTAGTCGCTAAAGAATAATCACGTCGTTTACTTCTCTAGAGGAAAATCGGAGGAGACGCCGTTCGAAGCTTTTGAGAGCATTCTGGTGAAGTAAATAACATGTCAAGGTTGATTAGAAAATAAAGATAACTGTTCAGCTGAAGCACCCTTGCAGTGCCTAGCTGCCATGCAAACCGAAGAAAGCACGAAGGCTGGGATACTTCCAGGTTGCCCAAGCCTAGACAGGGGAAGTTGAGAGGCAGAGGTCGGGCTTGAACCACGCATCTTTTGGTCAATAAATTCGTGCTCTAACCAGTCACCGGTAACAACGACTTCGGAGCTCTGGGACTAAAGCAGCAGCTATGGCCCTTCAGTGTACCGTGCCACCATAGTACAATATCAAATAACTCTCAACTATTCGCTCACTTTCGAACGATGAAGTTGGGAGAAAACACACATAAACTGTTCGGTGTGGTTACTAAGACATAAGCACTTAGAATGACCGGGCGAGATGGCGCAAGTGGTAAGAGCGCGAATTTACTGACTGGAAGGTCCGTGGTTCGAACCCCACCTCTGCCTCTCGACTTCCCCTGTCTAGGCTTGGGCAACCTGGCAGTATCCCAGCCCTCGTGCTTCCCTCTGGTGGCATGGCAGCTAGGCACCGAAAGGGTGCTATGGCTGAACGATTTTTTTAGCATGACCACTTTTGGAGTGACGACGTGCCATCCTCAATTATGAGTCAAATCACTGTTACGTTAACCTAAAAAGTAGGTTCATGTGAGGAACGATGAAAACGATATGCTGTTTCCTGACCACGAAACATGTGCATGAGTACGCTGGTTCCGGTCACCACAGCTTACAGCCACTGGCGAGAAGAGAATTTAAATTCCCAATATGAAACACACATGAGAGCAGCGATGCTGACTTTCTCCGAAAAAAGACGAGTTTGAAGAGCCCGACCCTAAAAACTGCATGCTTAGATCGCCAAGCAGTTGACCGTGACATCCGGCGCATTACTCAGTGCGGTCGAGATGTTGTTGAGGCAAGAGTCATTTGCTGTTCAAAAGGAACGAGCTGTGTGCCCCAGATAGTTGGCTTACTGTCATCGGCTCAGGAGAGTCCCCCGCGACCAAGTGGGCCAGCCTGTTGAGTCAATGACTGTGGGAAGTCTCCCTTAAAAAAGTCATAACAGCCGCTGCCTTGCGGTTCAGATTTTTCAGTCACAGGCCGCGGAAAAGGTCCCCGAACAAAATCCCACCTTCTTCCACTAACTTGCGTGTCAGCCTTTTTATTCAAAGAGGCACATCAGCCAACCCTTCTTAAGTCTGTGAAACCGAAAAGTGTTTCACCCTGCAGCTCTTCTTTCAAAAACACGCCCCTAACTAAAATCCTTCTGATTCACTAAGCTGTCAGTCGACTCGTTACTCCTCGGTATTTGAGCCTCTGTCCAGTAAAGTTTATTAAACTTCTTGATAAACGGAATTGCACACCGTCTTCTGGAAAAGGTCTCAAATACTTTTCTCAAAGTTGACTACAGGAGACGGAGTATGAGCTGGCATTTCGTGAAATGTGGAACCGCTGTAAAGTAGAAATCCGTCAATGGAAAGTACGAAAACAAGCCACTATTCTAGACCTCACACGGAAAAAGAAATTGTGCTGTTTAAATATATGAGATAGCGCCGCATAAATAAGTCAACCGCGTTCTCCTTCAGGGACAGGAACGGGGAATCCACGAGCGACCCAACAGTGGTATTTGAAGTCTACAGAGAACACTATGCAAGCCTGTATTCTGCTCCAGTGACCTCGTCACACAGTCTTGTTAAGGCGTAACTACGAACGGCCTCTAAACAACTTGCTCTTCACAGAGGAGCACATTCGCTAACTCTTGCATAAAACAAACCCGTTCTGCGTGTTGGGACCAGACGAGGTCCATCCAAGAATCCTGAAATAAACGTTGTTCACACCGGCAAAACATTTCTGCCTGGTATTTCGTCAGTCGCTCGACGGAAGCCACCTACTCCCTACTTGGAAGGAAGCGATTATCACGCGAAGCTACGAGACTAGTGACCGACTATCGCCCGGCAGCTACAGACCTATTAGCCCCACTAGCGTACCGTGCAAGGCCATGGAACGCATTCTGAAGCGGACCATCTTACACCACTCTACTACCAACAACTTGCTATAAACAGTTCAACACGGATTCCTCCCAAACAGTTGTCATTTATGAATAGCTTAACCCAAGCTAAGGACGATGGGCTCATATCAGATGCCATATTTTCGACCTCTCAAAAGCATTCGACCGAGTCCCAAACGTCCCGCCGTTTCAGAAGCTCGAGCCTTATGGGATTCAAGGGGAAATTCTACGGTGGATTAGGACGTTCTTATCAGACAGAACATTTCGAGTGAAAGTAGGCTCGACCTACTCTTCTCCGGCGCCGGCCTCTATTGGAGTTCTTCAAAGCTCCGTTTCGCGACTACTGCTGTTTCTGATATCCGTCAACGACATCCGAGATGTTCTAGCAAGTTCGTGTCTACTTTTTGCGGACGACTTGAAATCTTGGAGTTCTAATGCAAGTTTTCCCCAAGTGCACGTAGACGGAGCAAAGCAGTTGCTGTGTCCGTCCGCCAATCGGTAGTCGAATCATACACAAGCCAAACTCAAGCGAATGATTGGTTGGCCGAGTCATGTGATCCCGGCACGGACAAACGACTGCTCCATACAAGGCCTAGGTGCTTGGCAAACTTATGAATCAATGGCTGGCCGCTGCTCGATGGCCTAGTGGGATAAGCTTGGTCACACGGACCTGTCGTCCGCCTTTCCAAGTCAACATGTTTCTCCTTAGAACACTACCAGTTCTCCAGGATAAAAATATAATTAACTAAGATGAAAGGAACTTAAAGTTCCGAGTCTAGGATATGTATACATACCCAAGACTATTCTTAACTTTGAATCGAGATTTCCGAAAAGACAAATGTGGAGTTCCTACGAAACTTTTATGGGAAGAAGTGATGGTGGTAGTCAGAAACTGGTTGTGTGAAGAAAGGCATGTCAATGGAGGGTATTTTAAGGTACGCGGATACGCTGTATGATGTAAAGGGTATGCGATTCATGCAGAAACCAGTATTCTGATTGGCTAGTTGCGCACAAGCCAAGAAAAAGCCGCTCACTATACACGGATCACGGATTCACGGATTGATACACAGGATCGAGGCTTTCGCCCAAGTTACCCGGGTCGGTTTTGTTCTTGTCGTTCAGCAGCTGTCGTTCACCTGAAAGGCACAAGTGAAAAAAGGGTGTAGCACTGCTCTTTAAGTTCTCAGCGCGGGGCAGTATGTTTGCCAGCGCGAGGACTCGCGTAAATAAGTGTCTAATAGTATTTTGAACTGAGTTCTAGAGGGAGCGTAGACAACCGTCTCAGGAAGGTTATTCCACACAGCAACTACCCGAAATGAGAAAAAAGCTTGCCTAATGAAGGTGTACGCTCTGAGCTTAAAAATCTCCATACCATGTTCCCGCCGTGTGTCTGCTGGGTCAGCGGTGAAAAACCTGTTGACCAAGCCTTGTTCAAACAAAGCGTAAGTAAGAATTAAGTCCCCTCGGAGGCGACAAGGGAAAGAGGTCGAGCACAGCGGGACGCGTTTCGTGGTCCATGGACTTGAGACCGGCAACCATTTTCGTAGCAGCTCGCTGGACACGCTCAATGAGGATTACGTCTTTCGTGCGTCCTGAGTAGACAACAGGGTTGGCATATTCAAGGAGCGGTCTGACATAGGTCCCATAGAGTATTTGGAAGTCCGTGCGAGTAATACGAGAGAAGGTACGCCGAATCATCTGTAGAACAGCGAATGCCTTCCGAGCCGACTTCGCAAGGTGCAGTGAGAAGGACAGGTTTGGAGAGAGCCAGATACCCAAATCCTTTTTGGCATCTATCCTCGTGATGTCTTCTGGTCCTTTCTCACCATGCATGACAAAGGAGTTCGCTGAGCCTCCTCCAAATGACATATGTGCGCACTTTTCGGCACCTTCCTCTGAATGATGAAAGTGCGCCCATGTCATTGGAGGAGACTCAGCGAACTCCTTTGTCATGCATGGTGAGAGGACCAGAAGACATCACGAGGATACCAAAAATTTGGGTATCTGGCTCTCTCAAAACTGTCCTCTCACTGCACCTGCGAAGTCGCTCATTCGCCAGAACTATAGGGTGTTCGAGGTTGTGACTTTTACGGGTAGTTAGTCTACGCCATTTACAATTGTGGGTGCTATGTTGTTCATAGCATTTTGTTTAAGTGAGCGAAAGTTCAAGGTCACAAACCACCACCGATTCGCATCTTGCTACCGGTCTACGAGAGATAAAACATGAAACCGCACTTTACCATATTTTGGCGTTCGTTAAGAATAAAATAACATCTACAGAATATCCAATGCAAAGTCCACTCAGGAAAATCGGTCAGCAATGTTTGTTTGCTTTATCCCCCAGACATAAAGAAATCCATCACAACATTTTTCTTATGGAGCTCAGCATCCATTAAGTGTAACATTGTCAAAAAACAGCACGAATTGTGCAATGGAGATGCGAGGCCATCTCTGCGGATGATTGCCTTTCCCAGCTATACATAACTAGTCCGTGGACAATACGGCGTCAGGAGGTAACCTTCGGTAAATTACCAACACAATGGCATCATTTCTATTAGGAATATGACTCACCATAGGTGGAATACGTCTTGGAGCGGTCATCATGATAACGGTAATCGTCGTCACTCACCTCGACTACTTATCGTGCTGCAGCATGCTAGCCCGTGTCAGTGTGTGGCGCTGATTATGAGGCCTCTCCTATACAGGATAACCCAATCCGATGGCAAATGACGACCCGTCATACTCATAACTGCATTCAATATCGCCTACCTTCGCTACTTATCGTAACTGCTAGGCCCGTGTCCGTGTGCGACGCTGATTACGAGGCCTCACCTATGTACAGTAACTTAATCCAATGACCGAGGACTGTCATTCACGTACACCTGTATGCGATATCGCTTATCTCTGCTACATCACGCGAAGGGAATTCGATTCATGCACAAACCAAACTCAAGCATAACCCGCCAATCCGAGTTACCGCTTTAACGCTCGAAGTTAGGCGCTGCTATGGCCAAGTAGCCCATCCCACACACAAATGGCCCAAACGCCGGGCTGCTGGCCGGTTCAGTTTCAAGTTGGACTCTGAGAGACCGAACGTCTGGGCTCAAAAGCCGATCATGAGCCAGTATCCGCCAAACACCGGTTGCCAGTGGCACATCCAGAGGGAATAAGAATTTCCAGAATGTCACCGCATACAGTTTATGAACGATATGTTGTACACGAGTTTTTGACCTGGTTTTGAGTCTTCACACACGTTGTGCACTTCCGGTGGTTATTTTGACGGGAACGCTAGTTTGGAAGATTCAGACGGAGAAATAAGCGGAGGCATTACCATTGTCACACTCTTTTTTGAATTCAAGAGATCTATTCCACATCTCTGCTTCCAAAATCCTTACTATGCGTAAAAAATGGTCGACGGCTAGCTGTTCCTCAAACCTTGTCCGGTTTTTCGATCGATACACGTCTCCGAAGCAAGCCCACTACACTCTAGTCCGGCCATACTCAGAATGCCCATATTGGCCGAGTTAGTTTTGAGGAAGTCCATGTTGGCGGAAAATTCGAAGTTGACGCTCCCTGAACGGAGATTGGGGAACGGCATATTCAGCCATGTGCTGAACATCACCGGTTTCCAACGCAAACGTAAACTTTTAGCACAAGCCCGCACACCGTTTTATTTTGAGGCCACCAGCTATAAACCAGCCCTGGACTCAGCAGATCATGTGGCAATCAGCTTCGGTGAAGCTTTGGGAAAGGCTTTGGCAGATAAACTTCGGATTCGGACCACGGCATCGTATATCAGCTGGCCGTATCACTTCACCCTCTGAGGGAGCCAAATAAAGCGGGTTTAAAATTTGAAATCGGTTCGTCACAGACGGGGTGCAATCAGGGTGCAATTATTTATTAATACTGATAATGTTTATTCCCAACTAGTGGGTGGCATACCGTCAGGCATGATCACACGATTACAGTCAGAATAAAGCGCGACTAGATTGGGATTGGCGGGTACTGGGCATTGGGCGAAAAAAGAGGGCAATCATAAACAGTGGACAATAGACTTGGTCATGTGTAAAACGGCATGGGAAATGAAACAAAATTTCCAGGAGTTTATAATACTAATAGGGTTATTTCCAAAACTGTAGGGAGCATGCCGATTGAGGCATCATCAGGTCGTTACAACTTGAAAGCTGCGGGCAAATACACAATGGCGAGGAAGGTACAACCAAAGAGGCATGCAGGTGTCACCGTAGTTATGGGAACAGAAAAGAACGAGGAGAGTGGGCATGTGGTGCGACTAGTTCAAAGGTGACGCCAGCAGGCACGAACTAAAACTGAAAACCGTTTCTGGCCACGAGTGACCTTGAGCGGTCGAGTAAATGGCTAGATTCACAGCGCGAAGGAACCTCTGATCGAGGTGCTCCCTCGTGGCTCCCGGATGATAGTACTCAAATTATTTAGAGAGAGCAGGGAGTATTATCTGAATTTAGCGTTTCAACGATGACTCGTACTTTCAGAAAGAGTGCAAGAACGTCGTGGAAATATTACCTGGGCATCACTTTGGTTGAGTTGTCCTGTTATGCTACCCCACGAAGGCTGACGCATCACCGTGGGGGCACATTCTGAGAAAACAACTGTTCTGCCCTGCTCGTGGTTGTGTTGATGATAGCTCCACCTTGTGACCACTACCGGAAATGTGCCACTACTTCCCACGACCAACAAAGACAAATAATGGTCTTCCTTGACTTCAGGTCTGCTGCGGACCTCGTTATTTGCTACAAACTGTGGCTGTGTCCGGCGATTCAAGCTGTACTACAGTATCTGGCATCGAACAAAAATCTCGTGCCTTCAGGTGAAACGATCTGTGTGATTGGTGAGTCCATCCAATGAAAGCCGCAAACATCCCACTGGGTTGCGGAAAGCGAAATATTAGGAGGGCCACGGCAGCGGGTGCAAACAACAGAGAGCTTTGGCGCGGATGTGATGCGTGCTTGGCTGTCCAAAGGAGAATGTATAATTCCGCGGAAAGATCGGCCCAAAATGTGCGGATCAGGGAAGTAGTCGCTGTACACTGAAGATCTTTAGATGCTCATTGTTTTGGCAATCTCTGAGAGATATTCATATCAGCAATGCTAATGTAAAGGGGGGATTTTCTGCATATTGGATATCTCAAACGGTCATACTATATCTATTACGCTGGTTAATCTGTGCACACGTGTGCCACACAACAGTTTGCACCGGAGTGTCTTTGTCACCCAGACATGCATGGTATACAGACCAAGGGGTGGCCATTCCTCAAAACCTCAACTGATTAAGGCGAATTCTGCAACCTGAGAAGGACATTCCCTATGCTAATTAATACTTCCAACTGACGGAAAGGAAACGTAAAGCCGTGAGGCGATCAGTGAAGCACACGGTCTAGTAATGCATCCAGAAACCGCCAAATAGACAGGTGAGTCGAACGCTTTGAAGGGTAGGTTAGCTGGCTTCCTACAACGCCACCACTGGAGACAGTGAATGCAGGTGAATAGAATGTAAACTGCAATCGCCTGTAAGAGAAAATAAAGCGCACAATGCGTTCAATGGAGCGTTGGAAGCACCAGGACTGGAAGATATGTATCCAGTCCTCCTCGAATAAGGTGGGGAAGCGTAGTTTACGCATTTGTCAACCCCCATTGGTAGGATGAAGAGAAAGTGTCTGGGGAACGGGTCATATAAACGGTTACTCCTATCTCGAATAAAGAGCACGCGGAAACTGTGCGAAAACCACGTAACACCGAAGGTGGTCTCATGTCCTATCCTTCGAGGTGGGAGGCAGGTCCGCAAAAACCGAGCTAAGTTCGTCCTGCAAGAGCGTGCGCCCATCCCTCCGCGCCCTCCGACAAATTATTGAACGGCGATATCGCTTCCAGCAGACCATGACAATAGCCCGTCTTGACCTGAAATCTGTCTTTGGCTCGTCAGGTGCTTCCAAAGTGCATATGGGGCGAATACAACTCCTTCATGACTTCTTGAGCCTCCCCAGAGCCCCGTACGCAAACTCATGCGATATTTGAATGTCAACAGGAAGCTCTAGCCTGGGTGCACCAAATCGGGCGTTATATGGCGAAGTTGTTTTCATTTACCCTTCCTCTTACACTTCGTCATTCATATTGTCAGCAACGTCAGGTTCCCAAAGATTATCCCGGAATACTGAAATTTTTGGATCCCAAAAACGTCACTAAACGCTAAACAGGCAGCCTTCGTGCAAGGTTGAAAAGTATCCTTCAACATATAGCGCCAGGCCCAAATATAGCCTGGCCTATTTCCGTAAACTCAATTGCCACTCTAGGTGAAAACTGCACCAGCAGTCTAACAGCAGATTATAATAGGTGATAAGAGGTTTTTTATTAACTTGTAGGGTACCTGGCAATTGAGGCGTGATCGGGTCGTTACAACCTGAACGAGGGATCATCGACCAAACAGGGAGGAAACTAAAGCTAATGGGGCACATTTATTATGCGAAAATTCATCGTAGTTGTTCTGGTTTCTGATTTTCCACAGCTTACATTTCTCTTGTCATATTTCAGGCAAGAAGCCACTTGTTTTGCCCTCCCCTGTACTCACAGTCCCACCAGTCATACCTTTATTCTGACTGTAACCTTATGATCATGCCTGACGGCATGCCCCCACAAGTTGGGAATAAACATTATTATTATTATTATTATTATTATTATTATTATTATTATTATTATTATTATTATTATTATTATTATTATTATTATTATTATTATTATTATTATTATTATTATTATTATTATTATTATTATTATTATTATTATTATTATTATTATTATTATTATTATTATTATTATTATTATTATTATTATTATTATTATAATAACCAAAAGTCTAAAACAATCGGGTGTGGGGTACGACTACTTCACTGATGAAACCAATTTGCCTGAACTAAGACAGAAAAACCATTGTCAGTCATGAGTACCCTAGGTCGCACACCTAAAACTGCTCCGAAACGATAGTTCGGAGGAAGGCAAATTTGACATAAGGTTTCAGCATTCGATGGTATTTATTCGGTCCCCATGCTTGCGCGGTCTTGTTTGAAGCTGTTTAAACCTACTCGAGGATCGCTTTGGACGTGTAAATCATATTTTAATGGCTGCCAGTGACTTTGCGTGATGTTCCTAGATGACTGTGGCGAGGTTGTGGAAGGGCCGGGTACTTAAAGTGTTTTCTTTTGTTGCATTTAAAAATGCTCTGTAAACGACAAAAAATAATTCTACCCTCTATATCGATGCAAACTCAAACTTGAGTGGTTTATCAGACCCGTATGTCAAAAATATTTCTGTCGTTGGAGCCGTCCTGTCAAACAAAGCCAAGGACTTTGCCACAGCTAGTAAGTTTTTGTTTTTTATAATCGACACGTTATATCGGGTGTAAAGTAATACAGATCCACCGATAGTGACTGTAACGGGCGAACTGTGCCTTCGAGTGACGCGTAATACCAGAACCTCCGGGAAGGCAAAACAAAGTCGGAGCTGGGTTTCTATACGGTACTATTAATGTAAGACCAATTCACAAATTATACAAACCTCGACAGTAGATACTCGTCCAAAATAAACGGTCCACTTGGACTACAAAGGCACAAACCAAATGAGCAAACAGGCTCCCACGTGGGACAGTCACACGTGCACAAAGTCGGCCACAAATGGCCGGACGACCTCAAAGCCAAATGAGTGAAGTACAAGCACAACGCACCATTGGCTCTTCGATTATGCCATTTAACAGTATCTCTTGAATTTGTTTATGGACGCCTTCCCGTAGATGGAGCGGCAGCGGACGGGGGCCGTAAGGCCGAAAACATTCTGAAGAGAGGGGGATTTTGTGTTCAATCCAAGGGCAGAAGCCAAACGGATCCTCATCGCCCGTGAACAGTTCGGAATATTCCTTGACCACGGACTGCACTGACGGTAAAGTTACAAGATGGAAGCTTTCGGACATTCAGCTTGCTTACGGCAGTGCTTGGATAACCTCCAAGATTGGCTGCGCCGTAACTTGTCACCAGCTTTCCCTGCTTTAGATCAATCACGGAGTCCGTGCTCTCAAGAAAATCTGCCCCCAATATCGTCTGCTCTATGTCTGGGCTGATCAGTAACGTGTGCTGCACGGACTTGTCGCCTAGGCGTATTGAGTGCATTTACAACCCGTCAATTTGCAGTCGATATCCTCCTACTGCTCTCACGGCTAGCGCGCACGGTCTGCGCTCAGCTTGGTTCCCTCTCTGCCCCAGCGATACCACTGCTCCTGTATCAATCAAACACAACTCCCTCTTCCCGTCTATCTTGATAATGGCTTATATGGTGGCTTGTGTCAGTGTGCTAATCGCAACCCACCCGGAAAAGGGGATACTCCAAAATTTTATTGTGTACAAGTGGTCGGGTACGAGGGCATTGATTTCTCCAGTGGCCAGGCATGCCACCCTTGTAGCATCGGCTTGTTTGGGCGTGCCTCCGCGATTCCGTCTTAACGGCTGTAAGCCGTTCGGTAAGTTTATCCACTCTGTCCTCCAGGTCCTCCACTGTTGAATCCCGCCTGCTCTCCTGCGATTGAAACGTGGCCAGTGGCTCCTCGGCCAACTCCGTGCCAGATGCACCAGGCGCTGCATACTCAACTGGCCAGCTGCTCTCGTCAACCGCAACTGGGCACCAAGCGCCGGTTGCACACCTTCGACGAACTGGTCGGAAGGCGGCTGGTGGCGCGACGCTCCATCCAGTCCCGGCAAAGCCCGATCCAACGACTGCTGCAGGCTGGCGAAGAACACAGTCGGGTCACATACAGGTGCCATCCTGGCCGTCTTGAACTGCCTCATAGACTCCTGGCGGTCGGCCGTTGTGTCTAATTCCGCTGCAAGGGCTTCCTTCGCGGCGGTCCAGTCCATCTTCCGAGGGCCCTTTCTGACCGCATCCAGGGCCGCCTTCGCCCGGCCCCTGAGGAGGGTCTTCAGACAGCCAACTAACCCCGGTCGATATCCAATCCAGCAGCCTCCGCAACCTCCTCAAAGTCCTCTAGGAAGGTCCAAGCATCCCCATCCTCAAAGGTTCGCGGCCAAGTGCTCTTCATGTTTATACTGGTCACGGCACCAAATGATAGAAAGAAGGCCCACGCTGCGGAGTTGTCTATTTGAGAACACCAACTTAACAGTTACAGACTATTGAACAGGGGAGCAAAACTCTCATATGCATCTCGTTTACAAAACTGAATATCCACCTTCTCTTTGAACGCGTCTTCCTGGACTTTTCTGGATATTCGTTCACTGTTACTCAAATCCAGGCAAATGCTGCAAAGAGGCTCCGCCAATTCCGTAACAGATCTCACTTTTCAAGAAACACAAAGCGGATTTACGAGAAGACGTACTACTCACCTACCCTATCAGTAATATCCACCGTTGCACCAGTACAGAATATTTTGCACGAGGCAACCTCCACCAGCGAGTAGAGACCCTTTTTCTCACACTGCCCGAATTAATCAATAGATATTCATTGTAACGTAGTGACCAAGCTGCAACCTTCTGTAGCTTCACCCAACGGGAAAACCGGGCTAGTAGTGATCATATGACATCATTTCATTCCAGTCGGTTAACCAGTGCTACAAAGCTTGTATCGTCCATTACGTTAACACTTGAAATTCCCCACATTTATTCTGTCCCCATTTGTAACCCCGCCCCACTTTTGTGTTTAGTGCGTGTGTATGGACTGGCGTTTGTTTGTCCTTACCACTTCACTCATTTGGCTTTGAGGTCGTCCGGCCATTTGTGGCCGACTTTGTGCACGTGTGACTGTCCCACGTGGGAGCCTGTTTGCTCATTTGGTTTGTACCTTTGTAGTCCAAGTGGACCGTTTATTTTGGACGAGTATCTACTGTCGAGGTTTGTATAATTTGTGAATTGGTCTTACAATAATAGTACCGTATAGAAACCCAGCTCCGACTTTGTTTTGCCTTCCCGGAGGTTCTGGTATCATGCGTCACTCGAAGATACCGTTTGTCCGCTACAGTACTCAACATCTTATGTCGTCTTGTTCCAAATAAAGATGTAAACCTTTGGAAACGTCGTGAAGAAAATCGGAGCCCAGGACGCGGAAACTATTGAAGCTGCGGAGGAAACACTTGCAACGCAGTTTGCTTCGCACCCCGGTTCTTGTAAGTCACTTTGTGCATCTAGTCGTAAATGTATTGTAGCTATAAAAGCTTTAAGGATTGCTCAGCTCCAGGAGTATCGTGTAAAGCGAGAGGTTCAGCGTGCTCTCTTAGAGGTACAGAGCAAGACTGAGCTAGACTAAAATTGAGCTGGAGGCCGAAGATGGTTCACCAGATGGAGCCTGGGACCCAGTGGCCCCAACTGACCGGTTAGCGCAGTACGTGAAATCCTGTCAGTTAGATGAAAGACCCCTGAATTATGCTGGTGCTACCAGACAATCATCTCCAGCGCCAAAACCGGCCGTTTCCACCACTCCAGTAACAGCGACTGTGGAACTACCCAAGGTGGAGCTATCATGCTCTGATGGCAATCCGAATCATTACTGGAGGTTCACCCGCCAATTTGAGATATACACTGAGAGCAAGGTTCAGGACGCCTGTCAGAGGCTCCTATATCTGATCCACCACTGTCAAGGTGACGCAAAGGCGGCCATTGAAGTATGTGCAATGCTCCCGCCGGAGGTAGCATACTACGGGGCTCGAGAGATTCTACGCAATCTCTTTGGTCAGCCTCACATTGTTGCTCGCTGTCTACTTGAAAGCCTGTTTCGATTTGCCCGACGGACCACTGGAACAGCCAAGTGTTTGTGGAAATTGTGCATAAAAATGCGCAGTTGTGAAATTGCGCTGACGCAAATGCGTTGTGTTTCAGACGTGCACTCATTTGCCGCTGTGGAGAGAATCGTGCGTTCCCTTCCCTCGCCATTGTAGCAAAAATGGGCTGAGGTGGCAGATAAGATATCGATAAGTGGCCGGGACCCAACGTTCACTGACTTGACGGAGTTTGTGAACACACGCTCCAGGGTTGCACGGAGTCGGTTTGCGCGATTGGCTCGAGAGGAGGACGTAAGACGCCCTCCTGTACCGCCAACTTTCACCAACCAAGCCCCTAGACGGGATGGTTTCAATACTTTACCAACGAACATTAGGCCAAACGCAGACAGTGGTCCAAGCTCTTGCCCATTATGTTCACAGCCCCACCCCATTTCCGGATGTCAGCGCTTTCTGTCTATGGAAGCTCTTGGTAGAGGAAGTGCATACGGGAGCATATTACACACTTTGTTTACTTAGGAAAATCCCATATGGCTAAAGGCTGCAAGTCAGTTGTTCGAATCGGCCAGCCGGGTTGTAAGGGACGACATCATAGGTTGTTACATGCATCGAAACCCGGAAACAAAGCTTCGACGTCTTCAGAGGCGGGGGTTTTTTCTGCCTTAACTCGAGGTATTCGGCTTCCAGCAAGCCTAGGAGTTATTCCTGTCAAGCCTTGACACTCCTGCAGGAAAGGTGACAAAGTAGGCATTTTTAGATGCTGGGTCCAACAACGCTAGTAAAGCGGGACCTTTTGGTTAAAAACGGGGTCAGACTGCTACCCACGTCTATGGCCATTGATACACTGGGTGGTTCCATGGGATGCACACCGGAAGCTAATGACATCAGGCTTTTATCAATCGATGAAAGCCAGTCGATAGATATTGACAGGGCTTTCGTCGTTGACAGCTTACCCATGCGAGCTGTCCCATCTATCAGAGAAGCGGCTCGCACATGGCCGCACCTCAAGGAAGTTGCCTTCGACGAACTGACTGTAGACGGTGTAGGAATCCTCATTGGGTGTGACGTATCCGAAGCGCACTGGGTCTTCGATCGGCGCCTGGGGGCAAAAACAGCCGTTTGCTGTGAAAACCTTACTAGGTTGGATACTTCTTGGTCCGAGGAAAAATGGGACGAAGCAGAAGGTCGTCAGTCATTGTATAACCGGGTGCAGTCAGAGCATCCAGGAACATTTTCAGCGACTGTACAACCGGAATTCGCAGACCCTTCAGCATCGAACACTAGTCTCTCTTTAGAGGATCAAAGAGCACTGTTGATAGCGGAGACTGGTGCGATGTGAGTAAGTGGCACTATCAGCTGCCACTCCCATGGAAGGACAACACACTCCCCCTACACGATAGCTTCCAGGTGGCTAGCAAAAGGCCTAGATAATCTGGAAGCTAGACTGTGCACGGATCGTGTTTTACACTGGACGTACGATAGGGTGCTTCGCGCGTACCTGGAGAAAGGATACAATGAACGGGTGGCAGATGCTCCCACATTGTCACTAAATTCAAAGCAGTGGTATCTCCCACACCACCACGTTATTAAACCAAAAAATCCAGAAAAGCTTCGGGTCGTATTCGACTGCGCTGCCAAGTGTCATGGTGTGTCGCTGAACGATCGCCTGTATCAGGGCCCTGATTTAACCGCAAAACTTGTAAATGTTATGCTTGGCTTTCGTTTAGAGCAAGTTGCCATGGCAGCAGGCATCGACTTCCCAGAAAGTAGCTCCTTTGTGACGAGACTAGTATGGCGGCTGAGTATGAGATGGCCACGAGTCGATTTTAATAAGCTAAGTGGCACTGGTATCGGGAAGCAGCAGTGGGGGTAAGTTGGGATTTAGTGTTCTAAGTGAGCAGACATAACACCAAGCACCCGCCCACTTACTAGGCATCCGCTATGGATGCACGTTTGAGGACGTACTTGGCCCTTGGATACTGGAGCTCAAGTCTATACCACTTGGTCTTCCGACTGGTAGGTACACACCACTCTTAAGCTTTAACTTCGCCGCGCTCAATAATGCTGTAGTTGCTTCCGTCATAACTGGGGTTGTACCGCGTCAAAGCGCACTCGGTCAAACAAGCAAAACACACGCACCCGCCTATTACTCCCAGGAGTGAGCATATGAAATGAGACATATATGTCTGCAGTGGTTCCATACCCTCCACTATCAGCATGCAAGGCTACGGCCCAACCACTATTCATTCGCCATGCACCACTTGTTAACTTGAAGCTGATAGCAGTGCTTCGGGGACTGGTGACTATTTATCTTGCACCTACTTTCCTTCCTAGGTTATGGTTCCGCCCAACTCAAGTAATAAATATCAGACAAACTAGTCCTCCACCTCAGAGGTTCATCCCCGTCAGTCCTTATGCGTTTAATTTACCTAACCCACTACCTCTCTGCGAGCTTATATTGGTTTGCCCTAGGTTAATTGTATTTATTGTCCTATGCTAGCTTACCCAACCCTTGCTTGGTCCCTAGTCTACAAAGTCCAAATCCATCCATATCCTATCTCATATAATCACTTGCTATCCCCACTTCAATAGCGGCAGACGTCTAGTCTTTCTCTGATGTCTCCTCAGACTCACCATGCTTTGTTAATCTCATATCATTCCCTCGTCTTCCCAAGCTTTGAACTCCGGCAATAGCAGATATGGACGACCCGGTTAGCTGTTGTCCACGCTCAGAGAATTACACATCCCACCCCAGTGACCTTAAATGTGACGTCCGTTACGGTGCTGTCCAGACCCTCAAGTATGTCAGGCCAATGATGGCACGGCACTGCCATACCCAGTTTGGTTACACACCCGTAATTGCTACCTTCCAACTGTCGACCGAACCCTCTCGCTTACTTGTTCCAGTAAATGCAAATACTAATAATGATCCTCACCTAGCCCCAGCTGCCTCCATGCTATGTTCATTCCAAACTGCTGAACCCTTTCATTCGAATGTAGACATCCAGTCTGTGCTTCCCACAAAAATCAACAATTTTCTTTACAGTTCGCGTGCGGTCTAGCGTGTTGCCCCCATCTCACTCTTCCAGTGGAACTATTAGGCCCGACTACACGACAGCGACAACAGTGAGTCTATACAGTTTCACTGTATACCATATTTCTGAGATCCCTGTTACCATTTACCAGCTTTGCTAGCCCATCCACTTCACCAACCCCATATGCGCTTTTTGACCCTGGCCATGGGCACAACAGTCCGAGGAAACGAGGCCTCAGTGGTTGTTTCTTGGCCTCAGTTTAATTTGACCGACTGGATGACGCCAAATTTGCTGCTTCAACAGATAATAATAATAATGTTTATTCCCAAATTTTGGGTGACATACCGTCTGGCATCATCACACGTTTACAGTCAGAATGAAGCATGACTGGGGGGTTTGCGGGTAGTGCGGATTGCGCGAAAAGAGGACAATGTCATAAACAGTGGGAAACATCCGATGAAATAATAATAGATTGCTTTCCCAACTTGTAGGGAACAATGGTCATGAGGTCCGACTAGTTCAAAGACATGAACATGGCATGAACTAAAACTGAAAACCATTGCTGGCCATGGGTGACCTTGGGCGCTTGGGCAAATGGCTGGAGTCACAACGAGCAAAAGTGGAGATGGAGGTAGAATAATTCGAATAGGGAGCACATGGCGAGTTTTGTCTCAAAAATGTGGCTTAATCTGAAATTAAGCAAACTCACTGTTGTAGGGAAGTCAGTTGCAGCAGATAGGTTGGATGGGGACGTGGTGTCAATGCATAGGGCGAACAAACATCGTATATGGATTTGAACTTGTGGAAGAGGCAAGCCAAAATTGTGGCAGAAAATCAAGCTAGCCAAATTTGGGCGAAAATTCATCAGGTACGAAAGAACTCGTCCCAGAGACGGGGCCGGATGAAAAATTTGCTCATAGTTGCGACTACAGGCTCGATTGGGCGAGGGGTTGCGGTCGAGATTTTGAAGAGAATAGTTGCGGGAGTGCCATCACACTGGGTATGACAGTGCCATGCCATCATTGCACTGACATACTTCGGTTTATGCACAGCCCCGTGACGGTCGTCAAGGGTCCCGCGATCGGAGAAGGGATACGCAGTTCCGTGGCAGCTGGATCTTTGTGAGACGGATATTGACACAGAGAGTCAGACGGATGCAGGGTCACAGATGATTTCCCTTTCGTTGGAGGACCGTGTGAGTGTAGACCGGGGACCAGCCAGTTTTAATGAATAACAGTCCTACGGGGCGTTTGGGCAACTGCAGTAGAAGTTTGAAGCTTGGGAATAGGGGCAACGAGGAAGAAATAGAATGAAAGCAGTAGCATGTTGCCAGTGTCAGGAGGCATATGTTACAACGGCTTCAACAGAAAAAAATCTAAAGGGGATGACAGCAAGCTAAATGGACCCAGGAAAGGTGGATAGGTTTGCTGATCTAGAAACCAAGTACTAGTTGGGCCAGAGTAGGTGCATAGTTTTAGGATAGTGAGAACTTTGTCGTCGAGGTAGCTAGCAGGGAGGCTGGACGTTGGACTAGTTGGAACGGGCGGTAGTTTTTAGCTTACCAAAGAATCATGACATAGGGTCTTCGTGGTGCAAAGTAAGGGGTTAATGTAAGCAGTGACAGTAGACAAGTAAAATGCGGATAGGCAACGGGCTCCCAGAAAATGGATAAGAACCATGGCTTAACTGAGATCTACTACGTCAACCTAACAGGAGATTAAGATTAAGGATAACCAGTCGCCGAGTCACTGCTGTCAACTCCAGAAAACCAATGGTACATAGCAAAAAGAACAGCCATTCAATGCTAGCTGTGACTGGTTGTAATCATGAAATAATAATTTATTTGCATTTTGTGCATATGATCGTTATAGATGACAAGAGGATAGAACGTGTGTGCTATGTTTGGATGGTGAAATGAGCTTGGGATGGTGCGATCCAACTAAGACGAAGGTGACAACTCCTTGCACGTCGGCATTAGCCGCGAGCATCACACAGTACCCTCAGGCTACCCCATGCATATATATATATATAAAGACAAACGAAAAGACACGTGTCATTCGCTTGTATTTCTTGGTGTTGCGAGACAAATGACAACCGGGACAAGTCCAATCCAGCTACAGACAAACAGCAACGGTGCTCTTTTTGGCTTCCCTGAATTAAAGGCCAGGCTCAGAACCACCGGCGATGGGCGATACACCGGTGCTGCTGGAGGAGTGGCGAGTATAAGAACGCACCATGGTGCACCATGGTGTTCTGATTTCTGATTTTCCACAGTTACATTTCTCTTGTCATATGTCAGGCAGGAAGCCTCTTGTCTTGCCCTCCCTCGTTTTGTTTTGGCCCGCCACCTTCAAATCCTAACGATTTGAACTTGCCCAAAGTTTTCTTCGATAAAAGAGCTCCCTTGCTCGTGCCGGTTTATTGGCGACTGTTTATTATAGCGCCGTTTTGTTTTCTTGCTGCTATTTTTCCTCCTGTTTCGGTCCCACTTAAGGTCTGCTTATTCTTCAGTAACTGATGTCAATATTGGTTGTCCGTCCGCCATTGGTCCCGATTTCTTCTGAGTCCAACCTATTCTCGAGCGTCTGCTCTGACAGAAAAAAGGACCGACTGGAGATCGAACTCAAAGTTCCTCGGATGTTGGGCAAGCCTACTACCCACCACACCAACTTGGCACTTGGAAGGCTTTATTTTGTACTACCTATATACTACGTCCGCCAAATAGCTTTAACGAGATTTGTTCTAAAAAGACCTAGCCGCGCAATCTGATTTGTCACGCTACACGAGCTGCCGCGTCGCACCACCAACCGAAAGACAGTCCCTTACCTCCCAGACGTACTGATTGTTTCTGAACCGTTATCACTCTATACGGCCAACGCACACTGACAGACTGTATATGTATTTTTGTACATCGATTAATGTTTACTTGTTGTTGTTTCTAGAAATCCCCGCCTCTTCATTGACTATTTCCCGCCCCTGCTAACAGCGTCATTATTGATCGTACGCTTGCCTAATATACGACGCTTACTAGCCCATTTGTCCGTAGGACCAGCCCTTGTCAGCCCCCAATACATCGTCTGCTGCCAACGTCTCTCTGCTCCTATTGTCTACTGGCTGTGAACTGCGTATAATCTAATGGTCGCAATCCTCTTGTGAGATCCATAGCCACCTGGATCTTATAAAATGGTTCCACTGACAACCGGCTTAATAAACGTCGTGAATCAAGCAAAATGTTCAATCAGTACTAGCGCAATCGGCTGGAGCAAAAATATGGTCAGTGAAGTAACAGGGCTTTCTGAATGCAAAAGTAAGTACGTAACAAACGATATACAAACGTACGGATAGGTGGAGTCATCAGTGTAAATCGGCCCCATAGAAGGCCACAAACTCAATATGGAAAACGTGAAAATTTTGGCATACGGCGACACGAAGCAAGGAAGCTAATTTCTGGAGGCATGGTACCCCACGACTGATTCCATCAACCGATGCGTTAAACTGGACCCAGTCTACGCACCAATACGTGCAAATGACCAATTCCTCGGGATAACAGAACAATAATGGACACGACCGACTGAACAACCAACCGTGACCGAAGGTCAACCCCGGCTACTAGCATACATATTAGCACACACACAACACTACTCAATGCACAACCACCAACCCATCGCTACGCTCCACCAAACTCCTTACCAACGCACTGATGATATCACTTCGATTGATGATGGAACGTTCGCAGTCAAATTGCCCAGTTCAGCGAACAAACCAACGACCATCTATACTACCTGAGCTACCAATATTCTCCTCTATACCCCATCTGTTTTTCTACGAATTCCTTTTTTATTAAACAGACAAGGGCCCAGTTTTTTCTTTTTTTCATCGTCTGTAGTTTATAGCTTTGCCAGTTAAATGACACAACCGGACTGAGTCTAGACCAACAGCACCAAACAGAAAACAACAGTGGTCTTTTATTAATTTGCTGAATAAAAGGCCATGCTCAGAACCACCAGCGATGGGCGAAGCACCCGTGCTACTGGAGGGGCGGTGGGTATATGAACGCATCATTGTGAAACGCAATAATGCGACCCTCCCTGCAGGACATACAGACTACCACACAAGGATTTAATCCCTCGTGCATGCTGCAAGATCCGCAAGGTGGCATGCCACCAAGCAGTCGTTATTGCGGCTTGCGCGTTAATAAAGAACTCTAGCCACCGGATATTTTATCCGGTCGTAGGAAAGCAAAGCCAGTAAAACAGCTCAGCCATTTCGAACAAGCAAACGGCAAACAGCTTCTGGGAATGGCAAGTCGCGGAGGGGATAAATGGGGCGGTACCTGGGTCAATGATAACCTGACGGAGATGGCCAGAGCATGTGAACATGGTTAAACGTTGACGAAGCATGAGCTACCGAGCCAAACAGAGGCCTGCCGGAATGTTTTTAACTTGCGCTGAATGGGTTACATGACGTATACTGGGTACTTGGGTTTGAGCAACTGGCTTTTTCCTGGTTACTGTTGGTTATTGTTAGGCAAGCCGAGGCATCACTGATTGAACAGAGCGGATAGAGTAGTCCAGGACAGGGACTTAGCTGGGAGGAACCTGGTATACGCTGTTTTAAGCAATTCAACGGGGTAGCAGGGTATAGTAATGAGGTGGCCTATTTTTTTAATTATTGTTTTAATTTTTTTCCGTCCACTTAATAAACCTTCGTCAAACTCAGAGTTGGTCCAGACCCCGCTCGTAGAGGAGATCAGGGGATTGTTGGGTATTAGGCGGGGCGGCTGCGGCTTCACACGTAAGGAAATCATCTGCAGACTGTGAAAACATATGTCGGTGTGTGATATTTCGAAACTGATCGGAGAGCCCGTTCCAGATGCGGGTGTAGTAAACCAGGAAGCAGTAGTGACGTAGGTTTGTACGCGCTGGGGGGCACACTAAGAGGTTTCTGGGTTTGCGGAATTCACAGCATGTATTTGACTTTACGCTTAACCTAGCCTCTGCTATAAAAGCATTTAGTACAACAGACGGTGTAGGAGAGTCAAATTTAGCTTTAATCGTCCGAGCCATAGTGGCTCAAAGCCTGAGGTTATACAGCGGAAGCGGGAGAGAGGGCTGGTTTGTGGGAGTAACTTTTTGGTGAATGAACGTTGGACATTCTCGAATGCCAGCCTACAACTTTGGGTATAAAGAAAAGTGAAGGGGGGACAGAATTCCAAAATTGGTCGCAGACAGCTTGAAAACTGCGACCTTTGTGTCTCAAAGAGGGAAGCTTTCATCCTCGTACCGGTTTCTCAGGCGGTCTTTGCATTCTGCAGACGGTTGTTGCTCTCATTACCAAACTGGAAAATCCCGGATTGCGCGTGTGCAGCCCGTTTACGCGCGACGTGCAACCAGTGGGCCCTAAGATAAGAGACGAGTCGCGGATGCCTGCGGCGCAGCGTTTCTAGGTCTTACCGGAAGCTTTGTTCTCGTATTATGACAAACAAAATACCTACCGTACGGTATTGTCCAGTCGAGCCATGCGGTGGGATAGGTGCCAGGTGTGAGCAGTGTCTGTGACCAAGCATACATGGATGTTGTATGACACATACGTGTTTTCCGATAGCTTTTCTGATATGAAAGTAGCACAACATGACGTCACAGCCGAACAAGTCCGCACTTGTGCCGCCAACCTGTCCATAACGAGTCTTCGGTTGATACTCCCAATCAATCATATCCCTGAATTTGTTTAACCATAGGTGCGAATTATTCGTCTTCAACGAATTCACACACAACCGGACGACCGGTACCCGTGGCATCCGTGGTCATTAAGATATACGGTTCATTTCTGCATGTCGGATAGTAGTTTCTTCAAAAAAACTTACCGAAAAAGATTTGTCGCTTGTGTTCTGTCGAGACTTACTACATCTGGAAGGCGTCGAAACAACGCTATCTGCTCCCAACCCTTCTTAGGTTAGCTGTCAATTTACTGGAAGCCGATCGTACAAAATCCTAGA
Source organism: Clonorchis sinensis (assembly GCA_003604175.2). Lineage (NCBI taxonomy): Eukaryota > Metazoa > Platyhelminthes > Trematoda > Opisthorchiida > Opisthorchiidae > Clonorchis > Clonorchis sinensis. Next base: position 5,431,205 of record CM030369.1, on the reverse strand, counting down.
AACCTTACGGTTGTGTTCAAGATAATGGGAGGTGACTGATAGATGGATCCCCTGCCTACTTAGACAAAAACGCACTGAGTAGCCAGTTCTTCGCGTACTTGCTTTGTTAGAGCCTGATACGCTAAATAGCTTCTTCCTTGGCATTCCGCTTGTACTGTAGGCTGCCTGTTGCATTTGTAGTACGCCCATTCGTAATGTTGGTGCTGCGATTACTAGGTGAAAGCACAAACACTACGTAGTTATCCCTGATGTATTCTTTTAACGCATTCTTAAACGCCGTGAAGGATGAAAGGATAAACCCCCCAGTTTTTGAACAAACATACATGATGCCAGTGTTCAAGACAACACGACAAGTTCAAAGTCGAATGCGTGACAAAAATTTCGAAATGATGTTAATTAAAACAAACAGCAAAAATGGCCGCAGATTTAGGTAATTTTTGGCTCAGGCATATGTGCAACTACATGCAACATTTTGGCGTAAAAAGTTTTATTCCACTCTAAAAGATTTCGCAGGTAAAAGCATTGTGCCTCTAAGATGCGGCCTCAATGCTACGCCGCGCCTTAATTTTGGTGATAAAAAATTTCAGCCTCGGATATTACATGACCTAAACAATTAATGCAGTGAAACAAAGGGAGTTGACGATTAGCACCAAGGCAATCCATGCAAACATTGTCAGAAAACGTGGAACTTGATATATTTTCTTCTAGCAGACCTGCTGTCACTGTCGCCAGTGGGTAGAGATAGAAGTGTATAAACCAATCGGTGCGGAACCTTCTCAAGCCTGTTTCTGCATACATCTGTTGCCTAGTCTGTCGTTCAGCTGTCGTTCAGCTGTCGTGAGCACAGCATGTGTCGTCAAGTTATATGCAAAAATTGCGGCAAGTACACATGGGAGGGTAGGTTGCCCATTTTCAAGTGATGCTTCGTCTTTCTTATTGCGAGAGTAATGACCCAGATGGCGAAGAAGGTCCACGCGCTCTACTCGAATCTGGACGACACTTTCTTTGTGAGGTGATTTCTCCTGGCGGTTGCGAAACTATGGCACAAAAAAGATTAAAGTTGATGGGGAAATACTCAAGCTGCCAACGGGGGACTTAAGAGCTTGATGGAATTTATCCCATAACGTTTGATAGTCAAGTAATTGAGTGGGAAAACCTCATGAAAGAAGATGAAGGACACTGGATGAAGATTGACTATATTGCAGATGAACCACTGGTAGAAAGAGCGCTGCGGCTCGCTTGAGTGTAATAAGAAGGAAATTAAATCTCGGTGAAATGGTACAAAAGGTAGAATTTTTGGGTGGGACTTGATCGTCCTAATCCTCCTTTTCAAAATGTGTCTAGGTTTTTAGATGTGGAATTATTAGTGTTATCTTTTGTTAGACAAAGACAACTTATTAAGGTGAGAGACACCAATAAAGCCTGCGTTTTGAGAGCGTGAGGTTACAAGAACTAGGTGCACGTTAATAAAAATAACTACAATACCAAAATGACAGCTGCTGAACGACAAGAACAAAAACGACCCGGGAAACTTGGGCAAAAGCCTCGCTCCTGTATATCAATCCGTGAAAGTGTTCAAACAGAGGATTTATCGTTGCGAACTTAAGTTGTAATAGTTCTTCCGAGTGACGAGTTTGGACGCAGGTAGTCGTGTTTCCTTTTCCAGATTCACTGCTACACGTTTCCTAGTTGTCCGTAGTTTGATGTGTTCAGCCGGTCCGCGTTTTGACGTGCGCGTGATGCATATGTGTTTATCCCTGTTCTGCCCTTATATATGCTGTTGCAATGAGTGGAGCGGGCAAAGAATAACCCAGTTAGTCCGCCGCCGGTGGCCATTGGTGGCAACTAGAGGTGGCACGTTACGCTTACCACCGGTGGCTAAGGGCGGTTAAAGGTGGCAACCCCAAAAACTTTCCACTTAGCGTTTTCTTGGCTTTAGTTCAAGAACTTTTCAAAACCACTTGCAGCCGGACGAGGTTGAAGCCACAAATTTGTTGAGGCATATTTGCCGGCTAACTGATGACTTCCCAGAGTACTCCGTCTGACCACCTAACCTCATGGCATACGTATTATGACCGAACGCCGCAGCTAATTACCAACCGCGTCGTGCCTACGAAAACATGCTGCATGGTCAAAGGATAACGAAATGAGTGCAAAAATATAACTGTATTAGTAATATTATAACATCATAGATTTTTGTCGATGCGCCGCAAGGCGGCTCTCTCGCGTTACAGCTTCCGGTTTCCAGGGATTCGATCAAAGGCTCCCTTGAACCAAGACTGAATTGATTTCTCAATGAAGTCCACTGCGACACTCGAGTGTGTGGCCACAGAGTACATTGCATCTAAAGTAAAAAGTCTCAAAGTACAGCAGTTATCTCACCCTTTATCAGCCTTGGTAACTCTGTGCTGAATACACGGGTGGCTATCAACAAGAACTGCATTGTCTCGTGTAGAGCAAGAGATAAAAAAGAGCAGAAAGGTAAACTGTCGGATGGAACGGGTGCACATCCAGCACAGTCATCTGTCAGCAAACAGTCCGGCGTGTCAACAGAAGCTGATGCTGACCGTTCAGCAATACGTCGTTGTATTTGAACGGCAGGATTACGCGGCCCGGAAACATCCTTCCCCAGTTTACCTAAAAGTGATTAAAAGGGAAACGCCGAAAACCGATCGAAGGGTCCATGTACCCTCACATCAATCGCCAAGTGCACCAATCTATGTACATTTTAAGTGACAGCCAGCGGCCCATATATATCGGAAAAGTTCTGTACAAATGCGCGTGTTACGCGCTGAGCAAAGTCAGCATAATCAGCGTGAAAATTGGGTTGCCCTGAATGTAACGGAGACGGTGAACTTAAGTTAAAAAACGCGACTCGCACCTCCGAATCTGAAAATGAAACGTCGTACTAGGAGAATCCACGACGAAACCTCGTGTGGGGCCTACTGCGCAGTTTCTAGGACTGCTCGCCACCGACATCGCACACCTTGCGCGTGGCAACCATAGTACCAGTACGCAGTACCAGCAAAATCCCCGTGTATCTCCATAAGAAAATACTGTGACAAACGCAACGGCTGCCTACCCTTATGATTCCTGGGTAACGATATTTGGATTGTATCTTAATCATCGTAGGGAGTGATATATAATTACTGGAATGGCTTGGTAGCTAGACACCAAAAAGACGTCACAGATGAACGATTATTATTATTTTCATTGGTAGAAAACCTGCTTAACCGCCATAACACCATGAATAAATAATGGTAGAAAGAAACGGAAGGTTTGAGGAGGATGGATTGGATTGTTCGGCTATAGCACCCTTTCGGTGCCTAACTTCCATACCACCAGAAGGAAACACGAGGACTGGGATACTTTCAGGTTGCCCAAGCCTAGACAGGGAAATTCGAGAGGCAGAGGTCGGGTTGGAACCATGGACATTCCGGTCAGTAAATCCGCGCTCTAACCACTGAACCATCTCGCCCCACACTGTCAGATTCGTCACACTACTCGCTTATACTGTCGCCGCAGAATCCGCCCTTATGAGCTGTTGGTATTAAAAACATTTCAGATTTCCAAACTCGATGGTCCAACGACATCACAAACGCGGTCTCAACGAAATTTCCTCTCATCATCATCATCATCGACAGCATGACATCAGTGTTCAACACCGATGCTTCGCTGCCGTACAACCATGATTTATTTGAAAGCCATATTGTGAAAAGAATAAAGATGGACGCGTATGGACGCTGCCTTACTACAATCGTTCCGAGGTGCCTATACTTCCAAACACTCATTCAGGCAATCTGGATAGAAACTGACAAGAAGATCGCCACTGACATCGGTTGGGAGCCATATCTTGCAGCGTCTCCAACCAGGCGCAGTGGGGATCACGCGGTCCCCATCCTGGAAAGCGAGTAGCGCCGACAGCACCCAAACGTTTCATAATCTTCTTCACACCCTTCTGCCAGGCCACGAGTTGGCCACCTGTCTGCTTCCATCACTCTGAATTGGGCATGGAAACAGCGCTCTCTTCGGCAACCGATGGTTAGGCATGCGCAACACATGTCCCAACCAACGCAGCTTCTGGTGCTGGACACATTCTTCTATGGAAGTACCCGTTGCACAACCGAAAAGTCGCTTTCCAAGTGCCTCGTTATGGATTCGCCAACCCACACGAGTTACGGTTCTGAGACACCGGTTGTCGAACACCTGAAGACGTCTCAGTTCCGCTGCTCGAACAGGCCAAGTCTCACAGCCATTTAACAAAACAGCCCGCACTGTAGCTTGATACACATGTCCCTTGAGATTCAGGGACACACCACTTTGACGCCATAGGTGTCTCAAATTAGCAAAACGCGACCCGAACCTTGGAGATTCGTGCACTGACCTCATGTGTCACACTACAATCAGAACTAATACAACTTCCAAGATATGTAAAACGCCCACAACTTCCAGTGCCTCTCCTTGGATTGTAAGTGGCGTGTTCAGTGACTGCATGTCCAGGAGCATGACCTTACACTTTTTGGGTGCAAAGTGCATACCAAAGGACGGGATGACTTTGGTCAGTTCATCTAAAAACACCTGCGCCTTCTCCTCTTCAAAGATGAGAACGAGTCATCTGCATATTCCAGATCGACAAGGTTTTCGTCAGAGGCTATTTGAACACCGGGGTTTTGGAGACCTTCCAGCATTCTTCTCATTATTTCATCGATCACGAAGTTAAACAGACATAGGGAGAGTGGGCATCCCTGACGGACACCACTTTGTGTACGGAAGCTTTTGGAGAGCTCGCCATATACTATCACACGTCCGGAAGTCTTGGAATACAAGGAGCTTATTATGTTCACGAACTTCCGGGGCATTCCTTGGTGGGCAAGGGTGTCAAGCAGAACAGACCGGTCAAACGAGTCAAATGCGCCTTGGGAAAATGTCGACAAATCGTAATCGTTCAGCTGTTGCACCCTTTCGGTTCCTAACTGGCATGCCACTAGAAGGAAGCACGAGGGCCGGAATACTGCCAGGTTGCCCAAACCTAGACAGGGGAAGTCGAGAGGCAGAGGTCTGATTGGAACCACGGATCTTCCGACCAGTAAATTCGCGCTCTAATCACTGAGCCATCTCGCCAAATATTGAGCGATCATCCACATATTGAGAACGCTGCTGGTGGCTGCCGTTGGTTCAGTATCATTGTGCAGCTTCGAATTGCAGCTGTTTATCTGGCGTGGCCACGAGATATTAAGTCAGTAGGTGATCCATCTGCGCGGATACTCGCGGAACAAAACAACAACATTCTAACCTGTTGTTATCCTAAAAAATGATGGAGTTGGAGAAACGCGACAATTTCGGATTTAAGCTCAACGTTACAGAAACAGCTGGCAAGTTCACGCCCGCCGACTTCACTTTAACCGAAACCTGAGCCTGAACAGGGATGATACACGTGGCCACTAAAACGGTGCTGTGTAGTTTTTTTATAGGTAAATCTTCGGGTGACCCACAGGGTGTACGGAGCTCGATGTTGTTCCGCAGCTGGTGGGGATCGGTCATTGCCTGCCCGTTCTTTCGTAATATCAGCGTGGACTCTAATCACGCACTTGTCCGTTGTTGCTTTTCATCGCTGTCTTCAAGTCTACCCGCACACCCCGTTTAATCAACGGAACCTCATCGACCCGGAGATCTGACGAGTGTACCAGAGCCTACTCCAAAGCCTGACAGCCGACCCGTTATCGGATCTTAGTGATCACTGACGCTGGTTGACTTGAGCTTTAGGTGATGCCTAGGTACAGCGAAGCCAGCCTCTCCCCAGCATTGGGCCTCAGGTCGGACTATGATCATCATCTACAATATAGCATCAGTGTTCAGCACTTATGCTCTGAGTGCCGTGCTAACCGGGAATCTTCGTGTATCTACGAGATCCAAGAAATGGCAGAAGCGAAAAATGTTGCAAATGTCCGTCTACTCTAATGGCAGTATATCTGGTGAGGTTGGTTAGGAATTTAATTTCGAAGACTCGAATCACCTTTGTCAGTTTGTCACTTGTGGTGTCAAGAGGGCCCATAACTGTTTCAAATTTCAGTAAGGGCTGTGTTTTCGGGAGGTATGGCCTGCGCAGACAGGTGCTGTGGGGCATCTTCAGGTTGTAAACGACAAAGGCGTTGCTGGTGTCGGATAGCATCGACGAACTGTTTACGAGTAAATTAGAAAACGGTTTTCCTGTTGTGCAGCAGGTACTTGGCCGCGGAAAACTTCCAGCACTCCCAACTGCAATGGCTTAGCTATTTGCTACCCGTGCTGAATAATAATTTTCTTAGATAATTATTCTCCGTGGCCCATTTAAATGGCGCAGACTGAGAGGTGGACGATGTGCAAGAGATTCGTGTAGTCCACCCTCTTGGATGAGGTCCCTGTAAGCGTCATCTGTGTACTTGCGTTGCAGTGAAGGTCGGCCCATCGGTCTGAGTTGCGTTCTTGCTGTCACTTACTTCCCGAATTGTATGAATGAATGCTTGGAGGTGTAGGTACCTCAGACTGAAGTAGGCTAGCATTAAATCGAGACAAGATGGCTCGGCGGTTAGAGCGTGAGTTTACTGATCGTAAGGTCCATGGTTCGAACCCGGCCTTTACATCTCGACTTCTCCTGTCTAGGCTTGGTCAACCTGACAGTATTCCAGCCCTCGTGTTTCCTTCGGGTGACATGGCAACTAGGCACTGAAAGGGTGTTACATCCGAAAGATTATATATATATATACATATATATATATATATACATATATATATATGTATAATAGCACTAAGTCTCTTCCAAGTCCACTTTTTTGCCTTAAAGATTTAAAGCAATTAACTTTGTGGTTGTGCGGTAGTGAAGTATCACCGTGAACAGTGATGTTGCTTTATCTAATGGGTGATGGCCACTGCCTCGTGGGCAAGACTGTTGAGTCAAAGAATTAAGATGAGGTGCCTAAGACTCGGCCTGGGCGGCCGGGAGTAACATCTGCTCACCTACTAATGTTCTCTATTCAAGTCGGGTTATAACCACAATCAAGACCGTCACCCTCTTCACTGATTTCTTTCTGGATACATAGGATTTTGCTAAATTGTGTGGGAAGGAGGTTATTCCATAGCAAACAGCACTGTTCTCAAACCTAGTTCATGTAATTCACCATGTATTTCTTTCTAATAGTATCAATACCTTCGGCGCTCTGACAACCCGTCAGCAGTTGTACCCACCAGTGTTATATTTCCCACATTTGCAAAGTTTTCCGTTTTTTTTGGCTGAAAATGCTTTCGTCCATAAAGACCTCTATCCTACCAATATTATATGCTTGAAGTTCGTTCATCTAACGCATTGTTTCTTTCACTTCCGATCTCCCTAGGTTGTGGAAAGCACATTGAATCCGTCATGAAGAATATTCCGAAAGAACAGCAATGTCAATGCCCTCGTTTGGCCTAGCCAAAACAGAACCAATCTTCAGTTGCTTTGTTAGTGGCTCCTCATTAATTTATATTGAATTTTTCGTAAATTTTGCTTTGTACTAATAGCGAATCCTTAATGTGATTTTGATACGCTCAGGCGATTTGTCGCACTTGTTTCATGTCGTTCTCAAAATCCTCAGGAATGTAGTAGCAGTCAGGATAGTACCTACTTCTGTGTTTATACCCGGCAAATGCCTTGCTGGATACCTTGCTGGATTGCAATACATTTCAGGGGGATCAGCTTGACCCCGATCGTAACCAGACTCTTAGCGTCACTGGTGCTTCGTCACCTTACGGTGGCTCGTGAAACGGACTCGAGAGCAGCAAGCGGGATTTTGACATGTTAGAGGCTGCTTTGACCAAATCTTTACACTCAGTCAGGTGATAGAACAACGCCATACGTATAAGCGACCCACAATTCTTATGTTTCTGGATTTTTGGGCGCATTTGACTCGGTTGACCGGTCTGTTCTTGACACGCTTGCCCCGGAAGTTTATGAACATAATAAGCCCTTTGTATTCTCAGACTTCCGGACGTGTGAGAGTATACGGAGAGCTCTCCAAAAGCTTTCGTACACCATGCGGTGTCCGGCAGGGATCCCAGTCCATTCCTATTTAACTTCGTGATCGACAAAATCATGAGATGAATCTGCAAGGCTTGGGTCGCGTTTGCATCAAATTGGTGTATCTTTGAATCTCAAGGGACGTGTGTATCAAGCTACAGTGCGGGCTGTTTTGTTAAATGGCTGTGAGACTTGGCCTGTTCGAGCAGCGGAACTGAGACGTCTTCAGGTGTTCGACAACCGGTGTCTCAGAACCGTAACTCGTGTGGGTTGGCGAATCCATAACGAGGCACTTGGAAAGCGACTTTTCGGTTGTGCAACGAGTATTTCCATTGAAGAATGTGTCCAGCACCAGAAGCTGCGTTGGTTGGGACATGTGTTGCGCATGCCTAACCATCGGTTGCCGAAGAGAGTGCTGTTTTCCATGCCCAACTCAGTGTCGAAAGCAGAGAAGTGGCCAACCCTTGACCTGTCAGAGGAGTATGAAGAAGATTATGAAACGTTTGGGTGCTGTCGGTGCTACTCGCTTTTCAGGATGGGGACCGCGTGATCCCCACTGCGCCTGGTTGGAGACGCTGCAAGATATGGCTCCCAACCGATGTCAGTGGCGTTCTTCTTGTCAGTTTCTATCTAGATTGCCTGAATGAGTGTTTGGAAGTGTAGGCACCTAGGAATGATTGTAGTAAGCTTCCCCGCCCACCTTTATTCTTTTCTTCACAAGTAAACCATGATTTTACAGCAGCGAAGCATCAATAGTGAACACTGATTTGCTGTCGATGATGGTGTTGATGTCAATCGACGGCTGGGATACTGCCAGGTTGCCCAAGCCTAGACAGGAGAAGTCGAGATACAGAGGTCGAGTTTGAACCACGAACCTTCCGGTCAGTAAATTCGCATTCTGTTTGATCAGGAAACATAGCTTCACTTTCGGACGAATACTAAACACGTCCCAACCCGACACCACTTTGTCCCAGACCGGTGTTTTGTTGTTTTCACATGGCCGCTTACTTTCACGGCTAATACAGATGTCGCTGTGCCCATGTACACACCAAATAAAATTGACGCATTAATCGTTGTGGTAGTATGTCTCTTATTATCGTGTTTTCCTGACCCTCTTGCACGGAGTCGCGGCGCTCTAGTGTATATGACCGCGTAACAGATCAGTATCCATTCTTTCATTTATCGTAGTTAAACCTATCGGGTCACTTGCTTCGATGGAATCTCCATAGGAGGGTATGCATGAAAGTTTCACTGGCTGCGGAGTTCGCCGGTGTTGACCATCAGGATTCCTCAACAATGGAAGCACGAATGCGGTACAGAAGGAGCTTCTACATTCACTGGGACCATCGCCAACTTTGGTGATTTTGATACCGTAGGTAGAGGGGAATTCTCGGCACATGTGTTTTCTATAAATATCACATGAGTGTGTATCATCAAAGCCGGGAGCAATGGAAGTACCTGGTGATGAAAACGCCACAATTCTGGTACTGTGGTTCACAGAAGAACTGCACTTCTGTGCTGACTTAGACGTGCTGCCTAATGTTGCGCCACAGCGCACTATGCACTAGAGCCGTCTTGTAAATAGAGGCCCCATGTCAGCAACTTTTCACTATCTGGAGTAGACACTGATTATTGGGCGTTTGACTATATTTCCGCAGCTTCTTCAGAAGGAGCAACTTACACTCGCCATAGGTTTAACTGTCTCATCTAGATATCCTTTATTGCGGGTAAGGATGTCATGTTTTTCGTATTATCCACTGGTCTATTCTTGCCTTATGCACATGAAAAGCCCAGCCACGCGAAGCCTTTCGTCTAAACAAAACCACAGGTCCGGACTGTACGCCATCGAGACTGCTGACTGAAGGGCCATATGATCAGTCCCACTACGCTCATTTAGTAACTCCCAACACAGACGTAAGAATTCTTGCGACTCAGTTTCTCGAGGCTGATTGCATCCTTATTACGAACACTCGGTTACACTCAAAACTCATAGATGTAACACCCTTCCGGTGCCTAGCTGCCATGCCGCCCGAAGGAAGCATGAGGGCTGAGATACTGCCAGGTTGCCCAAGCCTATACAGGGGAAGTCGAGAAGCAGAGGTGGGGTTCGAACCACGGACCTTCCGGTCAGTAAATTTGCGCTCTAACCACTTGAGCCATCCCGCCCCCAGAACTCATGGTTTGGTAATCATTAGGTCCCCGGTAAAATATCCTCGAACAGACGGTTTTTCTTTCTTGTATTTTGTTAGAATCTCTGTAGTCTCTAGGAGTAAGTTCTGGATATAGTTACGCGTACTAGCCTAATCGTTTGGGACAGTTAATCAGCCACAGAGGGTCCATACAAGCTATTTCGGTAATGGACAGACCCAGTTTGTACGCCACCTACCGAAGCCAGACAGGCTGTCATTCACTCCTCAAATGTTGATATAGAGGGAGACCAGTGTTTTGCTCATCCAGCGACTCTTCTCGGTCTAGGCAGGTCTATGACTCACAGGGGCTCAGTTGTGAAGCCAACTTTCAATGTCCATCATTTTGGCCCATCGGTCACTCAACCTCACGCCTGTTCGCCAGCTACACATTAAGGTAGGTCGTTATGAATAATCAGTGTATCGTTTGAACGTTATTATCAAGATAAGGTATTTCGGTGAACGAAAACTTATAGAACCGGGAAAATATTGTAGCAACTCATTGTGGGATTTACAGCTCAACTCCCAGTTGAGCTGTAAAAACTAGTTGTTTACCTCCAACATTGAGACTAATCTGTGATGTCTGAACTGAGATTATCTGTCCGGTAACAAGCTGTTGATTGAAGAACCCCAAATTTTCAGTTCTGAACAACGATGACTCAGGCCACTTGCGAGCTGCAGTTTGAAGTACCCGTCAGAAACTTTTCGGTGCTTGTTTCTGAAATTGTAAAAATCACTTGTTTAATCTTACCCGGAAATTGTCGGTTCTGGAGATTTTTGTCAGTGCATCATTCGAATAGGGGTATTGCAGGTAGATGGTCTCATGTGAAGTGGTTTTGATTCTAGATCTCGGAAAGCAGACGACCATTTTCAGACGGTTATTTTGGACAGAACGTGGAATATATTTTCAAAAAGTTGAAAGTTGGTTCTGTTATCTCATTCCAGTAGCAAATACCACCGAGACACTGTCGGTTTTGACTGTGGTAATATTTCCTTTGAGAGGCATTAGTACATACAACACCCCTTAGAGTAAAACGATACAGTCCAATGTCAGGTTCGTTTTCGCTTCGTGTCAGGCCACCTCCCAAGGGGAGTGCGCCGAAAGAGTGTTACAGTTGAACGGTTATTTTTTAGAGGGAGTGCTCCGGCAAACCGCCCTGGCCAGTCAGCTCGTAATGTGTTTTATGCATGTTTTATAACACAAGAAACACGATGGCGTTGGACTGCTGGGGTGAAAACGACCAGCGGCGGTTACTAACAGTTTTTTTCCGGGGAGCATGACGTAAACCCCAACTCAAGATGCTAAATCAGTGCAAGACTTCAGTTTAGAGTGTCTTCCTTATTTGACAAGCCATCCGGCACATGGAATTTACTCACTGAATACAGTAGAGTGTGTGTAGGTATGTGAAAAGCGCTGTTATTCTCCTGTATAATATGCCGCTATCAGGGGTCCTGGCGCTGTCTTTGACCCTCTGTAGTATCACACAGACGAAGATGATTGCAATCGTGATTTCATGCTCTAAGTGAGGTCGGTCCACATCGAAAATCCATGAAGAACGGTACAGCTTTTTCATCCTTAGTTGGAATCATCAGCAGTGCGCATATCACGTATCTCCGGGGAGGGATTCCAGCTCGTAACCACCCGGTTATTGGTCAAAGGGTAAACCGTTCCGCCACGAGCGTTTGATTAGTACCTAGACTGGACTCGCACGTACCTATCATTCACGGAATTCACATCACGTAGTCGCGTGTTGCCTGGCACCCTCAGTAGAGAATTCTCAGATCGGAGGTCCACCCGTTGTTTACACGAGATGTGAATTCGGTGACTGGAAGATGCGTTCGAGTCAACAACAATGCTGTTCAGACGCTCATGGTCAGACCGTTTGGTCTTAAACTATTAGCGGGGAGGTTGAAGATTCCTGACCTAAAGCTGTTACCTTATCGTAGTGGTCGGGCTTCTGTACTGCAATGATCCTGCGGGCTACACTGGCTGAAACTCAGTTCCTAAAGGTTCATCCATGCCAGGAAGGCCAACGGGGAGCAGCCCGACGAAGAACAGCAAGTAGTGCTACGAGGCGGCCTGGAGGTAAAGTCGTGCTCTTCTCTCCGGTTGGACTGTCAAGGAGATAAGGCGTTTACCCCAGGCGACCAACATGTCCATATATATGGAAGCAGCGATGCTGCCTTCGCCCGAGGAAGGACGGGTTAGAAAAGGTCGGCCCCAAAAACCGCACACTCCGATCGCCCAACGGTTGGCCGTGACCGCCAGCGCATTATTCAGTACGGCCCAAACACTTTTAAAACGAAAGAGTCTGGTGCTGTTCAAAAGGCATCTGCTGTGCGCAGGCGCATTAGAAGTGAGAAAGTAATACCTTACTCGTTGCGCCTACGGGTGAGCCAGGCCCCCTGCAGCCAAGTGGGTCAGACTATTGAGCCATTGGCTCCATGAAGGGTGCCCGAAGAGAACCCTAACAACTGCCACCTCGTGGTTCGGAATTTTAAGTCAAGCTAAGTGCAGGGTCCCAGAACAAAACCAGACTTTTGAGTCAAAGGCTCAAAGTGGGTTGCCTCAGCCAAACCCCCTTATTCAGCTGGGGTAACCGGGAATTATCATTCGTCCTTGCAGCTCTTCTCTCACTGGCCGTCCCCACACCCCCTCCCCATTCACCGAATGATCAACCAATCTACCAGTCCCCTAGCCATTGTTCTGTGTCTAAACTCTTCGAGTATGCGGCGATCCTGACGCAATGGTGTGTACGGTGTGGGAGTTGCACTCAGCTCCAAAGCTACAAGCGCCCTACTGGACTGGATCCCGGTGAACAGTGCGATTGTCTGACTCAATTAAGCTCAATGCAGATCAATGAGGTAAATGATGTTCATTCGTGTATCAGCATACGCCCCGACAGACTGCAGTTCTGAGAGTGAAAAGAGTGGGTTTTATCGAGGTCTGTCACAACTGCCTCAGTCAGCAAGAGGAATGGATATAGTAATTTTGGCGAGCGCCGTGAATGCCCAACTTGGACGACCAACTCCGGAAGAAACACAATTAGGTGGTAGATTTGGAGTGGATGCTGGGCGTAGGGATAATGGGGAGTGACTGCTTCGGTTTTGTGCAGATCATCGTCTGTTCCTGACCAATACAAACTTCCAACACAAACGCTCACACCGAGTTACTTGGAGGCCGCCAACCACAAGGCAGTCATGGACTCAGTTGGACTATGTGACTATCAGTGTCCGACGAGAGCGTCAGTTAGAAATTGTCATTCCTTCTGATGTACGCAACTTGACTCTGATCGTGCCATTGTGCGGGTGGCATGGCAGCTAGGCACTGGAAGGGTGCTACAGCTGAACTTTTTTTACCATTGTGCGGGCTCGGCTATCACTTCGCTTTCCGTCCGCAATACGCGTGCGAAAACAGAGAAGTTCCATTCATCAACTCCGACAAGTTTCAGTAGCTCATAAGTATCGAACTGACCTGGCTGGAAAGCTGCTCGAAACGCACAGTCATGACGAAGATTGTTTGGAGGTTGATTGGTAACGGGTTTCAGAACTTTGTACAGAGCGTCTGACACCAAATGCACACTGGAAATCGTTGAGATAAGCATCGGTGTTGAACACTGAAGTCATGCTGTCGGTGATGATGATGATGATGAGATAAGCAGATCTTGCTGTTGCCAGAAAAGCAGCTAGCGACCGTGATGGCGCACGCAGAGATTGAAGAATGACAGAGGATGGCGGTGGATTTAGAAGACCCAGGAGATTGAGATTTTCGCTGCAGGAAATGGCCGCGCCCTGTTTCAACTGATTTGATCAACCGGCCAAAAGAATACAGATGTCAATGAAACAATATGCGAAAAAGATGGGATGGCGTTTCACTCCCTTAATCGTCGTCTCGAGCGATGGGCTGAGCAATTCCAAGGACAGTTCAGCGGGTCTATCGCTGGAAGAACCCAGCAGGCCTGAACGGAACGTCAACACCAGACCACCAAAAACTACAGAAATCCCGTGTGAGATATCAATCCTGAAGCACCACAAGGCGCCTGGTGCGGATAGTCTCCACCCTACCCCAACCTCAGTTCGGCCCAAAATAGCTCATCAAGTCCACTGCAGCTTAGACAAAAATAAACGCTACACTTAATGCACTGCTCATAAGGTTGCCGAAAATTCTTCGAGAGCCTACGGCCGGTTTCGCTTTTGGGGTTCATCAGGTAGGGCGCAGTCTCCGAGTTTCCGTCAAACTTATGTTCTGCTTGGAACCAAATCGCACGAAATTAGCGAAATACACTCATTTGGAAACAAATTTGGTTTGCGAGAGACTCACCTGGAACGTGGGTTCAAGTAGAACATAAAGTTGACGGAAACTCGGGGACTACGCCTACCTGATGAGCCCCAAGAAGGGCGAAACCAGTCGTGGGCTGTCGAAGAATTTTCAGCAACCTTATGAGTAGTGCATTACGTCTATACATGTGTCGCGACATCTCGAATATCGTACCAACTGAAACATAAGGCGGCCTGATGCATCACATTCAGTTGCCTGAAAACATCACAAACGAGAGATTCAGCTGGGTTCCAGGTGAGTCTCTCGCAAAACCAAATTGATTTGCAAATTAGTGTATTTCGCTAAACCCTAAACTTCCTTGCATTTGAAAGCTTTCTCGAAGCGGTTGAATGTCTCCTACAGACCGATGTTATAGCTTACCTTGTTCCTCGTTGATTGCATCTCCTAAGTGGTATTTTCAAAGGGATACCTGTTACCTTCGATTCAGCATTGTTCTTCGGATGGAGAATGACATAAATGCACCAATATTTGCCCGTTACCCCTCAAGACACCTACTTCCAAAGAGAGGACAACTCATTACTCAAAATTAGTGGTATCTTCTGTGCCTGTTCTAGCTGCTTGTGAAACCTACAGCAGCTTCTCGCTTGGTTACAGCCATTCTGTTGCATGCACGTTAAAAGACCGTTTAAGTTCTGTGTATCTGCCAGCTATATTTTATTCTGACGCTTACACATACTGTTGAATTTTCCCATTAAATCCGCCTGATGACTGAACATTTCTTCAGTATCTTGAAATCCCCAGGAAAACGGGGATGTCTGCCTGTCGGCAAGTGCACAGTATGAACGATTAATCTGGCTTTGACCCCGCTATCTTCATTTCGTCAAGAATTTCAATTCGGGTCGAGTGGTTCAGTCAGCGAATAGGAAAAAGTGCACATTTTACTACCAAGAAAAGATCACTTGGCAGTTTGGACAGGATGAAGAAACTTGATTTTGCTTTGTCTTCGTGCAACATGCCCCTTTCGAAATACAGTTTTCGGTCTGTGCCCTCATCAAGTCTAACCGATGACGATTTGATTTTTACTGAAAAGATGGAGAGCCTGGTTGCCCACATAGAAGTGAAAAGATAAGAGAATCTGTCGTAGAAATGTACTTAAACCAGAGGCCAGTAAAATACGCTTGCATGTGCACCAGTTTCTGCCATTATTTCCTACTTCCGAATTTACCCGTAGCCGGACTTCCGTTTCTGTGTCGCAGTCCTGGGAGACGTAACGAATCCAATCCAAACGATCTTCGTACGTTTTTAGAAGGTTTGACGTTTATGTCAACTGAAGCAACTTGGGTTCTTCCAATCTTACCACTAGATGAAGGAGGCGAAAGGGGATATTATGGCCGGAAGAGATTCACATGCGTGATAAATCGGAATGGGTGGATGTTCATGTCGTGCAATGAGACCAGCCTGGAATGTGAGATTCAGCAATGCCTACCATTCGAGTTTGCTGGTGCAGGTATACACAACAAGGGATGGAACCTATTGACCTTATAATCGTTTTTCGGGTCGATTTTTAAAATTGTACCGGTTTTTTTCATTCCCTGTAGAGAATGGACAATTGATTCTTGGATGAAAATAAATAGTCATAATTGTCTACATCATCACAAACGAGAGATTTAGCTGGATTCAACTGAGCCTTCTATCAAAGCCGAGCTCGTGTGCAAATGAGAGTATTTGTCCAGGTAATCATAATATCTTTCCAGCTGTTGCTGACTGCTTAGAAAATGAGTGTTTTTTCGAAATCTTATTGGAACCTGGGTCTCAGGAAAATTTATGCTACCGTTCCACGTATTCATCCGACTGGCTTGTCCGGATATTGAAACCATCAATGGAATTTGTAATATCGAGGCGGATGACCTTCACAAAGACGCCAGGATCTTAATGTGCAAAAAGCAAGGAGAGATAGTAAAAATCCAAGAAAATCGTTCAACTTAATTCAAAGTGTGTCATAGAGGGGAAATCAACGGCAGTGGATACAGATCACTTTATTGCCTGACGAGATACGGCGAAATCCTTTCTATTCACGGTTGCCGCCAGCAATACCGCCCGAAAATGGTTGCCTCGCCCGAAAGGGTGTTGTGGAACACTTTATAACCTGATTCTTAGACGATATTAGCAAGATGACTTCACCCTTTGGTTTCCAAAAAAAAACATTTTAGTTTGATTGGCTTCCCGCCTTCGTTGTTGCCATTAGAGGGTTCGGAGGTAATTATACGTGAGCCCATAAACTGGCATAACAAAAGTGGTCATGATAGACGGATGGTCGTTGCTGAGGAGCATACTGCCTAGTGGTTTAACTGTAGTTGTTGCTACATTTAACACACTTCTAATAGAATAGCACACTCCAATAGCGTGTTGGCCACATGTGTATTGATTTGGGTATAGTAGTGAACGTACATTTTGTAAATTGCGCCGAGAGTTGGGGTCGTGGTACAGCATAGTGAATATTAGTCAAAGATTGCATATTAGATAGATAGATGACATTACTCGTGAGCATTTTCTCTGGTTCTCAATACAGTTCAACTCCGGAGGTTCAAACCTCAGTTGTAAATTAGTGTGCCCATTTGGTGGACGCAAAAGTATATGAAGGATATGAAGGAGCCAGAGAATGTTTGTAACAACTGGATAATATTCCAATGGATTTGTATTTTAAAAAGTCGGAATAATAATGGCTCAGTTCTTTCAAGTCAAGCGGTATTTCGACAAATCTCTCGTTGATATACGCCGCTTTTCAATCGGATTCTGAAACTTTATTTGAACTATGGGTGATTAGCCTGTAACACTTGTTCTTCTCTCAGGCAACAGTGACTCCCTGGCTTGCATAGCTTTCAGCCTTCTACTGCTGATGGATGACAGAACCGTTTGGCATTTTGCTGACTCCCACTGGACAGGACTTCGGACCAGTAGGCGCAACTGTTTGTTAGATGCTGAATTAAAGGCAGAATCGAGCCAAAATCTTGTTGCTTTTGGATTTCCAAGATGCGTTCGAGTCTACTGTCTAATCCTCTCTCTTAAAGGAGCTTGCTCAGAACAGAATGCACCGAGTACCCATGTATCTAGTATGTTCTTTATATTATCAAACTTGCAAGAATGTAAGAGCGTATGAAGTGCTCTACAAAAATCTTTCTATAAAAGCAGTTTTCGAAAACAGTACTCTCTCAAACTGGTTACGGAGTCAGTGCTGGGATGACTTCTGTTTGAATGGTTACCAACGAAAATCCTGTGAATCTAGGATACGCAGACGACATCACTGTCATCTTCGATGAGGAGAAGAGTTGCCCTCCGTTTCAAACTGAACCATTTCAAGACATCCCTCCCTTGGTTTAGCCCCTCGTACATGCAATTACTGAAATCATCCTTTGTAATCTAGGCAGAGACATTTGAAGTTACTGGACAACTTGCGTATCACCAAATTTGGCGTAAGAGGTACGGTTAACCAACAAAATCTCACGAGCCATATTGCGCCCGCTAGTTAATGACACCTCATGGCAAAGTGAGATATCAATTAACAGCAATGGTTGTGTATATCAGTCAACGGCATAGGTTGTTTAGCCTTAGAGTGCTAGAGTTGTCTACCCAGAATGGAGGAAATAAGGTGTCATCAGGTTCTTTCTCACCACTGCCTAGGCTGATGCCACAAAAACAGAATTAGAAAATTTTCACCTGGAGAATGCATTCAGCGCTACAAGTTGCGACTTCTGTTCACGGATTGCGCATGCTGGGTCATCGTCCGTCTGGAATGTTATTTTCAGCACCTTATTCATAATGACGCAACAGGTATGCAGTCCAGTATCGTCCTCTCAAAAGGACACGAAGCTGATTACGAACAGCCGGGGTACCGTAGCTGTAAGTTTTCCTCTAGGATGGAGTCTACACTGTCCCTGGGAGCGGCTAAAAATGCGGCCAATCGATGTTGTACGTTTCTATTCAGATTGTTCCAGTGCACTTTTTCGAAATGGAAACACTTCAAAATGTTATTGTATGCCAATACTAGGTCTATTCTTTATTCAGCATGAAACCTTCAGATAATTTATGGTTATGTGGTGGACAAAACTCGGTGCTGAATACTGATGAGGAATTAATACAGATAGATATACTTTCAATTTGAAAACAGAGTTCAGAGAAAGCAGCAACATAAATACAACCATCTATTTTTTGCCTGTGAATAAGCAAGCGAAACGACACATGTGAGTTATTCCGGTCTTATGATTGGAATAGTATGTGGTAGGATTGTTGGTCACGTGCAAGTCCCATTGTTACCTGATAGAATGCTTTTTTATACCCTGGTTGAGGCCAACCTCTGGTCATGTGGTTGCAGAAATAATTCCAACTAAATTAGTTACCGATTTGAGTATAATTGTCCAACATTACAAGCGACACACAAAGCAAAACTAACTGTCGCACAAACCCCTAGGCACAGGACCTGTTTCACAGTCAAGTCACCCAAAGCTCCTGCATACTTCAGGGTTGTAATCGCTGAATAAGTTTCTACACATCTGAATTCGCAGTTACCAAGATAAAGTAGATCCCAGTTTTGCTAATCACTCTAAACAGAATACGACTGGTTACAGGTGTATGTGGGAATTGTAGAACTCACGTTGTCATCACTCCCCCATCCTGGCGCAGTTATTTTTGTGAATCCACACCAAGGCGAGGAAGCGCTGGACTCGAGCTTCGATCTTATTAGAGCTCATTAGCGGTGCATATGCCGCAGCCAACCACGACGAAGTCAAAAATTGTGCAGCGTGGTTTCAAGCGTCTGTGGCGCTATCTGAATGGGAAGTCCTGACAGGCTCGTCACATCGAAGACCGCTATCGGGTCATCGTTCGAAGAATCGGAGAAATCAAGCACATCGTTCAAGCGTGAACACGTTTGCCTGTTTAGAAGTTGTAGTACCACGTTGGCTTCGCATGACAGCTGTTCGGAGTTCAGACCCCGGCATGGCCGAGGTTATGCTGATTGGCCCGCCTGTGAAGACTTCCTACTCAGGTGGTGCTACGAATGCTTGAAACCTGCTGCCCCTTTTGAATCTGCATGCACGTCACCTACATAAGTCAGTCTACAGTGGAATGCAGAGGCTTGAGCTTGAACGCCAGCACAGCCATGTATAAGAACCGCTGATGTGCTCCAAAAGGGGGGTGAAAATTAAGTCGAAAGCCCCATACTTAGGTGGGACGAATCGTAGGTCGACTTCAAACGGCCCCTGTCGGGTTATGGTACGTTAGACTGTGCACTACAGTCATCTCCCTGTAAGATCTGTTCACACAAAGACTATCCCTCATAAGGACTAACGGTCAATTCATCGACTTGTTCCAGTCAAGAAAAATCGGATACAAATGAGTGCAGTTCGAAAATCGCATCCAGTCTGAGTTCAAGTGGAACATAAGGTTGACTGAAACTCGGAAACTGTGCCTATCTGATGAGTCCCAATGGGAGAAAAAACAGTCGTAAGCTATCGAAAAGTTTCCGGTAACCTTATGAATATTGTTCTATCAAGAAACCCTACGGGATCCCATCATAAAACAGTTTCCTGGCCAAGGTCAACCAGTCATATGATAAACGTCATTCTTCCAGCAGCAGAGAACATGTAGGTTAACAGTAACACGTGCCAATAACGCCAGTTCATTGTATTAATAAGTTTTGTCCACACTAACCACACACACCATGTTTCTTCACAACCAAAATCCTTATTAATTGCACTTGGTGCCGTATCTTCAACATAAAGTAGGATAATCTTGACATTTCTATCAGTTGTCCATCATTTGATTACTACACCTGTACATGTGAATGGGGTTTTCATTCCTACCGTTTTTCTGCAAGGCTAGCAGGAGACGATCTGTATCGGTTTAATTGTCTTCAGCCACTGAATCCAGTGACGACAATGAGTTGTTTCAGTTCACAAGCAAAAAAGTAAGACAACTAAATACCTGTTCACAATATTGTTGACGACTTTCGTTAGGGAACAGATAGTGTGAGCTCTTTTCGTGCAGACAAGGTCACTCTGAATTTTAAAAAAACAGATCAGAATGGCACGACTTTTGGTGGTGTCTGTCAGGGAACGATGGCATGGGATAAGGTAAAGGCGCAAGGCAGGGTTTCATGTAGTCAGACTGTAAATATTTCAGCCACCAATCGTGATCTCTGCGGAGAGCTGACACTAGGGACATAATAGCACTGTTGCACGCCCACCAAAGAGCTTGTGCGAAATTTGAGCTTTCCCTGGTTGTCCACGCGTAATAGTTTAGGTGTTTCAGCCATCGTCATTAGTTGTTTCTTTCGGAAATGGGACTAGCTATTGCTAGTCGGCTACTGCTGTATTGCAGCTGTATTGCTTCTTTTCGCCTGATAACATTAGTGCCGAAAATAGCAGTTTGGATTTCTGGAAGGCGGTATAACTTTCGGACGTTGCATAACATTCTGTTGTCCAGATGGTGCAACGTTCGTTTGTCCAAGGTTCAGTGTGTGAAAACTTCACGACACAACACGTATGGTGTTTATGGTTGATGTTTGCAGCTATTCGACAAAAAGCACTAAAAACTAGGTTTCTGTTTGTTAGGTGAGCCAAATAAAGTTCATTGAGGTGAATAAAAAACGCTTAGCTGCGTTGGAAAAGGCTGATAGGCTAAGAAGGCAAGTGTGATGAAGTGTTTCCTCGAAACCGATAGAACGCCAGTTTAAGCGGGAGAGTGACTACGAGTACCGATGTGATGAGCGTGATGTGTGACTGGTGGATCACAGTCTTCAAGCCGAATGAAACGAGTATTTTGATAATCCCCGTCTTTATTGATGTATGTATTGTCGATAGACCATCAGCAGACATGGACCCTTCTTGTCTCTCCCCCAGAGCAATGCTCGTTTTCAACACTAACCATGTTGCTGTGTGTCCCCTAGCTGCGTTTGCACGTTCAGACTGTGTCGACTGACCATTCCGTACGTTTCTACGTTGTATTCTGCTTTACCTTACCTTGGAGGTATGGTAAATTGCATTTGTTATCAAAGTTAAGGACACCAAAGTACACAATTGGACCAGTTTATCCCGGAAACGAACTGTCAACAACCAGCACGTTCTTAGGACACCCCAAGAGTACACCCATTAATCTGACATAGCCAAGGTGAAACACTCCACACACGAACTTTCACGTGTTTTTTGTGTGATGCATTTTCACTTGTTCACTTGTGTTCAAGGAAGGTGGATAGATGTAGGATTAAAAAAATCTTTCTATTGACAAAGAATTCATTGCTGTCAGTTAGTTTGTGGAAAAGGAGTTCATGTCATTCATACCGATGCAATACTTCTAACCCTGCCTCCCGTTCTTTTTTTAGCAGAACTTACGCTTCACTTTTTTCCGCTTGCTAAAGTTACAGGGACCAGAGGTAGTGAAGTAAGAATCTGTGTCTGTCTTCTGATCATCTTATTCATTCCTCAGATTTTCTGGAAGGAGTTGGCGCCTCATGAAACATCATAATGCATTGGCTACGTGCCATTAGACACGATGTCCAGGGAGAAATGAGGCGCATGAAACGCAAGCTGCCAAACACTACTGATGGGTTACAAATGACTGATCCCTCCCGATGGCAGCAGTGTTAAATGTTTTAATTCAACCTGTGGTTCGTGATTGTTCCTGAAGTTTCTACTGACATCAGTCTGCTGGCAAGCCTAAACAAGTTGATAACAGTTAACCCAGCAGGTCTGCCTACCAATACTTCTGTTTCTGTTCATAAGATTGCAAAGTAAACAGCCACAGGGGGTCACAAATGTAAATCTACAGCTTAACAATTTTTTATACCATCTATTCTGAGAGCTCCGAAATTCTTCGTATGTCTGACTGCTTTTACTGACGTTTTAAGGCAAGATGTTCTGTTTATTATGCGACGAAAAAGTCTACTCCAATATGTAGATGCACACAAGACCACTTTTCACAATTATGTCAAGCGCTTGCTCCAAAATGGTTATGGGTGTGCGTATTGACCATAATGACTAGTGTCACTCCGGATGATCCACGCATAAACGGGTTAGTGCGTATTAGGAACTCCGTGTTTTTATAGACTTATCCAACGGTCGAATGCAGGAACACACAATAACACACATATGGTTGCAAGAACTAATTGATTGTTGTCCATTCAAATGTTCTGAACGGACCCAACATACAGCAATCACCGTGACAGGTTGAACAATCATTACTAAATCCTTCGATGCCACAGCTAACAGGCTGATGCCACGGTGGTTTTCGCACAGCGTCCGCGTACCCTTTTTGAAGGTTGGGATAACTGTCGACATGCCCCAGTCTGCAGGCACCTTCTCTTCGTTCCATATAGCACCAACAAGCTTTAAGATGGGTCACCAGGGATTCTCCGCCTTCTTTGAAGAGGGCTGGATAGAGACCGTCCGGTCCTGGTGCCTTCTCACGTTTTAGTACGGATATTTCGTACTTTATTTCTTCTTCCGAAGGGCGATCAAGGTTTACATTCCACTCGCCTGTATGCATTATCTCCACAGGCTGTGTTGCAGAAGGCCAGCTAAACTGTTCTTCGAAGTGTTCGGCCCATCTTTCCAGTCGACGTTTTTGGGAGTGAATTAATGAGCCATCTTTTTCACTTATCGTTTCGCTGACCGTTGCTTTCATGGAACCAGTCGATCGTATCAGTTGATATAGGACACGGCTGTTTCCCGTAGCAAAAGCCTTCTCCATCTCTCGAGCTTTCGATTTCCACCAGAGCTCTCGGTCTTTCCTTAGACTCTTCAACTATTTGGCGTTTAAGGGATTTGCGTGCGCCGTCGTACTCGTTGCCTGCTGGTATGGATTTCCGGGTATCAATCATGGATAGCGACCTCGCCGATATCCAGTGGTTTTTTCGAATCGGGGAGGTTGGACAGACAGCACTGAACGCCGCTAACATGGCTTCTTTCACATTTTGCCACGCTTCATCTACATTCGCACTGCCAGTGCATGTGGAGAGTTGTTGGGCTAACTCAGATCGGTACTGTTGAGCTATGGTCGATCTTCGAAGATAGTGGATTGGCATGCTTCTTTCTAGTTTGCGAGGGCCTGAAGGGAGCGAACTGTCAGGCGTGCACGCACCATGGCGTGGTCGGAATCAAGTGGAGTGCCTCAAAAGGAACGACAGTCTTGAATTGTGGCTCTCCACCGCTAGCTGATGGCCACGTGGTCCAACTGGGTCCACGGTTGATTTGCAGTTGGTGGCCGCCAGGTTACGCGATGCGAACGCTTGCGTTGAAAGTTCGTACTTGCCAGAAACAGTTCATGGTTAGCACACAACTGAAGGAGTCGACCTCCGTTGTCTGTGCGGCGAGCATCGACTCCAAATCGACCGCCAAATGTGATTCCAAGGAGCTCAGACGACCCACTTGAGCATTCATATCGCCTGCAAGGATCACAATATCAGTGCTTTTTGCCTGACGAATGAGCCCGGATCTTTCTCGATAAAAGGTGTCCTTCTCAACATCAGAACTGCAGTCCGTTGGGGCATAAGCCAACACTACAAACAGGCACCGCTTTTTATGCCGAGAGGCATTGAGCTTGATTGAACTGGATAACCGGACGGCGCAAAGCCGACTGTTCACTGGGATCCAATCCAGCAAAGCGCGTTCAGCAAAGCGGGTAGGAAGAAAGCAACAAAAGAACAACAAGAACAAAAGAAAAGAACGAAAGAAGAAGGCAATAACTGTTTAGCAACAGATCCAGTCGATTGCCTCGATACAAATGATGACTCAACATCTACACCGAAGATCACTTATGTCATGCATAATAGTCACAGAAATAAAAATAAAGTGCCAAACTGCACGGGTTTCCTTAGTGTTACGAGCAAAGTTAATATGAGAAGGGATGGCTGATTGTAATAAAGTCTCATGTTAAGTGTAAACAAAGCGTAAAAACAAAACAAAATTACTGTTAAGTCAACTTTTGGCTCACGATTTTTCGACATGTTTCACAGTCCCCCCAGTCTCTTTTCAGAACACTGACAGTACAACGTGACAAGAGACCCAACAAGACAACAACAGATTAAGTGAACGGTCAGAGAATGGATCTCTAAAAAGTTTAGCCAAATTTCCAAGCACATAATGTTAAGAGTTAGCTGAAAGTAACAGTCCCGGGAGTAGAAAATCACTGCTTTCGATAGGACGAGCATTGCAAATTGTGCTGAGGATGATAGAGGGATAAAAAGTTAGCCAAAGATTTTACTGATAGTTGTCTACATTCTGGGGTAGTTGACACAGCTGTGTTCTGGGGTATGAGGTCGGATTCAGCGTGGATATTTGGACCCGAACTAGCGTTTCCAAATGAATGGCAACATACCTGGTGTCCCACTCATGTCACGAATTCGAAAACCTTACTGAGTAGAGATGATTTGAAAGGTTGATGACAATTATGCGCAAAACAGAGAGTGACTGATCTTCCTCAAATATAGACGGGACCAGTAATTGTTTCCCAAAAAGACCCAAGATATACAATAATATGGAGACAATTTTCTGATAGTGTGAGAAAATTTTGGAATTTCCATGGTAATTTCTTCCGGTAAAAAAATCAACAATGTTAACAAATATGAATACATAGTTCTTTGAACTTAAGCACTTTGAGGAATTACTTGCTTGTCATAAAAACGAATGACCGAACTTATTAAGCAGCATTTCCCATGGAACCAGAATTCGACGACAGAGAAGTCGATGCCTATCTCTCGGTTAAATGAAACAACAAATTCTTTTTCTCGCTTGACCACAACTCTGAAGAGAAGTAAGCCGATAGCTTATAAAGTCTGAGTACTACCGTCGCAACAAGTATGATAAAGAGACTGCATTGTGTAAAACCAGATAGGTCGAAATCCTTTTCACCTGTGAGAAAGTCTCTCTGGAGGAAGATCCGTCTCCCCAATCAAGAAGATTACTGACTTTTGTCAATCATGATTTCTGAGTTATTTGTCTGCTTAGTCGGTTATTTTTGAGCGTCACTCACGTCTGAATGGTGCCTGTTGTTGCTGAGTTTTTTTACTCTTTTTCCGTTTACGTTTCCATTTTCCCAAATGGAATTGATAGTTAGTTCTTGCTTTCCTGTCTAATTCTACACAAAATTTTTAACTTTTTGGTAGCACTTATGATAGCATAGATTAAAAAAAGTACCCCGAGATACCTGAAATAAGAGGCTGTGGAATATACTGTCAAGCGAGAACCAACCAACAATGGTAAGCATAATGGTAATAAACGAACAGATTGAACCCACGAGCAACGCAATATCACCATAAATCCTCCATCCTTCTAGAAAGTGAATCCAAACTATAGGCTTAACCTCAGATGCAGTCGCAATATCACCATAAATCCTCCATCCTTCCAGAAGGTGAATCCAAACTATGGGCTTAACCTCAGATGCAGCAGGAAGAGCTATGGTTTTTGAGGAAAAATTGCATCTGTCAAAAGATTATAGTAAAGATTGAAACTAAGACGCAACTGCCCTCTATTTCCGCTTTGCCTTTGTAATGGTCTCGAGCCTGCTAAGCAGTGCTCGTTTTCGACAAAAACGGCATTAGGCGGCAGTTTCTGGGGGCTCTTTCAGGCAACTGTTTGATGCAAGACTTTCTTAGTCATTTTACTTGAGTTCATGCGAGTTACCTAGGCCAGCAAACCTAACCCTCTAGTAGGTCAGCTTTGCAACTTCCCATTACTCATACTCAAATGAGTAGCACAGTTTTATTGTCCCGTAGCCTAGACATTCAGGTTCTGGATGGGACGATCCAAATACCATTTTTGTACAAACACTTTCCGGACTTTTTGTACGCCATTTATTCCCGCTCGATATAACAATCGGCATATTAGTTTTCATCAGTCTATCTAGTAGCCATCTACTGGTTTATTCGCTTAGTATGTCATGTGTAGCGTTGATATGCCATCTCCAGTCTAACTTGTGTTGTGAACCGTCGTTCGCCTATTTCTAGTGTATTTTCTTCTTTTTCTCCCGTCTTAGTTTGACCAGAACATGGGTGCTTCTATACATGGAAAGTCAGCGGAAAAGTGTATAAAAAATAACCATCAATCACATCATTTTCCTTCTTCATTTAGCCATGTGATCCTCAAACCATGTGGTATCCAGAAGTGTCCTTCCGGATTTGGGTCCAGTTGATCCGTTGCAGTGAAGCTGCATGCCCAGATTACCTACTTTCCAATTTATTGGGTCTTTCTACGTTAACCTTTTATCTTTTTTCAGCCTAAACAATGCAGAAATCCAACCACCACATCTAAATTGCAACCAGTCAGGTTGCCACGATACCAGGTTTTGTCTAGCTGCTTTGTTCAATCTTTATTTGTGAAACTAAAACCGATAATAGGTAACAAAATCTCAAATGAGCCGGCTGTTCTACTTGGTAATTAATTTTTAGTTGTTTGGTAAACATACTATTCCGCGGATGACCTAGTATTGGGAAGCAAAGCATGTCAGTTTCGCGAGATTTTTGAACTTTTTATCGTCGAGTGGCCAACCGGTTAACATAAACCTGCCTCTACAGGTCTGAACTCATCAGAACACTATCTAGTGTCTGGATGTTGCAAAATTGTGGAGTGTTCTTATATGTGCACTCAAGGGAATCAGCACCTCAGAACCAACGATCCAAATGGATGACGTGTTCCTGATTTTCACCCACCTGGAAAAGTCGTGGTTGTCATGCCGCTCTACTCATTCATCGGGTTATGCTTTCAATAATAGTAGAAATTCAACCCCATTGAGAAGATCTGGAGTGTCACGATAATGAGAAGGAATGGAGACCATCATATTCTTCGTAGTATTGGGGGATTAGAGCTAAAGTTGGAAACACCAGGAGTTGGATCTACGACTTCCAACAAACATGGCAGTGCATGCCAGAACAACGTATTACAACAAGTAAGAATAAAAGAAGCCTGCGCATCAGTTGAACTAGTCGGTTATGCTCCCAAATCTTTTAATTGCTACCCTGGTAGCCTTTTGTTTAATACTTCAGCGGACACGTTTAGTTGACCAAAAGTTTGCATCTATTCACCAACCAATTGGAATTAGTTAGGTGTAACAAGACACTGCCTTGATAGCTGACTAGACTGTTGTATTAGAGTTGGTACCGTGATAGCTCTGTGTGTATTGTGCCAAGTTTATGCGTAGATTAGCAACAGCAGGCACCATTCAGACGTGAGCGACGCTCAAAAATGACAGAATAAGCAGACATATAACTCAGAACTCATGATTGACAAAAGTCAGTAATCTTCTTGATTGGGGAGACGGATCTTCCTCCAGAGAGACTTCATCACACGTGAATAGGACTCCGGCTAATGTGGTGGGTGCGTTTTACATATCATACTTGTTGCGACGGTGGTAATCAGGATTTATAAGCTACCGACTGACTTCTGTTCAGAGTAATGGGTTACTACTGTGAAGCAGGAAAAATCATATGTTGTTTCATTTAACCGAGAAATAGGCATCGACTTTTCTGTCGTTGAATTCTGGTTCAATACGAATGCTTCTTAATACGTTAGAGTCGTTCTTTTTTATGACGAGCAAGTAATCCTTCAAAGTGCTAAAATTTGAACAAACATGTATCCATGTTTGTTAAAACTTGTTAAATTTTTTTACCGGAAGATATCACCCTGAAAACTGCAACATTTTCGCACACTACCAGTTAATTATCTATATCGTTTTTAGTTCTTTTTGAGCGGGCTTTCCAAGATTTTTATTTCGTTATAACTGACCATTCTGCTTGGATTCAGTTGATTCTTTCTTTAGAGTCAAGTATTTTTTCAGTGTTTAGTGTGCAAGTTTACTGACCGGAAGTTTCGTGGTTCGAACCCGAACTCTGCCTCCCGACTCCCCCCATCTAGGCTTCGATAACCTGGCAGTATGCCGGCCCTCGTGCTCCCTTCTAGTGGCATGACAGGCACCGAAACGGTGCTATAGCTGAACGATTCCTATAATCTTGCGTTTGTATTTTACTTTCTATTATCGTGATAACTCTGGTGTTAATGGTGAAGCTGATGATAAATACTTTGATGTTCAATAGGATGAGGATGATTAACGTGAGAACAATTTTAAGATAGACATTGAAGGCGATGCAAAGTACATTGATGCCAAAAACAATCAATTGGTTTTAACGAGAGTGGTGATTATATATTTTTTCGGATAACCTTCCTCGTATGTGGAACTTCACACACTTCGCTGCGCGTAGATTTCGTGTCTCGAATGCTCTGTATATCCAGTGGACAACGAATGCTAATACGCACAATTACGTGCGCAAAATGTGGGTTGGATATCCTCACTGGTTAGTTTGTCGCTCTCCGTTTCGTTCAGACTTTTATACGCACAATTACGTGCGCAAAATGTGGGATGGATATCCTCACTGGTTAGTTTGTTGCTCTCCGTTTCGTTCAGACCTTGTTGATCTATTGCAGCCGTTCGCACCAATTTTCTGTGACCGCACATCCGAAAAGTAATCCAACGGTCTTCGTAACCCAAACATCCTGAACAGACCGATCAATAAACATCAACGCAAGTGTAAATAATGTAGGCAGTATATTTCCTAAAACCTGTTCCGTTACGACTGCATGCTGCAGGAAGAGTTTTGTTCAGTTCAAACGAATTCTGAATTTATATAACATCACGATGATTAGATAGGCAGTTGCGTCGACAAATGTGTCCAATACCACTATGAGTTTCTCTTTAGTAGCTGCACAATCATATCTGGTATCGTGACTAATTCATTTTTTCTGTGAACAGCGCTATTCCTCTACTGTGATAGGTATTAGTGTGATAAAAACTCAAATTCTTGTAGAGAATGCATGAACACGCTGTCCCACCTAATATGCGTTTTTATACCCTTTGGCCTGGTAAATTTTGGTAGCTGAAACCCATAAAATATATCCACGTAATCCAACTCGAGTTCCTTCTATTAGGCTAGCACGATAGCCTTTACATCTTCTAGGATCACTGAGATCCTCCACATAAAGGATTTCCGATCCAAAGGACACAATACCTCAGTTCTTTGCTTAGAGTGCACCAACTAAATTACCATTGCTGATGCGCAAAAGTTTTTAGAACAATTTTATTTGGAAAGGAGGCATTCTGAAATCGCTTACTCTATAGTGTAGATGCTTACTTATCAGCCGACTGTGTAGAAAGATAAATGCTTCAACAAGCCGACTGTTTTCCCTTCACCCTGGGTAAAATGTTTACTAATGTATTCGTACATCCTGAAGAAACTAAGGTGAGAACTCCTCATCTACCTCCCTCTTCTTTGGAGTACATTTGAAAGCTTCGTTTTCATCACGTTACGCATTTTTCTATTCTAGCGTTGACCTTCAGGTTGTTAGGCTAATGATGTGTACTCATGATTTTGCCCATAGCTCTTTTAGCTGCGACAATAGGAATGTTTCAGATATAAGCTTGTACGCATTTTATTCAGTCAAACAGCATTTCAACAATACAGAGGTTATTACAGCGGTTAACTTGCTGAGGAAGCAACTAGTAGCTTGTGGCATTCCAGAGATTACTGGGCGGACTGTTTTCGGGGCCTGATACTGACATATATTTGCGTACGTGTTTCACATCACGGTTTACGTCCTGTGAGCTTCTGAGGGGACGAATAAGATATGGATGACTTACAACATGGTGCTTAGAGCACAGTGCTTACAGTATGGTACTCTGATTCGAAATAGAGAGGTTTTGGAGGTCTCTCACCATTCAAAATTGACTTAATCAAATAGGAGACAAATTTGGGTTGCAAGAGATTTCGAAATTCATTGTAAAGAACAGTCATTCATATTCAAGTTTTGAAAATCGTTTTATGAACTTTCGAGTGCAAACGACTTACTACTGTTGACCCCGTCACGCCATTAAGGAGTGCCTTTACTCCAGATCGTGAGCCATTTACTTAGTGGGACCGCTTGAGCTGAGTAGATAATTGTGAGTAGTCTACATTTGTACGTCCGCTTTGGTTGACTTCAGGTGGAGGCCAGTGAGGTATGCTGTCGGGCAGACTCAGACAGTAATACTGGTCATAAGCCTGTCCTGTTCTATGCAAAAGCGACCTGTATCAGGTTGATCACCAGCATGTAATAACAAAGCGAATGCAACAAAGTCATTTTAATGTGGTATAATATTGAGCAGTGTAAAAGCAAGTCGAGACACCGCTAAGTTCTGACTCATTCACTTCGAACATGCATGTTGCTCTTTTCCTTTGGGAATATGAACAAGGAACAACTGTTTTGAGCAGATCGAAATCTGGTTCTGCCCGTGAGCCGTTCGCTCTGAAAACGTGTCATTGCATCCTACAGTATTCCTGAACGACGGTCACAATAATGCCAACCTCCATCACGCGCTTGCGTCATTTTATTACCCAAAATCTCCTGATAAAATTGTTCCCCAGATCTGCCTTATATCATACCCTGACTTTAGTAGCAGTAAAAATCCAACATATCAATGTTTTGCCGCGAAAATAATGTCATTTGCCTTAAGCATCTTTACAGAAATCCCCACGACATTCGTGTCTTTCTACAGAGGCGATCAATAGCCAGCTTCTAGGGAGTGGAAAATGGGCAAACTCCCCTTCTATTTTCGTTTGTTTGCACACAAGCAACTTACTTCTTCCTATCTGATAGAAGTTGTCAGCATGCGGGGTCACAGTATTTCCTACATGAGGTGAATGTAAGTGAACCGTAATGTGCCGATTAAACGAACCAGGATGACGGGAAACAACCATACAACCGTGCGGAGTGCTGTTCTACAGATCACGTGATCATCCGAATAGGATGTTGTACATAGGCAGTCAGGTCTTGGATGACATAGTGGGGTGAGTTTTCGTGGCAGAAATTAAGCCACAGTCTGGTGGTAATTTTGGATGGTTTTCCCACTGAAGGTAAGTGGCTGGATCATCAAAACGCATAAAATACACGTCCAGAATACCGCCCTTGCAGGAGGTCAAGCCAGCCCCGTTGATCTTAA
The DNA here is from genome assembly GCA_003604175.2 of Clonorchis sinensis. NCBI lineage: Eukaryota > Metazoa > Platyhelminthes > Trematoda > Opisthorchiida > Opisthorchiidae > Clonorchis > Clonorchis sinensis. The sequence goes on along the minus strand of CM030369.1, from coordinate 5,399,698 downwards.
AACGAAAATCAAAATTCGTTTCATCACAGTTATTGCCAGGAATATGTTTTTCTTGTAGTTTTCTTCTTCATAGATTGAGTCTATTGTTTCATCTGTTGTTGTGTCTATTGTTGTATCGCTTTACAGCAACTCAGCAAAACCCTGTGTGATGCAGAAAAACCACCAAATACAATGAGGACTCATTACGAACAAGAGACGAAAGAAAAGGTGTAATCTACAGAGATGGCCTTCAGACTAATTTCAAACAGTTAATACACTTATGTCCAGTTCAATGGCACATTAAAAACTATCAATGAGGCCAAAGTCACAACCGGGCAATCAGGTTTTCTCATTACGAACAAAGTTGTTTTACAGGAGAAGGGATCGGTCGTTTCAGGAACACCAACCAAACAAATAAAGTAATAAAGAGAACTAAAAAACATTTTCACAAGTTTTTTAAAAGAACGCACAGGAGTAAAATCTCATACATGAGATGTGAGAAACGGTATTTGTAAAATACAGTAGCACGACAAGTGAAGTTATTGTGCAGCTTCGAATTAGGGTCTAGAACTGTTTCGTGAGTAGGTCAGAAAAATGACAGGACTATGAGACGCACACTGAATAGGTAATTTTAAAATGGAACTGAGGATATCTAAAATTGTGTACAAAAAGCTATTTTCATATATCTCGTCCAAGAATCATGTAAGGTAAACTATTACTTTAAGCTACTTGCAGCTCTTGACTGCCGGAAATCAGGGTTTACGGTTAGTGGCAAACTCTGAAGGTCTATTCAGACATGCAGTAACAAAGGGTCAAACAATGCCATTAACAAGAACTTCCAAGGGCTAAAATGCAGCTTGTGTTCACTGAGAGTGGCTAGGATTTCGTCTGGTGAACTTTGAAACTATAAAATGCCCCCATGACATAAAAGACCGGGAAGAGAGATCATTGACCTACTTAAGAAGCCTATTAGGTTAAAAGCCATCAGCACAGTGATGAAAAAGTGGGCATCAAGTGTTTCAGGAGACATAAAAAGGCCAAGTTTCTGTCTGTTGACAAAGAGAAAAACAGCCACGTCTCTAGAAGAGGAATGGAGAACAAAGGACTTATTCAAAAGGAGTTGTATATCCACCATGACAGAGGCACACGAATGTGTGTGAAACAATAGCGTTGACTTTATCCACAAACAATGTGCACTGCAGCAAATACGGTGCCAAGACTGCTGAGACCATTTTACAGACCAACAGGAGGTGAAGAGAAAAAACGAGAAAACCGAGTCGCTTTGGCCAAATGTAGCACAGTACACGCTTTTCCATGAAATATGAGATAACTGGAGAACAGATAACCGGATGGTGTTTAGAATTAGCATTCGCAGTACAATTAGTACAGTCAGTACATTTAGTTTCCACAGCTCAGGTGGAAAACAATTTGCCAGAGGCATATTCACGCATGGCAGGCAAAAGATTCCGAGATACTTCCCCGGTGCAGTATTCGAGAAATTTTGAGAGAAGTATCATGAAGGAGATAAATCCTGAAAAGTAAGTAGACACCACGATTTAGTGTTGGGCATGCAAACCGGCATTCAATGCGTGTGTATCAAAATTCATCGAAGAATTCCGATAAGCGAATCGGATGCACTTACAGACTTGGAAGGCCACATGTGTCTTTTTGATGGCCTATGAAGATCCAATTTTGATTGTCTTTCTTCGAAGCTGCGCATCTAGAGTCTATTTACGGGACCCACATTCTAGTTTTGTATCTCTTTTTGGTCATTGCTACGATTCAGATTTGGTCAGAGTTTTGGACTTTAAGACTATTCATAGTTAAAACACTGCATGAGCAAGTGATTTGGCGGCCATGTTCGACATCCATGCGCGAACACCCGTTAAATTCACTGACCGCCAGAAGCCATCAGCTTCCAAGTAACCTCATGCCGTCCCCTGATCTTAACCATATTGGGGTGCTTCGGTAATGACTTTGGCCCACTTGAGTAGTTAGGTGAGGAGGAGAGTTTGGTGCTTGGATCGAAATACTTGCTGTCCTGCACCTGCCGTGTGTTATTTCAAGCACATATCACGTCATTGCCCGTTGATTTTTTGGCAACAGGTACTTGTCTCCCGTGTTCGCTTGTTATCCTTCCTTGCTCATCGCACTCTCCTGCAATGATGGTTACCCACCGTTTCCAGTCCGTCTGTTATCGTTAATTATGTCAATGCACAACAAAGGTCGAACTTGGAAACTTGCACTCAGCCAATCGCTCACGTGCTACGTGTAAGTGACAGTCAATGCCAATTGTATTTTTCTGGCTTACACGTCAATCATTCCAACATACAAATCATTCCAAACCAATCAGGAGCTAAATAACAGCAATCGCGTGAGGAAAGTTGTGATTTATTGTGACTTTGGGTCAAAGTAGGTCACTCTGAAAAGCAAGTGCCTGAATATAATTGAAATTGATGTGAACAACTCAAACGACTATGATCACAATAATCATACTATCCGGTATTTCCTTCCTCCTTAAAACCTAAATCAAGTTGTACTTAACTGGTTCACAAGAAGGACGAAACACATTCGGCAATTTTATGCATAGTATGCATTAAAATGCAAAAGGCGATTCTCATCTACAATGGGAATCCTCTCGAGTTTCAGAAAAATGACCAGAACATACTTTCGTTGAAGTCCAACACTAAAGTACAAATTAGTCCTAAATAACGTCGTGAATGTAAAGTACTAAATCACTGCACGTGGTGTTACGACATTTCCACCGGTTTTGCAACTCGTCAGAATGTGGAACACTTGTTAACACATCCTGTCTATAGATTCTACCCCACGGATTTCTTCATTAATATCCCAATAAAGTTGAGAACAGCACCATCTAAAATATGCCACTCTGAAAACTGAAATGTGTTTGACTCTATTCATGAGAAATATTTGGTTTTTCAGCTGAGACCCTTCTGATGACGCGTTACAGAATAGGCTTAACCTAGAGAAAAGCATGCGCTCGACGAGTGACCATTAAAAACATTTGGAATGTTCACCGAGTGCTGTGTTGTGTAAATAAGTTAGCATCTGGTTAAAAGCAAGTTTCACACTAATTTACGATCTTCCAGCTGTAAGAGACCAATCCAAACCAGTCCAAAAAAGGAGATTGCCAAATCACGCGCTCAGCTGAGGATTTTCATTCGAGAACAAAGCCGAGGATGGTTAAGTAGTTTAAAAAACATTCTGAAAGATATCGAAAGGTTAAATTTTGCAGACCTGTGATACAATATTTACTGATAGCGCCCCAAAAAACATTCTGAAAAATATCGAAAGGTTAATTTTTGCAGGCCTGTGATACAATATTTACTGATAGCGCCCTAAGGGTTGTCAAGAAAAAGTGGGATTTTGCTTGAGATCTACTCATACCGATAGTTTACAAATCTTCCGAGGAATTCCTAAGTCAGTAGTGGAATCGCCAAAATGATTTATCGCTAAGAGAACCACCCAGGCTTTAACCTTATTTGAAAACTAGGATCTGCATTGACGCATTGCTGTGAAAGATAGTGATAATGACGTTACACGCATGGTTCTTTGTCGAGATCTGCGAATAGTACTTTGTGTTCATCAGTTGTGCTTGTGTCGACTAGTTCGTATGTATTTATCCTCTCAGCCTTATCTTTACAGAGTTGCCTCCTCAACAGTCTGAAGTCAAACTGTACCCACCAAACTTATGGCTTTCAATTGAAGAAAAACTGTACAACCGTTTGAAAAGGAAGGCGGTTATCTGGTTTAGACAACAATCTAACTGCGAATGAATTTTATCTGATTAGTCTCTGGAACTCTTGAAGTATTTGATAATTAATCAACGGATCAGGTGCCCGATCCTCCTAAACCAGCTTCATGAACTTTTTATCGAAGGCGAAAATGATTATGAGACTAAAATTTTCTCAGTCGGATTAAACCTTTTTCTGTAAAGTTGATTACATTTCAAGCCCACGGCCTGATAATAATTAAGTCCTCTTTCAGAAGTAATAATCGATCAGACAATATCCCGATTATTCGCCACTTGTCAGAGGACTTTTTGAATAGGTGTTCACAAAGAATATGCACTGGTGGAGTCGGGGTTGTTTTCTGTTCAAAGTTGTACCGTTTGAAGTTGATAGTCTAAATCACAACGGTTTTATCTGCTATAGAAACATCTCTGATGTGTATGTGGAACACAAAATGCGTGCATTTTTGAAGTTAAGAGATAAGTTTTTCGCGTAAATTGTATTTAAGGACCGGATGATCCCAAAGTTTGTTCTTCCATGTAATGGTGTAACACGCGCAACTCACACACTGCTTGATTTAACCTTGAATGAGATCCGATCCGGGATGATACGAACGTTTTTGGGAACCGGTATTTACTTGTGTATCAGCAAATGTGCTTAATCTTGTTTGATGATACTAGTCATGGTCATGACGAACGACTGACATTTCTAACACCAGGCTCGCTCACTTGCATTTATCAGAAGGATGATGACCTTTGTGAATTTGGCCCATTCACTTCAGCTGCGCTGAATCGAGATTTTGTCCTATAAGTGAAGCACATCTGTGCAGAAAAGCCGACAAGGAACTTTAAACTGTCTGCTCTTGGTTGGAAATTGCGAGCAGTGCGTACATTCAAAATCCTGAGGGTGATTCGAACGATCCCCGATTACTCCAATATTTTTTATTAGTGATAAAGACCAAGCGGCTTGTCAAATACCCACTAATTTTAGGCTGGCTTTCCAAATATTTGCCTATCGTTCACTAATTCTTCCCTGTGGATGTGTTGCACCAATAAGGAAACTGTTCTAAAAGGTACTTAAGAATGCCTTTCGAGCAAACACATACAATGGTGAGGACAGGTGTGAGTTATTTTTACCGTTCTCATTTGGAATATCTTTTTATATGGTTTCATTTTGGCGGTCCTCGTTCTGGGATCCATATAAGAAAGAGGGCCATTCTTAAGTTTCCCCGAAATATTTTATCAAACACTTCGCAGTTGATGAAAAATACCACCTGGAACCTATGTTTTGGAACAAACTTGTTTATAAAAAATGGCATACACAACTGGTAGATTGTCTTGCAAACCCGTTTTGAAGTCAGTCTGTAGGGTTTGTAGCGACCATGGAATACTCGGTCCAAATATTATAAGCCAGTGTGTTGTCAGTTCGACTAACTCTCGCGATACGGCATCATGCATTCCGCAACTACAAGTATAAACAAACATTTGTTCTGTCATACAGCATATGTCAAAATCGGATTTGCACCTAGTTCGAAATACTCAGGAAGTACGTCGAACTCGTTCAAACCATGCGGTGTCACGAATGTGCTTAGCCATGTTTAAGCTGGATGACCATATGCCTTATGTAGTCTAAACAAGCAAATAGTTGCGATGACTTCAGATTCGCCGAAACTCAGATGGTAAACTGACTCAAGAGGAGATACGGTAGAAATCCACCGGAACAAACACACAGAAAGGTACTTGTTGTACATAAATCGCATTCAGTCAATTCAATTCCACAACCCAATCTGAAGACTTGTTTTGCTACTATAAAACAAACAGTTCGTGTGTGAAAATAACGTGCACAAACTCCAAGGCTTACCTGCTTCTTACAAAGTTGTAATCATTCAAACACACTGTTGAATGTTTTTCAAATTTGCTCATTTTCTCATTTTTTTTTTGAGATACGGAGTTTACCGTTCAACTCTACAGTCACACTTAGAAAGCAAAACCTAAGTATTGCAGGCATGACCTCTGTAATGGCCATCCTCGAATCGGACGATAACATAAAAGTGCTTCCTCTGGTTGACATATTTACATTGCTTGCATTCAAGGATGTATTGGCTGTTCTATAGGCATGGCGCCGTACACCAACTGTGGGTAATAGAGAATGTTTCACTAATCAGTTTTAACAGTTCGGTTTCAAATTAACACCAGGTTTATGCCATATGTTTGAACGCCCTTGTTAAAAAAAGCTACATTCACCATTAATATTAGAAAGGTGATTGATCAAGTATTAGGCCGATGGGGAAACCTACGTGGATTTGGGTCCAGCCTAAAGTATAGTTCTTCTAGTACAGTTTCCGTGATGATCCCCCTCGAACGTCGTTTGCACTTTCCGTCCGTCTGTGTGGATGAGCTGGTGCTACGTTAGTTGTATAAAAGGGATTCTGTGAACTTTGGTCGGGTTGGGATCTCCACTCCCTGTTTTTGCTGATGATTCGACGTGAAATTAGAACCATACACAGTTAAGTGTCAACTCGGTTTATCTGAGACCGCTTTCCATACGGTCACCAGTTCCACCGCCTCGATTCTGTTCACGCTGTGATGCTTGGTGATTTCCGCCGCCTCAGCTATCAGTCGCTGTGGTGTGAATAGCAGTTCCCGTCTTAAAACTTCCACATTATCCGGATCTGTTCTAGGTCCTAACACTTGGTCAACCACCCTAACACACAAAATCCCTCGGTCGACACCTAACAGCGATTTAGCTTGACTTAGCTGATTGTTTCTCCTTCCACCTTATGGAGCTTCACCTTGAACACTTATTCGTCTTAAAAATCAGCCAATCACTGGAATACTGAATTCAGAATGACGGATGTCAGCAGACCCATGTAGTTTCACTACATTTCACTTGGTTCGCACCTGACAAGAGTTACCATGATGATCAAAATGTGGATGAATAAAACTCCGTTGGTGTCCCGACATTCTTCAATCAAACTGTATTTCGCACATGATGCGAAATCTTTTCTGATACGTTCGCACGTAAACCATCGTGGGTTTGTTTGCCAAAATGTGGAATCCGTCGCTGTGCTCGCACCCGATACACACACTGGTTTGCAGTGTGAGTCGATTAACGTTAGTTCCTATACGGTAGGCCGTCAAATTTTTCATCGACATCTCGGTTCCATTGGTGATCGTGCCTTCCGTTTTCACGCACTGATGTTATCCAGTCGTCCATGGCCTGGTTACTCTGATATGCAAGTGCTGTTTATTGAAACCAGATACCGGCACATCCTGTGTCACAACTGTGTCGGTTAGTTTCTAATCTGGCGCAAACTTACAATGTACTTAGGATATGATCAGAAGATGATCTGGCTCACACATCGAACGGAGCCGGCGTTGCACGATCACAGGGCCCAAACGTCCAAACCAAAGAGATACATTCACCATGACACTCGATTCAGCGAGTTAATTCGCACGCGATCATGCGGCAGCACTAACCTCGATACTTTTTGCAACATCACTGATATTGAATTAAAACTAAAAAAAGGTGCTTTACTTCATCACTATCTGTCTCAACATATACACTCGACGTGTTATCGGATAACGCATGAACTGATTCTTTGCAAAGGCACAATTTACAGCCAATTTTGGGGCATCTCATTTGGTTTCAGAGTTCCTGTCAATGAGGATTAACTCAGTAGACAGATGTATGAAGAATTTTAGTAAAAATTTATGCATACCGCATTTAAAGTGCGGTCCCAGAGAAGTCGTAAGAGTCATCCTCGAAGGTGGATGGGACGACCTAAGTATGCAGCTTGAGCAGATTGTTCTACGAAATGCAGTCCGATTTTATACATCAATAATCTGATTTGTTTGAAACATTTTTGTTAAACCCTTATCTATTTTGTGATTCACGTGTAGTATCGTTTGATTCTGTGCACAATATTTCTTCTGATAAACATCATTAACACCTTATTTACAGAGCAACGGAATGGCCATAAGCTGGATTTTCCCGGAACTGCTCGCCAGCCGGTTGATGTTATCAAATGTCCATGTGAAATTACAAACTCAGTCCCGTACTCCACTGTAACTGAAGAAGGACGAATACCTTATTCGACACAATGACTGAGAATGCAATATAAGTTCCCGCCGTGTTCTCTTCATCACCACTGGGGATCGCTCCTGGAATTTTGTCAAGCCATTGAATTAGCGTTTTTTGAAATACTCTACTAGATCTCGTCTGACCGAATGGGTGAGATATCTGTCTTGATCAATCAAAAGAAGTAACTAGACGTGGTTCTCGAGTCTCAGACGCTAGAAAACTTCGCTTGACATCAGTCTGGAAGTGTTGTCTGACGTAAAGGGTCCGTAGTTTTCGTACAGAAATGCAGAATTCAACGATTTGAGATCGATGCAACTGCAGGATTTGCTGAATTTCTTCACCGCCAATATTTCACTAACCTTATCTGTCGTTGTATCAGGTGGCGCCATGATACGGAACGATTCAGCTCAATACGCAATATTTCACGTAGCATCATCTTATTGGTAGTGTACTGGGAGCTGCACTATCTGCGATAGACAAGGAGAATTATCCTTGCGGGCAACTCAGTCCATCAGAAAAAACGAAGACGTATTTCTCGGAAACAGTACCAGGATGCAGGGTACACGGAAAATTATCACAATTACTCTGAACCAGTACTCCGAAACTTGGGTTATAAGTTACATCTTAGTGGGACGAAGTACAAGAGTAACGAACGGGAAGCCCGGTTCAATGGAGCCCGATAATTTCGACTAACATAAGTTACAGAAACAACCAGGATAAAAAGCAAACTATACGAGAAAACAAAATCACATTGAAGTGGATGTAACACGGTGACTATCAGGTGTGATAAACGAGCTCCAGAACCACGTTCCAGTTTTTCAAAAGGCACCTAAGATCTAAAAGGGGTGGTACTCAAACTATTCCGTTTTCTGTGTCCCTACAGTATATATCGTGACAGGTCATCCCTCCTTGATAATCCGAAAATTCGAAACATATTCACATGTAGTAAAAAGATAAATTACTTCGTTTTTGTCGGCTTCGATAATGTAATTGCCAGGCTAAACAAACCCTACTCGAAGCACAACAGTCATGCTAACTTTTGAGGTGATGCCAGGTAATGGGAATTCAGTGATCTTTTTGACATCCATCTCCAGGAAACACCAAAAACAGATTGATCGAACAAAATCCATGTCAGTTTGGCCTCCAACGTGCATCCCCACCTTGCTTCGACACTGTAAGAAATTTATATAAATCTAACCTACGCTACTTCCGGGCTTCAATGTCTAAAATTTCAGACTTGGTCCTTCCAAAGCAGTTATTCAGGAGAGCAGATAACAGGAATAAACTGAGTAAAGTACAATGGGAACTATACTGTAGCCACGATAGCTAAAACTACTAGTATAATTTTCATAGGTTATGGCCGTGCTGTGCACAGCAATTCATGGTGCTATTTCCTAACATCGGGATCATTATGTTAGAATGCTGTCAGCTGTTTGAAATCATTTTGACCAATAAGTGCGCGATCCAAGACGCAACTTTCTCCGTAGCTGTGAACAACAGTGAATTCACAGCATAAAAGTACAACTCGAGGAATCAAGCTTTGAATAAATAAGGCTGACTTCCTTTCAACGAACCTCGATACTAGCTATAATAGGTTTTACGTAGATAGAAAAATGAACGATAGGATTCAAACGCAGCAAGTCCAGATATAAAAATGAAAAAATTTCACACCGTGCTGTAGGATCAACCTCAGCTGGAAGACAGGCCGAACAGTTGCACACACTCATTTCAGGCCAGGTTTGCCTCTGCGTTTTTCACTCTGCCAGATGTTTGCTCCTCAGGTTCAAATTTCCCATCTCATTTGCCTGTTCGTTGCGATGTGAATAGGCCTATTTTGTGTAGGCTGGTGATGCAAGATAGACAGGGAATCGCTGCAAATTCACTGCGTTTTGATTGGTGAATGTCTCGGAGAAATGAAGATGGTTGCGACTGGAAGAATGCTCGAGTGCACAAGCAACACCCGCAATCCCCACACAAGTCTTGAAAAATCAAAGCTCATGCATGCACACAAAATGCAAAACATTATTTCAAAAACATTGACTTGCAAGTGGCATTCATGCAACTTTTCTGCATCAAAACCCAGATTAGACCTTTACTATTTCGCTCATACTGTATGTAACTGTCGACAGGCCTCTAGTTTACTCCAAATCCCCCGAACCCATTCGGTTGTTGCGTCTGGAGGTAATTTTTCGGGCCTCAGGTTACGCGTGATACTCGGGCACTGATATGTTCACTCTCTCCACCAAAACTCACTGTTCTTCCCTTTTCACTCCCAAATAGGCTGATTAATTCTTCAAATCTCCTTTCATATTTCGGTTTTCCTTTTCCATAACAATGCCCAAACACTGCAGGTTAAAAGAAACAATTCTAAAGCTCCCGGACTCATATCCAACTTCTCTGACCCTGCGCTCCCGAGCCATTGTACTGGAACACCAGCATGAAGCGTCTTTCCACGAACTCTACTCGTAGCCTGTACCACCCGGTGTGTCGTTGTCCCCTGGGTGTTCTCCTAATCTCCCCCTTCCCTGAGGGCGTGGAAACATTATCCAGTTCTGGTCAAAATCGTGCTGTTCCAATAGGATCACAACTGCTGGCGAATGTGCGTACAGGCCTTGATGACGCTATACGGGGTTGTGCGAAAAGCAAGCAATGACCGACTACTACTTGGACATCCTTCAGCTCCTTTCAACCTCAAGGCTGGACAACAGTGAGGCACAGTATCAAACATAGTAGACGCAAGTGATTGGTGCATTTTTGTGCGATGAACCTACTGCGCTGATTTTTCATGCTGACTCCATGTGACAAACAAACTGTAGAACCAGGTTATACTAGAAATTTTTGTCGAACCTACATGCCGAGTTTTCAGTGGGGAGAGGGGATGAAGGCTGTTTTTTGCTCTGAGGTGCGGCTGTTGGAAGGTACAAACCTCGTCTTTACAACAGTGCTATTTCTCTTGCTCCTTAATCGATTACACTTGCTGTACACCAACCTTCCAATAATAGGCCAGTAACACCCTCATCAGTTGGTGCATTCGTAAAAACTGTTTGGACATCCAGATACAATAGGAAAATTACTGACCCACAGGTAGATAACGTAAGGTGCGGTTCATATTCTTCATGCCTCCCACGTGTGTGTGCTACGGAAGTGCTTACCTTTTCGAAATACTAAGCTAACCACCAAAAATGGAAAACAGGGTCTTGATGGTAAAAGTAAGGTTTATTGTGAGGAATCCAATTACTGGAAAGGATAATCCTGTCATAACTGTTCCAAACCTCTCGTCGGAAAACCATAAGAATACGTAGTCGACCTACTCCACTATCAATGGCCGTACGAGGTCAGCTTTCTTAAGGCATGATCGTTCCAATGCTGACAGATTCTTCCAGGACCCCACGCTGCACAACTTGGGAATCTTCCCCAAAAGTTAAAATAACAGACAGAAGACGCAGTCACCCAACCGTTCCAGGACGAGCTTCTAGCCAACAATGTCTGCAGGAGCTTCTCAGAGTTCGGAAGTCCGCCTTCCAATATGATTCGTGACCACATGGTGAGAGCTTGCAGGAGACACTGCGTGAATATAAAACATGACCTCATGGGAAAACTATCGGAAACCGTCTGGCTTTGAGAAGACACGACAAAGTGTCTGGGCTACTACAGGATCCTGAATGCAGTGACCCATGGATACTTTAGTAGACTGTCGTCAAGTATAGACAGAACGCCCGTGTTCGGAGACGCACTCAACCCAGTGTATCTATAATGAGTAGTGACTGTATTCACACACCCGTTTGGATAAGTTTCCTCTTGCACTATTTCTCAGTTTTTGGAGACAAATTTCTTGTAACCAGGCAGAAACAGGGGTACCGATAAACCAGCACGCCAACAGAAGATATACAAACCAATAGCGTTCAATCAGTTTTACGATAGCTTCTGTCGTCAGACATAAATTTGGTGGAATCAGCGGGGAAAGAATTTTCATTTATGTGTACCGAGGTAGCCTCATAGGGTGGACAAAAATCCGATCGAATGACAAAGGTTGAATGGTACGAGATGCAGCGGCAAAATCACGAAGTTCTCATGTCAAATGAAATGAGAGTGAAGGTAAATTTCAGTCATTCTGTTTCGATAGCTTAGAGAAACGGAGCAACCGTACTGACAATTCGAGTGCGACTGTCAACGATGATGAGTAATACGTAATTTGAGGAAGAGGCTAGTAGATGCACCTTATAAGGATCTTATGGCGTGCTTTTCATTCAGTCCTTTGGGCTACAATGGCTTGGATGAACCGTCCCATATTTTTCGCAGCAAATCAACACCAAGTAATGACCAGCATCCATCCTAAGTAAGCGAGTCAAGAGTAATAACAAGTACTCAGTCGAAATGGCTAAAATCCTGTGATTGCTGGAACGTCCGAAATAACGATGTGTAGGAAACCTGAGACCCCATCAACTTACGGGAAAATTTCATTCGATGGAGGATAAAGAAATATATTGCCAAATATATTTTCGAAAATAAATGACAAAAATATGGATTGCGGTCAAAAGACTAGAAGAAATGATCGACCGAAAGCGAGTCGGTGTCACAAACCCGCTTGAGTGTATAGGTCGGGCGAATGACAGTTTGCAGTAAATCAGAGATAGATGTTCCCTACTGTCGGAAAACCAATGGTCTCACGGACGGTCCGTTGGTGGAAGTGGAGACAATGGGACACTACTACGCATTCGATCTTATCGTTACTCCCAAACCAAAGCAATACATGTACGGCTGGGTAGGTACAAATAGATACTATTTTTTCGACCATCCCAAGGTTCGCTACAGGTGAAATATTCCGTAGTCGGATCCAGACGGTTGAATCCCCCGAATTCCTCACGATCGGAATCGAGCACATTATGGTACCTGGAAGTGAGAGAGAAGAAAAATTAATTGAATGTGACCCGGGCTAGTAGACTTTTTACTAACCACTTAAACTAACCAGAAAGTAACAAGTTCCAGTGCGTTTTTTAGTCTGCAACAGCTTGATCAGCATATGGTGCACAAATTAAAAAAATCACCACTTGAGCATTTTATAAGTGATCTTTTCCTGGAAGGCTACCATGAGGGCACTCTGCTTGACAGCCGGACGAGCAGGAGGAACGCGACAATCACCCTAGGCAGATGAAGCAAGGCGTGAGTTATTATCAAGCAAAACTCCCCGAAACATTTTGGAAATTTTATAAGCATCTGACCGTGCTGTCGGCTTCATAGTTCCAGTTGAGGTAGCCATACGGTAGCTATATACCTGATATGTAAGATTTAAACCGAAATTCTATGCATTGGACTTAGCGTGAAAACGCTATTCATTGGTAACCTGAGCACTGACACGAAATGAACTCGGATATTTGGTTGCCTCAGCTAGTCTCATTATTGAAACAAATAGACAGAGCTTGACTGCCACTCAGGTATCCTTCTTAGTTTGTGTGAACAGTCGTCCACCGAGATACGCGCAGCCATAGAATCACTGTGTAATTCTGGGATAATGTAAAGAGAATATCTCTGTATCGTCCATTACGTTGACACTTGAAATTCTCCACGTTTATTCTGTCCCTATTTGTAACCCCCGCACCACTTTTGTGTTTAGTGCGTGTATATGAACTGGCGTTTGCTTGTCCTTACCACTTCACTAATTTGGCCTTGAGGTCATCCGGCCATTTGTGGTTGACTTTGTGCACGTGTGACTGTCTCACGTGGGAGCCCGTTTGCTCCTTTGGTTTGTACTTTTGAAGTCCAAGTGGACCGTTTGTTGTGGACGAGGTTTGTATAATTTGTAAATTTGTCTTACACTGATAGTACCGTACAGAAACCCAGCTCCGATTTTGTTTTGCCTTCCCGGAGGTTTTGGTATTACGCGTCACTCGAAGATACCGTTTGCTCGTTACAATCTCCGTGGCACTATTAAGATTGCAGTAGCATAACAGATACCCTCGCAAACAACTTCCATAAATGCCGAAGTCGTTGTTTAGGCTTGTGCGATGTAAACTGCTACATTCCGATCAGACCGTGGATCAGTATTCTGATTCCATCTTAGAGATCGATCTGTGTTATTTTTCAAAGGATAATGATAAGAAGATAATCGTTCAGTTAGAACACCCTTTTTGTGCCTATCTGCCATGCCATCCGAAGAAAGCACAAGAACTGGGATACTGCCAGGTTGCTCAAGCCTAGACAGGAAAAGTCGAGGTGCAGGGGTTGGGCCTTCCGGTCAGTAAGTTCGCGCTCTAACCACCAAATGTTCAAAGGAGAATGTATAGAACCAGCATGTTTAGAATAAGATCAGCGCACATCACTTTTTTAACAGCCACCTGAAAAGGCCCCTAGAAGATCTGTAAGATGGGATATTTGGCATTAACAATATAGGGCGAATATGTGACCGACAGAGTCAGAATATAACCTGGCTTCATACCACACGAAGCATGGCTGAATTTAGCTGACAGAACAGTACTACTATGAAGCAGGTCACCCATCAAACCCTTGCGCTTCCAACTCAGCTACTGTTCCTTGCCAGCAAATCAAACAGAGCTCGTTCATGGATTAGAAGACAACGAACTTCGCCAAGAGGTTGGCTTTCCTCTGGAGATATAAGCACTTTGCCACTTGCTTGACCAAACTTGCCAGTACCTCGGTAAGAAAACGTTTGCAGATAGTAACGTCAGTGACAAAATCATATGAATACTCAGTTTTTTCAAGCGCAATTTCCGTTATTTCACTATCAGATTATTCGGACTATGTGAAATGGAGAAATGAAGTGAAATTCCGGATACAGTAAAATAATTCAACCTAATAGGTGCCGACCGTGAGGCGTGGTTACCTTGGCACATTTTGATAGGAGTAAAAGTTACATTCGGAGGTTTTTTTCGCGGGCAAATGCTGTCACAATACCCTCTACAACGTCCAAAAGGTCCGGTCAGGGGTCGGCGTATAATTACAAATAATGGTTCAGCTATGGCGTACTTTTGGTGCCTAGCTGCCATGCCACCCGAAGGAAGCATGAAGGTCGATATACTGCCAAAGCTTAGACGGAAGCGGTCGAGATGCAGAGGTCAGGTTCGAACCATGGACCTTCCGGTCAGTGAGTTCGCACCTTAACCACTGAGCAATATCGAGCTCCAGTGGTCGGCGTAGAGAGGTTTCACTGCAATTTGGATGTAAGATGTAGACAGGATGTACGTAGGGTATACGGATGACGTCCATCGGTGTTAGAAAGCACGCGAATTTTACATATAAGCTGCATACATTCGAGCAACTGGTAAACCCAAACCGTGATTGGGTAGGTGCGTGGGCGCATTTAAGTTCGCCTCATCCACGTGTCATTGCTCTGCATACACTCATAACCGACGGAGTTAACAAAGTATTGCACATTTCGGAGAGTAACGTAACTACACAGGTGAGCTGTACCAAATGATTCCATTGCCCTAAAATCTATCTCACCTAAGACAACAACAAAATCAGCTTTTTTTAATGAAACGCGTGAACAGTGATCTCCTACTGACTGATATTTCACTTTGTTTGATAGGAGTGATATGATACACTTTGGGCAAATACATGACCAAGGACTCTGTTGATTGTACGCAACCTCTGATCAGAAATCGTGTGCCTCACTTCTCGCCAGTAGGTGGGGTTACTTGCAAAGCCGCGTCTGATGCGCACACTAAAAGGATGAAATCTGATAACCTCTGCGTCAGAAAGGATCAAAATACGTAAGAAAGTTTACACCTGACAGTTAATGAAAACCAAAGAATGTCATGCAACTGAAAAAGGTGTACCATCAGAAAAACGGGAGCAACATATTGCAGCAGCAAGTGCATACAAAAACGGTGAAGCTTTAACAAGAGACCAGGCTAGGTGCGTTAGTGTGAACAAGCATAACAGTTTGAACCGAATGATGGCAAGTAGTAACTATTATCAGACTAGTAAAAAACTGCTGCAAACTGATAGATCCTGTCAGCTGCCGGATAGTTATGTCCTACGGCCACTGTAAGTGTCTGATGCGTACATGCAAGAACGATTCTCACTTTTCGTGAAGCCACTGTGAACGACAGTACATTGGAAGCCATTTTCTAATAACCAAGGGCGTTTATCTCGAAGGAGACTACTTACAAGGTCGAGAACTCTTCTACAGTTCACGACCGGTTTCGCTCTTCTTGGGATTCATAAGAGGAGCGCAGTCCCAGAGATTACATCAACCTTATGTTCTACTTGAACCCAAGCTGTAGGAAATCCGTGAAATACACACACTTGCAAACCAATTTGTTTTTTTGGTTTACTCACACAATTTGTATCACTACCATTTAGAAAAAAGGTTTACGAGAATGCAAAGTTCACTAGAGACTCAGGGAGACGAGGATCAAGAAAGGCATCCAGGAAGTGAGATCACACAAAAATGAAGAACAAATGCATGAAGGTAACGAGACGATCTGAAATAATTACTGAAGGGAACAGGTGGGCTGAAATGCCTCTGGAAACTAACAGCCCTTGAAGAGACTAATGGTTGAAGCGCTTAGCTGGTTATTATAGAAGCTGCTAACATGTAGTTAAGAACGTGGGAATTAGAAGACCAGTTGACTTCCATATTCATTCCCGTTTCAGTTCAGCTTTGAAAATCGGCCAATAAAGAAAGCTCGAAGTTCTCGTTACCAATGCCACTAGCTAAGATGAGAGAACATGGACTTGGCACTATCTTATCTGTTGTCCCTATCCTCGTGTTTAGGAAAACGAATGGGTTCTGCTTCAGAGGCGATCAATGAGTGAAAAATCGAGAAAGAAGTAATGACTGGATTTCACACGCCAAATTAAGTAGTTGGACATAGGAGCAGTTTCATCTTTCAAGTGTTTACATCTTCGCGACAACCAAAAATGGTATACCAGTTTCAATGTACAGGTAATTCGACGTTGCTGACTTGCATCAGTTACCTACTGACGGTTAAAAACGTGACTGTCAAAAATGCCAATTTCAACTAAACGTCCTTTGGTTCCACTAACACATCGCCATCACGGGTCCAAATGACCTGCGTTACCTGCGACCGCAATTTTCCATCGTATACCAAAGTAATTCTATCAAAATTGAGGGATTCATACAGAAAAACAAGGTTCATGGCCATTTTCATGCCAAGCGGGTCTGCAGCTGAGGCCTGAATTCCCTGACAGTAATGGCAATGTGAGAGACTGTCGAGTGCACAACGTCACATGAAAACACTTAGATTTACCAGGTCCATATGCAGTTGATTATCCAAACAAATATCGTCAGTACTAGAGACGGTGACTCTCGGTGATAAGTAAGCATACTAGCTAGCATTCATCAGAGGTGCTTCCAAAAACTATCTGAGAACGGCGAGTGGAACACAAAGGTCTCCCAAAATAAAGTCAAATCAACATAGCGGAAAAATATCGACCGGGCGCAAAACAAGCACGGCAGCACTGATTGTACCAGTACTACCAACTGCAGCACGTGACCAATAGGGACAAGGATAAAAAACAGAAGAATAAATGCGTGGGATGCAAAATGAACCATT
This sequence comes from Clonorchis sinensis, assembly GCA_003604175.2. NCBI lineage: Eukaryota > Metazoa > Platyhelminthes > Trematoda > Opisthorchiida > Opisthorchiidae > Clonorchis > Clonorchis sinensis. The sequence continues at coordinate 5,382,345 of CM030369.1, read as the reverse complement.
TGGAACGGGTTGGTTTAGCCCAGTTGTGTTCATACAACCAAGACAACCGGGCCTTAGGCTAAGGAGTCTGGAACTTTATGGATAAATTGGGACGGTATGTTTGCCGATAATTGCCGATGATTAAAAGCGACTGTTCCATTGCATAGGCGAATACGGTCAGTAAATATTCAACAGTATCAACTCCGGATATGGAGAGCATGGAGGTTGCTCTTAGTCATCACACAGGGGCGATCCTTCGTGAGTATATATACGCAGCAACAGAAAACTATGTTGCCAGATTAGTACGTTGCGCATACTAACCAGTGAAAGTTCACCAATCGGCAGTCGTTTCTGCTCGGAAACATCAAAACGTGAAATCGCAATAACCTGAGTGAGCTACTACGTAAATTACCAAGCTTGAACGCATAAATCGGTTGAAAAAGTTCCGCAGTTCAATTCCGTGCTCTCCACAACGTCCGCTCAGTGAGAAATGACAACAATGGAGGTCAACTGATTTTGCACTGATCACGATTTGTCTTAATCTACTCCGAACATTCAAAATCAGAACAACCTTACACTAACGTAGTAACGTCTTTGAACAAGCTGCGTAACAGACTATCTATTATATCTAAACCAACCGAAATAGTTCAAATAAAATAGGCTTTTGGTATGACCTGGTCAGCGGAAACGATTTTTGAGCGTTTTCTTTTAATTTTTAAGCCCAGATGTCGGACAATCAAATGAAACTGAGCGAACGAATCCGGATGCAACAGAACCTCCTGTGTATACATTGATCCGGTATCGCGACTGTTGTTTGTTACGGATGAAAGGCTTAGTACAGTAAGACTTACCGGCCTGGTGTTTCCACACCAATCCGATAGCCTGTGAAGCTTTGCGTAGGATGGAAATTGAATGCAAATAGCACACCGGCGCGTTCAAACGCAATGACCTTATCACCTTCGTGTTTACGGCTCACGTAGGCCTGAGAAATAGAAAACAGATATCAACGGTGCGAAATTATTGCTATTCGAGGATACATTGAAATAAGAGCTAGGGAAACTGAGTGTCCGTGAGAACACCTTAATCAGTAAATATAATCACTCGGATAAGAAAGAAACCTGACAAGGGTGAGCAGCTACAAGTAATCCTTAACGAAGGTACTTAGGTACGGACGGAGGTGGGCCCGGTATAGGACGTCACGCATCGAAAAATGTAGTCAATCAACGATGTGGAAAGGCAATCGTTTGGTGGACTTCGCTGGCCTGAATCGTATGTTCCTCTCCAATACACGTGTTCAACACCGGAAGCAAAACTGTTAGAAAGGTAGCTAAATGGAGGAGGTGGAGCTTAGCTATAATAAGCGAAATTGACGCCAAGCCTCCAGAAGAAGGTCTGTAGATAGTTCGCGATGCTGTTGAACGAGCAGGTGTCTTCATTATAAGGGAAGGGACAGAAAACCGGGACATTCATACCGATCGAAGCGACCGACTCTAGATAAGACGGCACAGATCAATTCCGCTCAACCTGAGATAGCTCAGTCGTTAAAGCGCGAACTTGCTGACCGGAAGGTCCGTGGTTCGAACCTAACCCTGGCAATTCGGCTGCTCCTGCCTAGGCTTGGGCAACTCGATAGTATCTCAGCCTTGTGTTTCCTTCCATTAGCATGACAGCTATGCACCGAATGGGTGTTACAGCAGAACGACAATTATTGTTTTGGTAGCGTGAGATTTTGCGGGTTTCCACTTGTAAAGTGAACACCGTCTATGATGAAAAGCCCAGAAGCGAACCTCGGCTTGACCACATAATGTGGATCCCATTAATGAAGGATGTGTGGCGCTACAGTACACTGCTAATCAGCCGCTGGTGGTCAAACGGCTGTGTTGAAACTACTAGATAGGAGATCGCGGGTTCGAGACTTCCTGAAGTGTCATGATGTACGCACTGCCCATTATTCCAAATAAAAATGAAACACTTGTGCAGTGCTTCTCAGCTTTTCAGCATATACTGAATCTCCATTACAGTACTTTTCATTTTTAATCAGGGATGGGGTTCCTGTCGGCTGTTAGATACACGACCACTGAAGTATCGCCTCAAGCTCTAAAAAACACAATCCCCGGTCTCATAGACCAACGTGCTAACATCAGTTCGATAAGCTTTGACTTATTGTGGACTATTCTACAGTAAACCAGCTCGGTTAGTGAATAAAACTATCGTTCTGCCAAAACAGCACAAGGGTTCACCCTAAGTAATGGAGTAAAATAAGGTTGTTCTTTGGGTAACGAACCGAACTCTACGGAACTATCGACCCGAAGACCTAGTTCCGATGTTAAGTGCGAACGAAATGGACTTTCTAGGTGATAGTTTATAACGGGGTCCGGAGAACATTCAAGTGAATCAACTGTTAAACCAAGGCGATTGGTCTTGAGATTTTCAGGCTTCCAGTGTTCAAGTGATTTGTTCTAGCCCTAACGCCAATGGGGCCACAGAGTCAAATGAGTGTCACGTGACCTCACTACTGTATGCCAGTTTTCCATGAAGCCCACTCTTAACCATTGGATCATTGATTTCGAATCCCGCTGAAATGTCGCGAAACTTGGATGTCCGAGTCTACGAACTATTGGAAAGTTTATTCTCATCCAATTTGGTTCATTTTAAAGAATCTTTACCAACGACGTGTCATGGATAAAATGACGTTTGCGGAGCTTCAGCATGCCCGAAAGTTTGAAATGTTTGCCCATCGGTGTATCCTGACGTCAGTGAAACTTAATAACGCGCCTCAGTGACGTTGTTTGTCAATGGTCCGTATGGATCCAATTCGGTATATACCACCGCGGCCCTACCAATGAAGCTGAAGAACCTTTCACAAATCAGAGGAAGGAACAAAGATTCTATCTTCAGTTTTGTTATAGGTTTGACCTAGACCCATGAGGGTCTCTTACTATTTCAGTATCGCTCTATTCCCTTTAGTGAAATTCTCCAAAGAGGACCGCTAAGACTTAGCCTCCCCTGAGAAGTTCTATTCACGTGTGACGATGTATTTCACTAAAGTGAAGCGATGAAAGCAGGTGTCTGGTGCGTCACCCGAAATAGACAGTGACTTGTTAGTCTAGACGAGCTGGTTACACCATGGGACGCATTGAGGGCGGCTCTGGCGGTCGTTTCTTGCTGAGTGCTCAGACCATTCCGACTCCGGCCAGAATAAATGCTGATCGTCTGACATGTGAAGGGCTCCATCGGACCCCAGAAGTGCTACCACCTGATCAAATAGTGCGCAAGCCGAATTCATGGTCGCCGGCCACCAAAAGATTAAGAATACCTATCATTCCGATGGTTGAAATGTCAACCTCTTCCCTCAAATTTGGTAGACACAGAGTATTCTATTCAGACAACACACAGACTTAGCTGATCGAGATGTATCTTGCCGGCCTGCTGACGGAAAAAACGCATTTCCCCCGAACCTTTCAAACAATTCTGTTCTGGAGCTTATTCTCCAGCGATACTTTCGTCAACAAACAATATTACTAGTCAGTCATGCGCAACTAAGAAAGTAGAAATTTGTAACATCACCGCAACACCATCTAAGTCAAGCTACAGCTCCACACGCAGTCTATAAGGTCCGACTACTAAGATACCGTGTTCAACAAGCTGCGTTCACTCAAATGCTGCATACCGATCTGTGTTATGAGTTTGTGACCGCACACTAGGATTCGAATACAACAGTCTGAGTTGACACACCAGATGGAGCTCACAACAACGACTACCAATTACGCTTTTGCGGATATGACGAATGCAAAGTGGAGTTGAACGCGCACATTATGGCAAACTATTTCGTGTTTGTTTCGAGTAATAAATAACAATAAGTAGATTAAATAAATAATGACATTCGTCCAGCTGTAACAACATGTCGGTGCTGAGTTGCCACGTCACCCGAAGGAAGCAGGAGGGCTGTGATACTTCTGAGCTGCCCTAACCCGGACAGTAGTAGTAGAGATGCCACGGTTTGGTTCGAACCACGGACCTTTCCGCCAGTAAATTGGCACATTATCCACTGAGTCATCTCGATTTATTTTCCCATTGACGTATGAGTATGCCTTGGAGTTGAGTCCGTCATCAGAGATGAACTTGTCCGAAGACCGTCTATGTCAATCACATGCGTCATTCAGACCAAGGCTGCTAGTGAGACGTTTGTGTAAGCACTTAATACTAAGATACCGTAAGCGTTAAGCATGTTCATCGAGTGTAGATGATGAGTGTGGTGGTGATACATAGACCACCACGAACTGGAAATCAGCACAAGGATTAAACAACATATTACGTTCAGCAAAACTGGACCGATATCAGGATAGGTCAGTAGTAATAATGAAGTTGTAGTCGCGATTCGCGCTAGGTTACCACCTGGTCCACTTTTTTTAAACATGCTGGTACGAGTTGCAATCTGATTGTGAGGTTTGTAATGACTCGATGCAAAGGCACCGTTTAGGGGGACGACCGAGAGAACTAACCTGCGGTGAAGAGAGCCAACCATATCGTTCTTCAAGATGTTGAATCGCGCGATCCCAGTTGTTCAAGAATTTGTACTTCAGCATAGGGTCATCCACGAGGTTCCACTGACGACGCGCATAGTGATACGAGCTGTTATTACCAGCACGTGGGAAATCAAGCCATTCGGGGTGGCCAAATTCATTACCTGAAAAGAAATAAAGTGTGCTTACAACTTACGGTACAAGTTGCAAAACATCAAGTTCAGAATGTAAAGTGGTACGGAAGATTGGGAGCATACGGCGATAATCAAAGATATATATGATAACTGTTTAAAAATCAAGCCAGGTGATGGGTACTTTTCAAAGAGGCGGTCAACGGATCTCCAAAAAGTCAACAGCAGGTGTGTGGAATTTATGGGGAAAATGACGTGTTCGAAGTTAAGCTGTTCGATATGACATGTGCCAGCACAAAAACAATTAGTGGTACAATTTCCCAACGTACCCATGAAATTCAAGTAGCCTTCACCACCCAGTGTGTGAGTGAGAAATCGGATCATCTTATGCAGTGCAATACCACGGTCGATGATCAGATGCGGGGGACTTGTTGTGCTCATATTCCAGTACATTTCTTTATCCATCAACCAGAAAGAAATGGTTTTATCACCAACAAGCGCTTGATCATGACATTCAGCGTAAGCGATATTGGCCTCACCATATCGGCGATTGGTCAATGCGTGAACGATACTTCCCATACTCCAGTCTTCATCACGAACCTTTTTCAAAAGCTGCCATTGAAAAAAGGAAACCAGTGAAAAACGTTTCATACTCAGCAAACTATGCGATGACCGGCAAAAGATAAACCACTATTAAATCGAAAGGGGAGGATGAAAAAAACTGGACTGAGTTTTATCCAATGACGCTGGCTAGAATAGGTGGGATGTTCTGTGAAGTTGAAAGCGTGTTCAGCCGCCCATGCATCAGTTATCCAGCACTTGGAGTACAATACACAGGAAAACTGCTTTCCATTATCCAAGCAGTTTTAGTTACATTATCCGAATTTCTCGCATAATGTGTCATTGTTCTGTAGACTCTACCTTGAAAGCTGCGTTGAAGCACAGACGACTGCTGATGACTGGTTCTACAGACTACATAATTTATTGTCTTGAGTGGCTTACCAGCTACGGTTCCTAAGTTACTGCGAGAACGTGCCGACCCTTTAGATATAATGTGCTGATGCTGACTACTGTCAGGCGGGTTAGCGTACAGTGCAACCTGTTGTTGGTATGAACGAGCACCGTAAATAAGATAGTTATTCAATGTCATTTTTGATGGAGAACTGCGCTGAATAACTAACACCTTTTGTGCGTCAACTGACCTCAGGTCCCATTCTTCGACTAGGTGAAAGTATTAGGAGTACCGTTTAGGTTACGGTTTTCGCCTAGTAAGGGATTTGAAGCTTTGAAACTTGTCGGATTCCTCCATCGCTTCCCTTGGGCGAATGGTCTGGTGCGCTCGGGGTCTGCTAGGAGGGTGGCCATAGCCTGGAACTCAGTTCCGTATGGGTTTGATATATATATATATATATATATCAGGAGCTGGACATGGTTCGAGTGAATTCATCAGATCGTGATACAGTCTGGGAGGATGCGGCTGATCCTGCATTGTAGTGAGAGCATGAAAGAATCCTATTTCTACGTGCAGTTCCAGACATAGGGCGGATCATCGCCTTCTTCTCAAAAAGTTGTTAAAGGCAAAACTGTGAGGGAAGTGCATTACCAAACAGCGGTCACCAGTAGCTGATCCGGAATATCCTAAGAAGCCACCAATGGAATTAATGCCACTCTTGTGGTCATTAGCATGTAGGTTTCTTCAGAAAAGCTCCCTGTAAGCTTGCCAACTGTCTTGTATCCTGAGTGACTGCCAGGCACGTTACAATACATAAAACACCTGAGCGGTTTTTAACATACTGGTCAACTGCCAGTTTGCGAGCGCACTCGGACATTGGATAAGCGGACTGATCCTCCTGCTCTGCTGTCCTGTTTCCAAAGGTAACGCAAAGAGTGAAGGGTGTAAAATGTGAACTACGTATCAACGTGAAAGAAAGCATCCCTTAGTGCGAATAAATTAACACAATGGAGCCACAGAAAGCCACTACATGCTTCGGTCTGAGGTTGCTTCCAAAATTACAGAAAGTTACGATAACAATCTCATGTAGAATAGCTGGATTGATTTAATGTTACCAATACAAAAGCGACATCCTACAAAACAGACATTTTTATAATAGTCACTCGTTCTAATAGTGCATCGAGATAGACAATATCTTAATTGTAGGATGTTGGCTATAAACTGTGTGTAGGCATCCCAACCGTCCAACATATACTGACTGCACTTTAAGAAAGGTTGTGGCGTAAGAGACTGAGTTTCGGAAGTCTGAATGAATGCTAGTCACCCATTCATCGCACTGTTCTTTATATCACATAGTTTGATGGATACAGAATTCAGCTGATCGGAGGGAGAGGATATGAAAAAGGCTCACTTCAATCCACTTATCCGGAATAGCCATTGCTAAACGGTAGTCAAAGCCACCGCCACCTTCGGAGACTGGACGGCATAAGGTAGGCATGCCGCTGACTTCCTGCAGAGATGAGAAGAAACCGAGGAGAATGAATGTTTACAAATCATGTATGTAACACAGAATGTGCACAGCTAGAAACTTCTGAGGCACCATAATTTGCGTAGAGGACAGCAAGCCAGCGACATGCAAGTTGTAAAACAACCGGCAACCAGTCGCGGTCAGATTAATTTTTATGAGGACAAAGATCCTTTGGGTTCAGCAGATTGGCTGCTTCTTAACAATAAGAAAAAAGGAAAATCTACAGTCACCCGATTTTGATCGTGTGGTCCTACAACTACAGGTGAAGCGGTTTTCCCGCATTCCGTAGAGATTTTAGAAATCGAGATGGGTCATTGGTTAGAGCAGGAACTTACTCAACCTACAAGTCACGGAGAATCTCTTTACAACCCAAATTGGGCATTTCGGTACGGTCACTCTGTGATGTCTTGTGAAATTTGTGCCTTACTTCCATCTGAGTAACAAATAAAACCTGGCCAATAATAAAACTAGGCCAATCGATATCACATGGTATGCCAGCTTGCATTGCAGACACTATCAATGGTGGCATCAGTTGCAGTGTGTATCGAGAAAGAGGTAGCACTTGTACCTTCTCTCTCAGTACTAACACATATCTTCTTCCGGTAGCGGACTGCATATAGGAACACGTAAAACTATGGATAAACCACTTTGACAGGTTTCTAAACTAATCGAATTAAATGGAGAACAACGCACGACCAGACGAAATGTGGTAGGTAAGCTATCCAACAGACCACAGATTAGGCTGTAACTCTGATCGGCAACCTTTAGCTTCGAGCGGCGCTGCACGCCTTCCTTATTTGTCGGATAGTTAACGCTGGGAAAGCTGACAAAAAGACAAGAGTTCACGTTAGAATCTTAAAAGCTTTATGAAGTATGCAACAAGACGCTTATAGTCCGCTTATCCTCTCGCGGGAAACAAAGTAGCGAAAGACAATTAATCTTCGGATCTACTTAGAAGTAAATGAAACGGATTCCTGGGCTTCTCAACATAAACAATTTTTCAAAAAGGATTCGGTGTATTGTGATACCCGACCAATACAGCTGAAGAGCTGAAGATAAAAAAATGCCGTATCATTTGAAATCAGAACATCTGAGTCACCTTCCAATAAATATCTGAGACGGCTTACGTCAATAATCGTTAGTATTTTTTGTCGGCAGCATCCTCAGAGCAGGCAATGGTTAAGTAGGATTCGGAAAATACAGATGGATGGATACATCGCACCGTATCATGAACACATACCTCCGCTATCGTTATGATAAACGGATACTGTTTGTGCAGAAAATAGTTGGCAATCATGAGGTACGTCAACGACTCCGTGTCAACCGACAGACCGAAATATTCACCGTAGTGGCCAGAGAATGAGGTCATCAATCCATGATGATGATATAGCATAGACATTACTCCGTCAAAACGAAAACCATCGAACCCATATTCATCGATCCACCAGCGTAAATTGGACAGCAAAAATCGCAGAACCTCCAGTCTGTAAAACAATGGGATGTATGACAAAAACCCTTTGAAAGTGAAATATTGATTGAAAGTGAACCAAACATGATTGGTGAACAAACACTTTCACGTCACGGAAGCCCTATCCACAGTCTGTTACAGAGAAGGCCAAGCTTGCTTCAATAACAAGGATTTTGATCCTGAGGTACGAACAACCATGCAAAATTAGACGGATACTGGACTTCGCAAAACCTCACGAGAACTTGTTGCAAAAACGTCCGAACCTAAAGAGTAGCTGACCGAATTAGCAACCCAAGAGAATGCGTTCCAGGGTCAAACCCAGTTGAGGCGTTAAGTGCGATTTATCGGAGACGGCGAAGGGATGGGAAGTATGCATCTGGTTTTGAACGCCACACGCGCAGAGGCAGAAGCGCATAGGTGAGCTAGTAAAGGTAGGTTGGTGGTAGGGAGTACAAACAAACTTGATGAAAATCGTCGGCTGGCTGTCAAATACGTACGGTGTTGCCAAACGTTATATCCTATATCAGGTCAAAGGAACTATACTAACCTCCTGACATACCTACGAAAGCGATGCGTTAATAACAAATTAACAAAGAGTTGAGCGAACAGGAGCGAACCTGCAAAGCGTCTATTCAGTAAACACTATCAGAAAAACAAATATCGGACCAAATAAACAAGTGGAGATGTTAGGGACGCAAAATATTGCGGTGACGACAAGAGACATGATTAGGATAGAAAACTTTATCCGTTCCGATAGAGAACAGATCATTAAAAGACTAAGGACAGAACATGGATCGATAGTTCTATATCCTCATATTACAGGTGGGAGGAACGTTTACTGTACATTCACCTGGTAAAATTGAAAGGAAAACCGAAAAACCCAAAAGGCGGTCACTCACTCAGTGTAATTGAACAGCCTGGAATCCCACAACTCGTGTACACCACGTCCGCGGTCATGGAAGTAACAGGCATCCGTGCCATCAAATTGGTTCAGTCCATCAACCGTGTTCTTTGATGCATGACTATGCACAACATCCAGCAGAACTACCAAACCGAGACGATGTGCCTCATCGACCAGAGCGCGAAGTTCATCTGGGGTGCCGTAGCGGCTGTAAAAGAATGGATTGAAAACGGGTAAGAGAGAGAGAAGCCGCAAATCCAGTATCAGAGGAGATGAAAATTATGAAGACTGCGAACAAAGCTGGCTAGCGTTGGTGAACAAATTGCTGGAGCTTGAATACCCATAGTCCGCGGAATTGCACCATCATGCTTACCCAGAGAAGCAAGTATCCCAAAAGAGCCAGATAAGTACTTCGTAAACCGACGAGTTGTCCAAAAAAATGGCGGGAATGGTGAACCTAAATCGTAAGAGCTCTTGTCATACAGTGTCAGCAAAACCAAGCCATACAGAACAGAGTACTGTGAAACGGCTTGCTTGTGAACAACAGTAGCACCATGAACCGATGCTCTACTCTCGTGAATACTGCGAAAAATAGATCTGAAAAAGGATCGAGTTCGAAATAAGAAAAAGCGGAAAGGGAACGGGTCTGGTAGCATTTCCATCGAAGTGGTAAAATCTTGCAATGTCTCCAACCAAGCGCAAAGATCCTACTGTGGAAGGCTAATTGCACCCGTAACAACGCGAAAAAAAGGACTGTACTCCTCTGAAACTAGTGTTCTAGGCAGCAACGAAAAGTCAAACTTTGGGTGACAATGAGGGAAAACAGTAAACGTTGAATAGGATAGGATCTAAACAGCACTAACCTGGATGCAGCGAAAAAGCTGGTCACTTGGTAACCAAAAGAGGCATAGTAGGCATGTTCCATTATAGCCATCAGTTGGAGAGCGTTGTAGCCTGTTGACGCAAATGATATACAACGGTAGTGAATGACAAAAAAGTGCACACGGTATGCACTTTAACACCAGGCTCAGAAAAGTGAAACACCGAATGTCCGTAGATTCCTTAGGTAGGCGTGACATCAGCCTATCCGTCAAGGGTCGAGTTTACAATGCTGCGGTGTGTTCCGTATTACTATACGGATCAGAAACCTGGCCGCTGCGCGCCGAGGACGTCAAAAGACTTCCAGTGTTTGACCATCGATGTCTTCGGAGCATTGCCCGAATCTGGTGGGAACACCGGATAGGGAATGCTGAAGTACGTCCAATGGTATTCGGGAGAAATAACTCACCCTCGATAGATGAACTGATCACACTGCATACGTTGCGCTGGCTTGGCCGCGTGCTCCGTATGCCAGTCGACCGACTTCCTGGAAGGGCTCTTTTCGCACAACCACGTGAAGGGTGGAAGAGAGCCAGAGGCGGTTAAACAATGACTTGGTAGCGAAGTATAAAAGCCATTACCAGCAAACTCAGCTGCGCTGGTCATTGCCGTCTTCCTGGATGGGGACTCCGAGACGTGCCACATCAATGGTTGGAGACATTGTCAGACATGGCCCAATCGCGCCCTCAAAGGCGCTCATGCATCCAAGCTATTGCCTTCAATGCATAGCTCCCTTCTCAATCCCCGACTTAACAGCCCACTGACAGTGGTGTATTTACGCAGCTCGCGCTTCCAATGCGCAGCTACCTACCTCACCTCCCCAAATCATCGGCGAACAAACCGCGGTAGCTACAACCACTGTACGACCAGTACACGGTTTCTTACAGCTGACGGTGATTATGATGATGCAGGTTCCTTACGCCTGTATTGTACGCTACGAATTGCTTGAAAGATACTCTCGGGAATACAACGCACGGACAAAACCAAATATCACCGGGAAAAAAACTGACACCATCCGTACTATAATGCAACAAGTATTTTGCCTCCGCCTGCATGCAATGCGCTTTTGCGTGCCAAGTATCAATCCCGATCATGATAGCATAGAAGGTTTATCATAAAGTCGGACTCCACATTGTCCACTCCAATACGACAAGCATTCGCATTTAAGTCCTTCTGCGATGCTGATGGTGAGCACCGAGCTGATAACAGACTGCACATGAACCTGGATACAATGCTATTACTGAAATCTCTCAGCTATCATTCGGAACCAAAATCGGCTTTCGTCTAAATCCCTAATCTCATCACGTGGCCGACGAGTGAACACCATAAGAGTTTCAGCCGCCATAGAGACTGGACCTTACGGCGGTGACGTTTTGTGTGCCTCAGCAACCCACTGAGCTATACTGGGGGTACTCGTGCGACACTCACAGCCACTAGTACCAGGTTATGGTTAGAGGTCTGACCAATGCAGCCTCCCAGCCCTCCAGGCTGTGGGTTGGAGCATGTGTGGCGACTTGTTCCGTAAAAAATGGTAGTGCACTTGCATATACCGCCAAACACCGCTGTCTTGCGACCAGGCTTTTGGGCCAAAGGCTTTGGTTGAGGATCTTAATCGTCCTCCTGCCTATTTAGCAATCAAATTATTTAGCAATCAAATTATTTAGCAATCAAATTATTTAGCAATCAAATTATTTAGCAATCAAATTATTTAGCAATCAAATTATTTAGCAATCAAATTATTTAGCAATCAAATTATTTAGCAATCAAATTATTTAGCAATCAAATTATTTAGCAATCAAATTATTTAGCAATCAAATTATTTAGCAATCAAATTATTTAGCAATCAAATTATTTAGCAATCAAATTATTTAGCAATCAAATTATTTAGCAATCAAATTATTTAGCAATCAAATTATTTAGCAATCAAATTATTTAGCAATCAAATTATTTAGCAATCAAATTATTTAGCAATCAAATTATTTAGCAATCAAATTCAGATGTGAAAGAATTATTTAGCAATCAAACATCCAAGACACAAACTCTGAAATTAACGTATAAAAAGCGTGCTTTATACCGTCCTGTCACCACACTCCTTTGCCTATTGGTATGCGATTTTGTTAACTGAAAAGGGTGTACGTGTAGACACATTATACTCGATCGCTTCCATCAAGGACATCAGAAATCTTCACAATAACTCCCTACTCTTTCCTCTTCCTCCCACTCTTTACCAGCGTTTCCTCATGGCTGTACGGCAGTTAAGGAACTTCATTCCAAAGCACTTCGTTGAGGCACAAGTTGTGGCCATCACCACGCGTGTTCCTCAGCTGTCGGGATCCCATGGTTCCTTTGCATAGCCAAACTCGTGTTGACCTGTCCAACCGGATGTCTCCAGACAGCGACCAGTTCGAGCGCTGGTGACTGAACTGTGGAGCTGCGGCCGGATAGACGGCGAGGAGGCTGTCTATCAACAGTGGTGGACGCGAAACCACATCAAGGTAGTTTGGATTCAGTGTTTTGTTCTGAAGTAAATGCACGTACACATACAAGACGAAATAGTCGCAAAAAGCAAAGCAGGCATTTTCGGTAAAGAAGCTTACCAAGATTCTTTATCCGGGGAAGTATGTTGTCTTTGAAGTGTGTGTACGAGGCAACCTTAGGCTCCTGTGAAGAAATTCCCACATGGCACTCGTAGATTCGTAGACTCTTCGGGCGGGGTGGATGTGGGTGTTTCAGTTCGTACCTCTAGAGACGACAATCAAATAACGGATCAAAATACCTCTTTAGGGTTGTACATAACCTGATCGTAGATCTTATTCTCGTTCAGACAAACTACGTACGGTGCCCAAGGACTGAGACGATCAAGGCGCCGACCATCTTGGGCTACAACCAGAAGCTTCAAGCGTTGGATTTTACTGAAGAAGCTTACCTTAATTACTGAGAGGTGTGGAATAGCGGGCGCTCCAAGCGTAGGCGGTATGGTTAATTCCCACTTGCCATAACCAATGTTTTTGAATGGATGCGTGAATTCCTTCCAGTCATCTGTGATCCGGTTACAAAAATCATAAACGTCGCTTACTGAAATCTCCACGGAGGTACAACTCTTTTGCACCTGGAGCCCATTCCTTGCAATAAATGGTGCCATCGGGGTGAACATGTATGCCGAATTCCTTGTATCCTTGGGTAAAGTTATCCAGACCGCCTACATGGTCGATCCAGTTCAGATAGTCCTGAAAGCATTTGTACCTGCAGAATAAATAATGCAAAATCGACAACCTACACTTTAAACCACAAAATAGCACAACACGGAAAGGAAATTAAAAACGGACAACAGAACTCCAAAGATATTCGAACGGAGACAGCAGCAAAAAAGGAAAACCGTAAAATGAGGAAAGTACGTTTCCACAGTTACGTAAGTGTTGCTGTTGATGCTAGTGGAGGGAGACTGAGGCTGTTCACGCCATGGTTAATTGCTTCGTGGGTAGGCTGATCTTTGCTTAGGTCGTCTCTCATTAACCATCAATGACCATGTATTTCGACTACACGAACTACTGCATCATCATTTATATCATCAGTCACCATCACCAACGGAAAACCGCGTACATATAGAGTGGTTATAGCTACTAGTCTCATTCGCCGATGAACTAAGGAGATAAAGATGGACGGCTACGCATTAAAGTCAGTACCTAATAAGTGACGCGTGAGTTCAGGGGTGACACAGAGATTTTCAGCGGGGAAGTCAGGAGAGGAAGCTATGCGTTAGAGGAGACAGCTTGGATGCATGCACGATCCTGAGTTCGCGACTGGATCAAATCTGACAACATCTCTAATTAGCGATGTGTTCCGTCTCGGGCTCCCGATATAGGTACGCGGCAGTGCCGCCAGTTTCCTTCCAGAGTGTCTTATTGGACGCTTGCAGGCACCTCAGAATGTTTGTGGTAGACTGGCAACAGGCCCTTCGTCCACTTTTCTCTTTTCCAACTTTTAAGGCTTTAAGTATAATTGAATAAACTTTATGGTTGTACAACAGTGAAGCATCAGTGTTAAGAGTGACGTTGCTGCCCCTGATGCTGATGAGACAGCGGTGGCTAGCATAGTTCGGTTTTCTGGTAATATGTATCATATTCCCCGGCAATCCGTTGCTTTACATTCTCTGGTTCATTTCCAACCTCCATATGGTTGTGCGAAAAGGGCTTTCCGAGGAATTCGGTCGACTGGCATACAGAGCACATGATCAAGCTAGTGCGACCTCTGGATTTTGGTTAATTCAGCTACCACGGATGGATTAGTTCAGCCACGAAATACCCGATGAACTTCAGTATTACCGATCTGGTCTTCCCACCGAACTTTGGCAATTTCTTGAAGATATCGATAGTCGGACACTGAGTTTTTTAACGTCCTCACCTCCCAGCTGGCCAGTTCCTGAACAACATAGCAACCGTGAGCGCACCACAACACTATAGACTTGACCCTTAACCTA